>OZ018402.1:41771925-42144544 GCA_963969585.1 Drosophila helvetica | reverse complement strand
TGGATAAATCATTCGAGGAAACAACGGAACTAGCCGACTTGCTAATTGCTTGCAAAAAAACTGTAAGATACTTTAAGAAGTCAAACTTGCAACACAGGCTAAAAACATCTGTCAAAAACCCATGTATGACCCGTAGGAACTCAATTCGCGATAATTGGTTAGATATAAATAATATATTAACTGAGTCCAATGAACAAAGTCGATTACTTGATATTAATATTAACACACTTAATTCAATAGTCGAACTGTGTAAAAACTTCGAAATTATTTTTAAGGAAATGCAAACTTGTAGTTCTGTCTCTCTATGCTTTGTTTTGCCTTCAATTTATAAAGTAAAAAGTCTATATGTTATGAATACCGCAGATACTTTTGCCATTTCAATATTGAAAGAAAACGTTAGACATGTTGATGAAATTTGGGAAAATAATTTATCCATGTGGCACAAAGTAGCTTTTTTTTTATATCCACTAGCGCTGAACATGGAATTATGTGATTTTACAGAAATTAAGGATTTTTGCGTTTCCGAAATAGAAAAAAAATCAAATGTAACCAATAACATTTCATCTGAACCAATTACGCTAAGTTTTGATAATTTACCATCACCTAGCTCAGATATTTTAATTTCTTCTACTGCTACTGATGATACTCCTAAGCTTAAAAAAAACTTATTTTTCCCCAACTCCAAAAAGGAAAAAGTACCGCCAACAGAAGACTTCAAATTCGTTGAATGGTGGATGTTCGGATGGATGTGCCTATGCACACACACGCTCATAGCCCGCGTATTGCTAAAATTTCATTGCGTCGCGGAACCCACCCCCACTCTGTATAAGTCGTCGTCGAACGCAGCATCGCGTATCACACCTCGTCATAACGGCCCTATTTTCGTTCACATATCATACCGTCAAAACCACCTCGAACTCACGGGCACGCCCTCAAATATATTATAAACAAAAAACTTTAAACATAACAAACAATAACATTAAACTAAAAATAAAGACAATTTTAATTTCGTAAATGTGGAGTCAGAGCGGCCGAAAAAGCTCGGCAGCTTCCAACATTTTGGTGACCCCGACGTGATTCCCGTGACCTTTGAGTGAAAAAAGTGTTCAAAACATTGAGTTAAATCTGTGTCAAAGATTTAACCCAACATTCGTCGAAAAAGTAGCGAACCAAAAGTCGTTGTGGCCGACCGTGACAGTTTCTAGCGGGCCGCGGTTGCGCAACGCAACCGGCTGCATAGAGTTCTAAGCGAAATCCGTTAGATTTCGTCGTCTCCGCTTTCGTCGTTTTCTTCAGCCCGCGCTCGTGAGCGGCTGCATACCTAGATCTCTCTTTCGAACTCGAATTCGAAATCGTTCTCTTGTGCATAACTGTTAGTTTTCGGTAGTCGCTTGTGCCCTCTGTGCCGGTGCTGGGCACATACACACGTACACGTTGTTCACTTTCGTTGCTTCGCTGCATTATCGGTCGTCGCTTGTGCCCTCTGTGCCGGTGCAGGGCACATACAAACATTCACATTATTCTCTTTTGTTGCTTCGCTGCATTATCGGTCGTCGCTTGTGCCCTCTGTGCCGGCGCAGTGCACACACACACATATACATTGCTCGTCTTCGCTTTCGTTGCGTAGCGGTATTCTCGGTCGTCGCTTATGATCTCTGTGCCGGTGCAGTGCATATGCACACACATACATTTTGTCGCCGTCGATTTCACATTTCGGTGCATCTCTCTTCCTGAATTCGGCGCATTCCAGATCAATAACGTTCGCATCGTTAGATCTGCGCAACCGGCTTGGAAAAAGTTTAGCGGAAAAAACATTAAAAGCTAAACGCAGCTATAAATGAGTGTCGACAATATAAATATCGGCTCCGCCTCGGATGACACACCCTCGAGTGGCGCTCCCATTGATGAAGTGTTGGCTAGTGCTGATCCAGCTACTAGCCGGATTGAATTCTTGAGCCTCAAGATAAAGACCTTCTTCGACCGACTTCAGGGGCTCGTTGCCCAATTGGACAACAAAAAGCTACGCATGGCGACTCATTGGTTGGCAAGTTGCGGGCGTTTCTGGACACTGCTACCTTACATCTTTGCGCGTTACATGCGCTAAGAAACACCACACCCCTGTTGTATTTCGTTCGTCGAGCAGAAACCGTCCAACCCGCTTCTCCAAGTGAAGCCTCACCACCACAACCAATTCAGATCTCCATTGTCACCCTCATTGTCGCTCTCCTTGCCACAACCCCTCTTATCCAAAAGTCCGCCTGATGCTGTGTTATCAGCCATTGTCGTCGTTCTCGTCAAAACCAGCGCGGGAACTTTCATGCCATGTCGCGCACTACTCGTCTAGCTAATTTGCTACAACGTCGCATAACAAAATTGCTCACCGCAGTCTCTGGCATAGGAGATGCTAGTTTCTCAACTGAAGGTGTCTCGGTGAATCTCGTTCTGAAATCGAGGATTTCAGAGTTCACCACTAGCATCACTCCCGTTCGTGCCCAGACGATCACGGATCATCAACCTCGCTCGTCAATTAGCACAGCTAATTCGCACATCCGGCTTGCTGACCAATTGTTTCACCAGCCGCAGCGGATTGACCTGCTTATCGGAGCTGGACCTTTCTTCGAGCTGCTGTGTGTGGGACAAATTCAGCTGGTGCCTGAATTAACTCCGCTGCAGAAAGCACAAATCAGATGAGTCTGTAGTGGCGGGCATTCGGCCCCCACTCTCTCGTCGCTCGTCGCATCCCAATCTTTGGATGACACCAATCACAGCACTCGGCTCGATAACTTGGTTCATCGATTTTGGGAGCGGTCACTTCGGATGGACTCTGTCCAGTGGCGGGCACTCGGCGCCCCACTCTCTCGTAGTTGATCGCATCACTTCGGGTGGATTCTGTCTAGTGGCGGGCACTCGGCCCCCACTCTGTCGTCGATCATCGCATCCCAATCTTTAGGTGACACCAATCACAGCACTCGGCTCGATGACTTGGTTCATCGATTTTGGGAAATGTTCAAATCAGATGGATCTGTCCAGTGGTGGGCACTCGGCCCCCACGCTCTCGTCGTTGATCGCATCACTTCGGATTGATTCTGTCTAGTGGCGGGCATTCGGCCCCCACTCTGTCGTCGATCATCGCATCTTAATCTTTGGATGACACCAATCACAGCACTCGGCTCGATGGCTTGGTTCATCGATTTTGGGAGCGGTCACTTCGGATGGACTCTGTTTAGTGGCAGGCACTCGGCCTCCACTCTCTCGTCGTTGATCTCAACACAATCGTGGATGGATTCTGTCTAGTGGCGGGCACTCGGCCCCCACTCTCTCGTCGTTGATCGCATCATAATCGTCGGATGGATTCTGTCTAGTGGCGGGCATTCGGCCCCCACTCTCTCGTCGCTCATCGCATCCCAATCTTTGGATGACGCCAATCACAGCACTCGGCTTGATGAATTGGTTCATCGATTTTGGGAAGTGGTCAATTCGGATGGAATCTATCTAGTGGCGGGCACTCGGCCCCCACTCTCTCGTCGTTTATTGAAACCCAATCTTCGCCCCAATCACAGCACTCGGCTCGATGACTTGGTTTGTCAAGTTTGGGAAGTGGTCAAATCAAACAGAATCACCCATCGTATTCAGCCTGCATCGTTTTAGCTATTCGCGCTAAAAATCAGCTAGCCATATGTCTTCCCTAGATCCATAGCGGTTGGAAACCATTCTACAGGACTTCTACGTGGACAAAATCTCGCTTTCGTTTACGCACATCAACTCATTCGGAGTCATGATGCGCGTCGTTGGCTACGTTCAGAAGTTCATCAGTAGGATGAAGTCACCTGATATCTCATCCAAGGCCCTTCGCAAAGAATCACATCTGTTAAGACACATTGTTCAACGGGCCCACCTGTATCCTGAGTACCTTGCTCGGCGAAAAGGAAGCTGCGTGGAGTCCCCCAGCAGTCTCACATCGCTCGTACCCTGCATAAATGACCTTCGATTAATTCGTGTTGGGTGCCGACTGCGCCATTCAACTCTCGGCTTCGATACACGCCACCCAATCATTTTGCTTAGGGTTATCCACTGACGTTCCCTATCATCACACACTTTCCTCGGAAACACCACCATGCTGGTTCGCAGTCGCTACTTGGAGCGAGTCGCTTACAGTTCTGGCCCATCGGCGGCCTGAAAACTGTGGCACGCGCATTGCGTAAATGCGTTATGTGCTGCCGATCTATACCTCGTTTTGTAGAGCACCTTATAGTTGACCTACCGAAGGATCGAATACAAGATTCGCCTGCATTCAGCATCGCTGGAATCGACTACTGCCATCCCTTGGCATGGAGTTTCCCGAGCCAGACGTTACGGGTCTAAACTTCAATCGTTTTGATCGCTGGCAACGAGTCACCTGTGCGCAGCAGATCTTATAGAGCATTGGAGTGACGAGTATTTAGCTCTGCTCCAACAACGTGCCAAATAGCGCACATCACAACCCTCGATCCAGTTCAACGACGTCGTCTGCATCAAAGACGAGAATCTGCGAACACCATCGGAAACCAATCGTCGAGCTGTCAACAAGCTGCGTCCTTCCCGTTAAGTATCCTGTTAAAAGCCCAGGTCTTTCAACGGGGGGGAGTATGTTCGGAGCAGCAGCCGTCATTAGCTCTTAAGAGCGCGATCCACTCTCGCGCTGTCGGTGCCTACGCACACACACGCTCATAGCCCGCGTATTGCTAAAATTTCATTGCGTCGCGGAACCCACCCCCACTCTGTATAAGTCGTCGTCGAACGCAGCATCGCGTATCACACCTCGTCATAACGGCCCTATTTTCGTTCACATATCATACCGTCAAAACCACCTCGAACTCACGGGCACGCCCTCAAATATATTATAAACAAAAAACTTTAAACATAATAAAAAATAACATTAAACTAAAAACGGAGACAATTTTAATTTCGTAAATGTGGAGTCAGAGCGGCCAAAAAAGCTCGGCCGCTTCCAACAGTGGAAAAATACCGAAAAATACTATCCACTATTGTTTAAATTCGCCTTACAAATACACTCTATTCCCGCAAGCAGTGCAGCAGTAGAAAGGCGTTTTTCTCTTGCCGGGAGTATCATTACAGAGAAACGAAACAGATTAGCCCCTAATTCTGTTGATGCTTTACTATTTCTGCATTCATTTAACAAAAATAACAATCTAAACAACTAATTTTTTGTTGCGTTGCTTCAGTACTCATGTATGAAAATGATATTGTACGAATGCGGTACACTAGTAGTTGCGGTGAACCGCTGCAGATCTCTTTGGTCGTATGTACGTTCGCGACCGTGGGAAATTCCCATATGTGTACATATAGTACATACTGTATAGTCATTATGTTTATACGACTAAATTATATACAATATATATATTAAAATAAAATTCTTTGCTTATTCACAATTTTCCCCTTGAATTCTCGAATGGACAATTATTCCAATCGGAGTCATGTATGAAATATATTATATACATTTACATATGTATATCCGCTCATTATATTATGTTCTTTATTAAAAAAAAATTATCATCTAAAGCATACAAAAAATAACAGCTATTCTGATATTCTTTGGGAAGTGTCTTCAAAAAGTGTGGACTCAAAGAATGCTAAAGTAAAGGGTACAAAAAATCCAAAAACTGATACGAACTCTGGCAATTCAGTTCTAGCGCCCTTAAATACTTTCACACGAACGCAAAGTAAGTGAGAATGCATATGCATCCATACATTCAAATACGCTGAAACAAAACAAAATTTTTGTGTTATAATACACATACACCAATGCAATTGCTTCGTTGCTGTCGGCTTCTGCTAGCGCCGCGTCATGAACCGAACAGTTCTAGTACCGAGCCGAACGCTTGGTACCGCATTTCTCAGACTTCGTTTGCGACAGCCGTTTGTATGAAATGGCACACCTATATATTGTATGGTTAGTGCTACTATCGACAGGTCACCGTCCTCCTCTTCCTGGGAATCGTCTAGCGCAAAACCCTGGGTGGCCTCCACAATGGTATCCAGACCTAAGTCCTTCTCCACCTCGCCTGTCTGCAGGGTGTGTCTGTCCTTGTCTTCGGGGTAGCGCCCCACGCCATCTTCCCGAATCTTGGGTAGAGGAGGTCCTCTGCCACCTTGTTAATTTGGAGGATCGCGTATTACCCCCCTCCTCCCTCCCTCCCTTAGTGGTCTGCCGGTGTGCAGGACTTTCCAGTATCCTGTGGACACCTCCTGATTCTGGCGTTGAAGGAGCTTCAGCGCGCGGTTCCCTTGGATTGCGATGAGGAAGAGCACCTTCGCCTTTGGTATGAACGAGACTAGCTCCCTGTCCACCCCCTTCAGCTTGGCCCCCTCCCAAATCGCTTCCAACTGGCACACCGCTTGCGTCAGTCACCTGAGCGTCGCCTCGTCGTTACACTTCAGGATTTTGACTCCGTTCAGCCATCCAGCACCATACAAGTTGGGCATGGGGGCTGTTGGATCCTCCTCTATCCGTGTAAACAGGAAGTCGATGAGCTGCGCGTGCACAAACTTCCACTGCGCAGCGGTCATCCTCCCGTTCTCATCACGTCTGTCGATGAGAACTACGATCAGGAGTCTCCTGGACACGTCACTGACCTTCGCGTTCGACTTTTGTCAAACCGACTTTGGCGGAGGCTCTGCTCTCTTGGACCCGCATTGTCGCTTGCTCGCTGGAGTGACGGCATTGTCGGTTTAGCGTTGCCTCTTGGTAGCTAGTAACTCTTTCACCTTGTTAGCGGGTTCGCCGGTCTACTACGTTTTGCACAGCCCAAGCTAGCTAAGATTTCTCCTCCTGGGAAATACCCGCCTTGCCTTTGTAGCCTGTCCTGTACTCGGCCGCCTTAGCCTATATCACCTCTTGGAATGCTTCGGCACTTCCCTACGCGGGGATCTAGAACATGGTTCAAGCGAGCGGAGAAGGCGCTCTTCTTCAGCTCTGCTGATGGATAGCATGCTCTCCAGGTCTCGACTGCCTTAGCTAGACACTGCATTGCCTCGAACAGAGCAAGCGACATTGCATTACCCTTGTCCGGGATAACGCAGTGACCATTACCCAGCCGGCACCCTAAGGGAGTCATCAGCTTCAGGATTTTTGCCAGCCGATCGAACAATACAACCCAATTAAATCCAACAAGGGAGAAACTGTATTTCGTAAAGGTGAAGTCAGACTTGCGAAAAAGCTCGGCAGCTTTCTATATTTTAGTGATTTTAGTTTCTACCGTCCCGCTATTCGATTTCATTTTCTCTTTCGCCGTCTGCTTCAGCCTGCGTAACGCACTGTGTAGACCGACTGCATAGAGTTCTAAGCGTAATACGTTAGCTTTCTTCGCCTCCTCTTTCGTCGTTTGCTTCAGCCAGCGCTCGTGACCGGCTGCATAGACCATTCTCTGGAATTCAAACTCGAAATCAGTGAAACATTTCGTTCGTTTCGTTTGTAGTTTTTAGTCATCGCTTTGTCGCATTATTGGTCTTCGGTGCAGTGCATACATACAGTTTTTCACTAATACTGTCTCGAGAGATTCGACATTGCAGGTGAGATATCCTCCTACAGTTGGTCAAAAAGACTAATTTCTTACATTCGAGCGACACGAGGTTCGTGTATAACGATAATCTAGTACTGTGCGACAAAAGACATCGGAGTACAATGGATGGCGTTAACGGTCAGCAGTCGGAATCTGGCGGTGGGAACCCGTGTGGATGAGGAGAAATATGCGAGAAAGAAAATATGCCTAGTACGAGTTCTGCGGCTGAGGGAGTCGCAAGGGAAATGCATCACATTATGTATACGAATACAGACTTGATCTCGGCGGCGACAACGGTCGCACCCAACGTGCCCATAGCAGCTCCAACAGGTCATCAGGTACCAGAGCATACCAACGGAGGCGGATGGGCTGATCAAGTCTTTTCACCAAGAACGAGCTTAGATAACTTGGAAGTGTTCGCTCAGCAGATAGTGGATATTTCAGGAATCAGATATATGCAACGGCCTTCGAGGTCCGTACCCGTACATGAATAACCAAGTGGTCGAGCCAGCGGGACGGAGAGATGCCTGACCGCATCCCAGATAGCCACAAGACAGGTCATAAACAAGGATCTACCAGTCTTTTCTGGCAACGCCGAGGAATAGTAATATGTAAAATGTTCATAGTAAACTTTGGACAATCTACAGAACGCTGTAGACTCAGCCGGAACGCTTTGAAAGCAGTACGAGAAAAACTAATGATGCCTGCAACTGTTCGACTAGCTATTGAGACTCTTCAAATGTTATATGGCCGACCAGAGGTTATATATCCCAGCCTAAAAACGAAGCTTCGAATGGAATCGGCTTTGAAATCGGGCAGCGTCGAAAGCCTAGTACGCCTGGCGTTGTCGGTAGGACTTTCCGCCTATCTGAACGATCCAATGTTACTCGGAGACCTAGTGGAGACTTGAAGCTTGAATGGAAAAGACAGAGCACTGGACTTCCGGGGTTGAATATCGCAGTTTTTGATGACTGGATTTTCAAAGTAGCGACATGTGCGAGCACCGTGATGCCAGTAGCATCCGAGGAAGAGTTCTGCTCAAAAGAGAAGAATCCAAGAGTCCGGCGTATGGTTCATAACGACAGCAACGCACAACCGCCCTCTCGTCAATACAGCTAGAGGGATCAGGTAAATGGAACTTCGTTAAAAAAAAGTAAGTAAACAAAGGTAAACAAAAACAGCTGATCTGGTTGTTTTAATGCCTTTTATTTTGTTTAGAAACAAAACGACGGCAGAGAGTGCTCGATTTGCGTAGATCAAGATATCTGAGATGCAATACTTGTGTATTTAATATTTCTGACGAACTGTGAGTAACAGCATTTAAATTCAAAATTAAATTGCTAATGGTAAAACAATTAATTGTTACACTTACATTTTGAATTACATTTGTCGGGAAACATCACCCTTCAACAAACTGTTTTGTTGCTGTTGCTTGCGCAATTTGCAAGCTGTTATTTGTATTTTTGAGCAGTCTTTTAATACTATTTGCGCTGCTATGCGCAAACATTTATGTTTTGCCAGATCCGATACACGAATTGATCTCCGTCAGCTGTTGCCACGAATCCGAAAAGTGAATTTGTCCTGACCAATTTTTTCAGAGTCAAATTTTTGGTTGGTTTACACAAAAATTATTTATAAAGAAGTCACAATCTAAATTTCCATAGTAATGGTGTCAAATTTATCTTAAGGGACCAATAAGTCTTCTATTTTTTTCCTTTTGCAATTAAGATTAGTTTTGTTGTATAAAAAGCCGTTTACTTTTCTTTTGGCAGAGAAAAGGGTTGACTTTTGGGTTGACGTAAAAAATCTTTCGTATTTTGAGCGTAAGAGAGCCAATTTATGTGAATTGAAAAGTAAATGAAAAAATGTATGTGAATGTAAAACACAGAGCCTGCCTGTATATAAGGCACTTTAGGTCAACAAAAGTTTTCTCCGTCGATGAATGCGCTAGAAAGCATCATATTCTTCTTCGCAGCAACAGTCAGCACAGTACCAGGGTATAGAACAATAAGAACAAAAAAGCTACAGCAAGTTTGCTGAGAATACTCGGCCGAATATATAGATCGATAAGCATAGAAAGGAACCTGAAACGGCCAGTATTTCTACCAGGAGGACATTACGTCCCTAATCTTCTTATAGGCCATTTTCATCGGAAGTTTCAGCACCAACTTACTGAGATCGTGGTCAACGAGTTGCGATAGCTGTACCACATATCAAAGACGTCGCAATAAAAGAGCGCTTCCAGAGGCGCCGGAGCTGGGAAGTCTACCACCGTAGAGGCTAGCAATTAACGCGCTACCATTTACAAACACAGGCATGTAGACAGGCAGTCTCTGAGAGAATCGTATCGGATAACGGGACAACCTTTAGAGGAGCGAGCCGACTTCCACAGGAAGGAATTGAAAGAATCTCATCAAAGGAATTAAAAAAAAAATAATCGCAAATAGAATGGTCCTTCATACCACCAGGAGCACCCTATATGGGAGGTGCGCGGGAAAGAATGATCAGATCCGTTAAATCCATACTAGCCGAAAAATTGGAGGAGACACATGTACAAAAACTGGTGTTGAGAGCAGCACCTGCAAAAATCGAAAATATCCTATATTCCAGACCCCTGATTTGCCGTTGGAGAGTCCGGATGCCGACGTACTTACTCCGAATCACTTCCTGAGAGCAGAAACTAGTTCAATGGCAGCGAAAGACTACATCAGCACGATTGGTAGGATTTTTCGCATGTCAGATTGTGGACAGCTTCAGAAAACGATGGCGGTGAGTGCGATGATCCGCACTGCATCGGCATTGCTTACCCGACCAATTCTTAAGCCCAGTTAGACGTGAAGACACAAGGACCAAGGCGTAACCAGAAGTTTGGGAAGCATCACGATAAGCGACGAAGTTTGCGAAGCGGGGAATGTTACGGCATGAACATCAGTGGCAGCGCCAAATATCGTTGCGCTTAACAGCACAAAAATTCGCAAAGGGCTTAGAAGAGCGAACGGCTAAGCACGGCGAATGGCAGAAGCAAGCGGCAAAAATGAGAAGATCAATACCGTGTCAAATAGCAAAAACGAGCTGCTAGAGTGAAGTGGAGGAGCGTACAATTTTGTTTAGTCTTTTTCTTCTTTAACTTCTTATCGTAAATCAATCATCTCATTACATTGGATGCGTTCACCAGCACAACTTGATCAGCGCTCAGTAAAAGAGCGCAATAATTGTATGCTACGGTCTGATGAACGCGACCGCTCAGTAGCGTAGTTGTAAATATCGGCTCAGAAACTATCGATATTTGCCCGAACAGCTGTTTCGTAATAATAAGTGAAAAGCCTTTTCTTTTTTTGAAAAAGCTGCCCTTGCATATCATCTCCGTCATCCGCCGCCAGTACAGAATCAGACATTCCCTTCTTCTCGCGGGGTGCCCGCATTGTGCTCTCTCGCAACGGGATCGCCTCGCACCCATTTACGGCGAAGTCGCTCATCTCCTACTAGGGCCTTGTGAGGAATATAAATTCCTCACACTGACTTAATAATGATCCGACCTGATTCATATATTTATATTTTTATTTATTTATTTTTATAGCATCTTAGCGCGACAAGCATTTTACACTTATAAATTATGACGCTAGTCACAACGAGTGTAATAGTAGATACTTACTATATGAAATTTAAATTACTAACATTAATAAGTGATTGCAAATACATTGAGCTTATATACTAACATTTTATAATATAATATAATTTTTGATTTAATTTAGTTTCTCTTCACCCCTCTATATTATTGCAATTTCAACTTATGTAGTGCGCAGATGTAACTCTAGTGCGATTCTGAATTGCATTCTGCCACCGATTGCCTTGATGGCGTGGGGAAGCTGATTTCAAACTCGAACAGCATATACAAAGAATTGTTTCATTGTACATGTGTACTTGTATTTAAAGCTTATAATATTTGTAGTTCTTCTTGATGTACTAAACTTAAGTCGTTTATATAGGTATGATGGCTCTTTGGTATATATAACTTTCTGAATTAATATTAAGACCCTAAGGTTTATGCAAGATTTAAGTGGCATATCGAAGATTTTTATCATTACGTCGGAAATACGGTCAGTTCTTTGTCTCTTATAGGTATATCTCGCAACATTATTAAAAGCAACTTGCAGCTTGTGTTGGCTGGCACAGTTGCAGTCACTAAATACTTCGATACCATAAAAGAGTACTGGTGTAAGGTACATTTTCGCAATTTTTTGTTTGATTTTTAGTGATTTTGTTTAGTGAAGTCTTTAGTGACATATGAATTTCTAAGTATTCCATAAGTTTTTCCGACTGATTTGTTTATGTGATCGTCCCATGTCGACGTTTGATTAAAGAGAATACCTAAGATGTTTGCCCGCTCTACATATTCTATGGGAATATTTTCAATACATAATATTTGTAGTGTCGAACTTTTTTTTACCGATGACTATGCATTTTGACTTATTTGGGTTTAATCCTGGCCCATTGATTTTTGCCCACTGATTTACACTTTTCAATTCACTGTTACAGACACGAATACATTCATTAATTCTACTAACAGGACGAACATTTGAACGTCATCGCCATAATTATGAACTTCACAACATGAAGATCATTTACATACACAGAGAATAGTAATGGCCCTAGGACGGATCCTTGAGGAACACCACGCTTAACACCAAGAAGAGACGAGTACACAATATTATAGGCAGAGATTGCCTTCTATTACTTAAATACGAAAAAATAAGTCTTTTTGCTGCACGCGAAAAATTACATAGACGGCTTAGCTTAAAACAAAGAATTTCGTGGGTAACCGTGCCTAAAGCTTTACTATAATTTAAAAGTGTCAGCAATGTTATATTGTGATCGTCCAGTTTTTCTCTGATGCCTTAAACTATGTTTATAACTGCTGTTGTACAACTTCTGCCCACACGAAACCCTGACTGTTTGTCAGAATTTTTTAGTGGTCAAGTAATGTGTCATCTAACCAGCAATAAGTCTTAATAAAACTTTTAATAAATAAGGTAAAATGGAAATTGGAATTCAGGAATCTAAAATTGGAATCGAACTTCTACCTAGCACACGACCTATTGGAGGAGCAGTATTTTCAAGCTATTGATAGCGAGTTGCCTTGGCAGTTTGATTAAACTGATTAAATTAAAGACCGTTTTTGAACATGAAATGGGAACACATAATTGTATTTAAAGAATAAGAGTCTATCACTTTCACTGATGTAAAAAAAAAATCTATCTCTAAATTTAAAATTAAATTTTATAAAGTTGACAATTTATGACGGCTAGTGAAGTAAAAATATATCTCATATAGTTCAAAAATACTTATGCATGCATGCATTAAAATTGACACCCGCAGTAACAATTCAGCAAAATTCGGCATATAGCGTCATTTATTAGCTTTTCAGAACTGGAAAGTTCAATACAGCCTGATGTTAAGCCTAGTACTCAGACGAGCAAAATATTCTTGCGCAAGAATCAGGGATGATATTCGTATGGAAACGATAAAAATGCATGCCTGTAATTCTTGCGCAAGAATTTTGCAAACGAGTACTCAGACAAGCAAAATAAATAACCGATTAATACTGGAAAGGCAACGATATATACTAGAAAAGAAAAGGTTCTATTTGCTGGGCTCGACTGAAAGATAGAATTATTCTATATTCTGTCGTCATCGACACTAGAAATTGCACCGGCTAGAAAATTGCAATAATGAAAACAAATTGAATCTCATTGAAGCCGATTAAATGGATATTGTTTCTTATCAATTTTATAAAAGATACACATTTTATTTATTTATAATTTAATGGATACTGATTTATCCAATATTGCGGAGCTTTTTATGTTCTTTGTCGTTCTCCAGCGCCACAGAGCCCATAAATAGTACATTCCGACTTGCTTTGAAATTTGAATTTCCAACTGATTTTATTTGTAAACAAACACAAAACAGTGTAACCGTAGAGCATGCACATCTGGTCACACTGGTCACACCGGAAAATATAGGCAACTTTCTTGCGCAAGAATATTTTGCTCGTCTGAGTACTATTCTTAAGATGTGAAAAAAAGAAGCATTAACTCTAAAAATAATGCCAGATTTAAAAATTTTCCCGAACTCCGCTGTTTGATTAGTTCAATATTAAATTTAAATATTATTCATATAGCTATTAAGATTGTTTACTGTGGGATTACCTTTTTAGAAATCACTTCTCAACGTGCTTGGCGTTTGAAAAGATCTTCGCAAAAATAATGTTAGATACACATAGTAAAATAATTAAACATATTTTTGCTAACTTTTTCCAGAGGCATCTGTAATATGAATAAAATGGGTGTACCAACGGAATCTACATTTCTTGATGTCAAGCTGCCCCAAACTCTTGTTGAATCACCTTCAACATCGACTTTTTTGCCAGATGAAGAGGCTGCTTTTTGTCCATTACTTTCAAATAGAACATTAAGCCCCATAACAGATCCATTGAGCCCCAATCATGTGGATAAAGACGGTATTACGTCAAAGATAATCAGTTTAGATTGTAAGGCAGAGTCAAGCTCTACAGACAGTAGTAGCGGGATAGCTATCGACGTCCAGGAATCTGCTACCAACAACATATTCCATAATGGAAGCTATCAACATCTACAAAATAACAATATTAATACAGTAGAGGTAATTTATATGAATTATTGTATTTTAACTCTAGGCTTCCTTAAAACCAGTAAGAAAACTTATTTTGTTTACTAGGGCAACAATTTAAAATTTTTAGGGAATTATGTTTTTTTTTTAATTTTTAAAATCTAACGGAAAATTCGTCAATAGAAGGTTTTGTCAAACAGTTGCACCTTATCCGTTTACATATCGATTTTTACAAACGATATCTTAAGGGGAGGTTACCTTTCTACGGCCCAAAAATTGATTAGTTTTCTAAAAAATGTTTTTTTGACGCCAAACAAAGTATTCTGCAAAACCTGCTATTGTTGCATATTAAACGAAGTAATTTATTACATCTTTTCAAAATCGCTGCTTCAGCTCCCGCCAAAGAAGCCTTTTCCGGCACGAAAAATTCTCCAAATAGATGAAATTTAAGGAGCACAGACAGATTCCGAATAAAAAAAAAATTGAAAATCAAATGGCGTTCTTTCATATTTAAACGCTCTGTCAGGGCCCCTTACATTTAATTAGCTTTGATTTGAGTGGTGAAATATTGAAATTGGTTGACTCCTCGAAGCTGTAGAAGTTACCGCGCGCTTCGGAAAACGTTTTTAAAAGAAAAACGCGTTTAAAGTTTTCGATTTTTTTTCGGCTCTAACGGTAACCTCATCTTAAACGAGGCATACCTATCTACGAATAATAAACAAGAAAGCCCAAGAAATAGTCAAACGTTTTTAAAGTCAAAATTTCGGGAAAGAATACCGCAAAAAATTAAATTGAAAATTAAAAATTTTAATTTGAAAGCTTAATAATTTCCAGACGGTAAGCTGAAGCTACAAAGTTTTTGGATCCAAATCATTATATGGGGCGCGTGGGTACCTATGAGCCCATGTCCCGCGAGGAAACTGACTGCGCTGCCGAGCTTGCATAGCTCAGAGATGAGCTTCCTATCTTGTATGTTCGGCCATGTTTGCCAGGGTATTCGACATTGTGGTACTGATTGCCATGTGTTATGTATTAGTCGCTTATATTGCTCGATTATGATAAGCCTACGGTAGTAACAGATCTAGACAGCTCGTCTGTTATACAGCTGCTTTCAATGTCCCGGTGTCCAGGGACCCATATAATTCTGATAGCAAATTGCTGAGCAATCTCGTGAAGAGATTTGCGGCAGTCTGCCACAGTGGCCGAATTCGAGGAAGTCGTATTTAGCGATTTGATCACAGCTTGGCTGTCGTTATATATATTTACACGAGTTACCATGACAGTAACTATTAGAAGACAGTTCAGTGCATCACTGATTGCAATGACTTCCGCTTAGAAGACGCTACAGTGATCTGGGAGCCTGAAGGAGTGCCATATGTTTAGCTGTTTGGAGTAGATTCCTCCGCCGACCTTGTTGTCCAGCTTCGATTCATCTGTGAAGATGTTTATGGCCATTTCTGGGCCTGAAGGTCCTTCGAGACATTCGTTCCTGTTAGGGATAATTATAATGAAAAAGGTGTCTGTATATTCCCTTGGGACGCAGTAGTCCATTTCGTTGCCTTCTTCACTGTCTTTCATGTTCAGGTTCCAATGAAGCTTCTTGTCAACTACCATCCCCAAGTAACTGGTACTGTCGCTGAAGGAAAGCCTGCATCCATTAAGTATTGGGGGATTGAGAGGCAGAGCTTTGTATTTATTTGTGAATAACACGAGTTCCGTTTTCGGGGGATGGACTCCCAATCCGCGAGATTCTGTCCAATCTGACAGTCTCGCGAGCTTTGAAGTCATTAGGTCGCAAAGTATTTGAGGGTATTTCCTCGAGAAAACAGTTGCAACGTCATCCGCGTATGCCACAACTTTGCAGCCCACCTTCTAGTTCACATAAAATCTTATTGACTGGTATGTTTCATAGAAGGGGAGACAGGACGCCACCTTGTGGGGTGTCTCTATTGACATACCTTCACACCGTTTTGCATGTGAGCAATTGATCGATGAGCATCACCAAATGATGCCCCCTGGTCAGTCAGCGCTACCGTAATGGCACCCGGCACGACGTTGTTAAAGGCTCCCTCGATATCGAGAAAAGCTATTATGGAGTATTCTTTTAGGTGTAGAGATTCCCTGCAACTGCTTCATGAAGTGCCATTTCCGTGGATTCACCTTACCGGCAGGCATGTTGTGCGCCTGAGGGCATCTGAGGACTTTTAATTGCCCTCAGGTGTAGCCCGACAAGTCTCTCCAAGGTATTGAGAAAAAAAGACGATAGACTGATGGATTTGAAGTCCTTTGCCAATATCTTCCTGAAGATACTTTGCAGCCAGTTGATGGCCGTGTCTCCGCCCTTTTGAAGTTGGGCCGGAGTGACCTTGTCCGGACCGGGCGATTTTAACGCGCTGAAGCTGTTTGCTGCCCAGCTTTTGTTCGGCTTTGTAAGGATATGATCCATCGTAGTTATTGAGCCTTCGCTAGCCTTCCGTGGAAATGAGTATCGAAAAGAATGTGTAGGTACTCCTCACTGTAGTTAGTCCACGTAGTAGTAGTTTTAGTTAGGGTAGTTTTAAACAGGATCTTACGTAGCCTTGCGGCTTCCGACGTTTCCTCGATTTCAGAGCAAAATGTTGCCAAGAGGCTCTTTTTGCCTTCCTGGTTTCTTTTTTGTATAGGGCCAGACTGGTCTTGTAGTCTGCCCAGCGTTTCTCCCGTTAGCGCTTTTGGCTCTGTTGAAGAGAGTCCCGCAGCTTTTAGGAGGAGATTTGTTTTGGCCAGAGGGTTTTATTTATCCTCTATTTCGGTTTGAGGCGCATGCTGCCGTGAAAGCTTTGTTGCTTGCTTCAGTGAACCTGTTGAATAGGCGGTTTAGGTCGTCCTCCATTCTCCATTAGTGTACTATATTTTTCCCAGTTTGCTTTTCTGGGATTTATATAGTCAGTGGGTTTGAGGCTCTCTAGAGATAGTATCATCTCGATATAGATGTGGTCAGAGAAGGAGGACTTTCCAACTCCTGACTATGTCTGAAAGTTTGTGAGACACTAAGGTGAGGTCAATAACCTCCTGACGGTTTTTATAATAAATGTAGGGTCATTGCCCCGATTACAAATTATTTAACTAGAGTTCAAGATAAAGCTATACTCACCCTAACGTTTGTGTCCGAGCTCCCCCATTAGGTGTGCTTGGCGAAGTTATTTTTATATGAAGAGTCGACAAATAGCATTATACCCGACGCACGTATTGTCTCCTTTATCTTTTTCGTCACTAAACATAAAGTTTATTTGCAGCGACCAATATTATCTCTTGAAAAACTGTTCCGAAATTTCATGGCACCCTCCGTGGATTCGCAAATTAAACTTATATATGCAGTTGAGTAGAAAGTGATTGTTGAAAAATAAGCGGCTTAGTTTAGTTGATATTCGTTCATTTCTATAACTGGCCTTATCATACGCTCATCCTTGTATTGCCCCGCTTAAGCACCTATCTTTACGCGCATAGATGTGTTATTATTGCTTGTTTCCAAAACTTAACTGTAACGCGCTCACACGTATAGCCAGAACCCACATTGGACCGTCGCATATTTCCATTCCCTTTTGCTCGACTTCTTTTCGTGGAGTTGATTCCGAAAGGCGAAAATTCTATTAGCACTATTACCGTAAATATTACCTAATCACCATATATTATCAAATAAAACCTATTAAAAATAATACAGTCCACTAATTGATTACCATATAAAATTTTGGTCCTTCGAGCCGCGGATCACCGCGTCCGATTTTATTTGAAATATATTGAGTGATATTGTTGACCGCTGTTCGTCATGAAGGCCCACTTTTGTTTGCAACTTTCAACCGCTTTATGGAGCTCTCTGAGGACCTAGTCCAATATAACGAGGAAGGGGAGTTTGTGGATCCGAGTTTGGATATCGCCGAATACGAGGGAAAGTTCTTTAATGCCTATGCCATTTTCACAGCTAGCGCTGTGGAACGCTTATTTGAGGAACAAACATAACTTCTGGAAAAGATTCGGGATTCAGCGGGACCTGCAAAGCTGCATTTCGAGAAAACACTCATTCCTACGTTTTCTGGAAGATACAAGGATTGGTCTCAGTTTAGTGACCTGTTCTTAGGCTCAGTCGACAAGAATACTAGTCTTTCCAAATGTCAAAAGTTCCATTATTTGAAATCATATCTAGATGGTGAAGCTTTTGCTCTGATTAAACATATTCCCATGACTGATGATAATTACCAAGACGCATAGCAGAGGCTCAAAAATCGTTATAACAAAAAATCACTGCTTGCTCAAACGTTCATTCAAACTTTCTTTCGCTGATAAATTCAAAATGTTCAAACATCATTGAGTTGCGCGAAATAGTCGACACCGCAGACGAGAGTATACATGGTCTACACGCGCTGAAATGCGACAGCAGCGATGTGTGGCTGATCTATATGCTCTCAAAACTAGGCAAGTAAGCAAAGAAGCTTGGTCTACCTCTAGTGAATCGTGTAACGAAAATGGGACCATAAATGACCTGTTCGTCTTTCTTTTCGCCCGTTTTGATGCGCTTGAGTCTTATCAAGATACAAACTTGGTTCATGAAACTCCCACTGTGCTGAATAGACGTCGCTAAACTCCATTTCTTGATAACCAAGGAATAATGCGCGTGGGGGGACGCATTGACAATTCGATGGCATAAGTATGGGATGTTTTACATTGTAAGTGTAAAACATCCCATACTTATTCCAGTCGCTGTTTTACTAGGTAGACTCCAGCATGTCACATCGCTACACATTTATGTTCCACAATTTGAGACAGAAGTATTTGATTCTCGGTCCCGCAACATAGTCCGGAAAATTGTATTCAACTGCAAGATTGATTTCATGCAGCGCAAAAGTACGAGCACACAACTCATGGCTGATCTTCCCGCTTTTCGAGAACAGCCCACCACCCTTCTACATTCTGGATTGGATTACGCTGGACCAGTTACCATCAAGACATCGGCAGGACGAACACCAAAGTTTAGCTAAGCTTGGTTTGCTATCTTTGTTTGTCTGTCCACCAAAGCAATCCATATCGAGCTCGTCAATGATTTGACGACTTTATCGCTGCTTTTGAGCGATTCTGGTCTCGACGTGGCCCTATATCCGATTTATACTCAGACAATGGTACAACATTCTATGGAGCCAGAAACGAACTAACGGAAATGCAACGGTTGCTGTATCTCAAAGTCAAGACGAGAAAATTGCAAGTTTTCTGACGACTCAGGACTCAGACGACTTTCATTCCGTCGTCTGCCCCGCATTTTGGAGGTATTTGGGAGACCGGCGTACGATCAATCAAGCTTCGCCTTCACCGAGTAATTGGTAGCAGTGCGTTAACCTTCGAGGAATATTTCACAGTTTTAACCCAGATTGAAGGTCTACTCAACTCTCGCCTATTGTGCGCGCCCAGCAACCACAGCTTGGATCCCCTTACTCCCGTTTATTTTCTTACAGGTCAACCGCACATGTCGGTGCCAGAGTCGTCTTTGTACGTCTTGTACGTCAGCATTAACAGACTGCAGCTTAGGAGACAACTGCAAGCCAAGGTTCAAGGGTTCTGGAAAGGTTGGAATCTTGAATACCTTGCTTCCTGTCAATCACGCACGAAATGGCAGCAGGAGACCAACAACATAGCAGTGGATACTCTGAAGGTACTGAAGGAGCCGAATCAACCGCCTAGCAAGTGGCGGTTTGGCCGAATCACCGAAGCTCATCCTGGTCAAGACGAGAGAGTCCGAGTGGTCACCGTAAAGACTGCCCGAAGAGTGCACAAGATACCTATCACCAAAATTGCTGTGCTTCTTTTGAACTGAACGTTTTTTCAGGGGGCCGGTATGTTGAGAATTTTTGCTGCTGTTCTTGGAATCGCGTTGTTGTTGTGTAAACTAATGCAAAGAATTTAATGTTAATTAAAAATGACAAAAATTACAAGGCTATTATATAGAAGAAAGATAGTATTTTATTTGTTGTATTCAGAAAATGTTTTTGATTTATACAATTTTTTTATTCCAAAAGCCATTTAATATACCAGGTACTCGAAGAGTAAAGGGGTATATTAGATTTGTTGTAAAAGTGGATGTGTGTAACACCCAGAAGGAAGCGGTTACGACCCCATAAAGTATATATATTTTTGATCAGCATAAAAAGCCGAGTCGATATAGCTATGACCGTCCGTCTTTCCATCTTTAAAGGCGCCTAGATCTCAGATACTGTAAAAGGTAAATCAACCAAATTTTGTATCCAGACTCCTGTCATATCACACTGTTACAAGTGTATTTCAAAATTTCGCACCGCCCACACAAAAGACGAAAATCTGTGGCATGCACAGCTTTGAAGATAAGAGAAAACTACAACTACGGAAGCATAGACAATGACCATATCTATAAGAGTGTTGAATCTGGATCAGATCGGATCATTAATATAACCACAATGAAGAAAACAATTTCGAAAGGCATCGTTCCCTCACGCTCTCTCTCATACATCGGCGTGGGTGCTGTGCCTGATCGAATTTTTTGACGCCTAGATCTCAGAGACTATAAGAGCTAGCGAAACCAAGCTTTCTATCAATGCTCCTGTCATATCCATTAAATACAAGTGTATTCCAAATTTTGGCCACGCCCCCTTCCGCCCCCACAAAGGACGAAAATCCACAATTTTTAAGATACGAGAAACCCAAAAACGCAGAATCATGGATAATAGCCGTATGTACCAGATTGCCGAATCTGGATCAGGTCGGATCATTATTATAGCCAAAAAGAACAAATAAAATTTCAGTGGCCACGAAACGCCTTCCAAGCGCTTTCTCATTCCCTCTCTCTCGCACACATTTCCACGAGTCGTAGTAAAGACGTATGTAGATGTGGAAATGTAGAGAAGACAGATGTAAAAAAATGCAAACAAAAATTTTTGTTTTTCTCTTTTGGCTAAAATTAAATTTTTCCCTTTTGCAAACATGTAATTAATTACATATATCGTAAGCTCACATACATATATACTGACTGAGTACCGGGTATAAAGTAGAGCCTCGGCTCACAACGTTCCCCCTCGTTTCTTTCTTTTTTTGGCTAAAATTTTATTTGTCCCTTTTGCGAACATATAATACATGAAATATATCGTAAGCTCACATACATATATACTGCCTGAGTACCGGGTATAAAGTAGTATAAAGTCACAACGTTCCCCCTCGTTTTTATTTAAAGTAGCACATTAATATTTTTTTCTTTAAGCCGAGATCTCCTCTCAGAAATAATTTGTCCACCTTTACTAAACAAAAGTTCAGATTCCACTGAATTAGCGGGAACACAGAGATATTTGAACAAAAACTGTTGTATAAGCTCAAAATCAGTCTTGTTCACCTGAAAATAGAAGCAATTATCAATTTTGATTTAACAGCAAAGAATTGAGTAAACATATTTTAAAACTTACTTTCATCCATAAGAGTGGATCTGTCTCCTGCGATGTAACTGATCATTCAATAAATTATCTTTGTATAAGTCTGACATCACTTCGCACTGTTGATACTTTATCAGTAGCCTTTTCTTCGTCAATATCAAAATGGTTTTTCCTTACACAGATTTGCCAATTCATTTTCAAGGTAAAATAATGCTTAATTACACTACTCGTCAAAAATGTTTCTGATAGATTTAGGGATTTACAAATTTGTAGGCAACTTTTTATTTTTGTATGTTTCGTTTTTTTTAAAGAATTTTTGTAAAAAAGGTATATTTTTTTCAGAGGTAGTGCTTCTTTTTTCACATAACACATTTCATAAATATTTCTTGTCCAGTATTTTTGGTTTTAGATAGGTGCATTAATTAGGCTTCGGATTAGGTATCGTTTGTAAGAATCAGCCAAGAAATATTTTTGTTCGACTTTTTCTGAGCTTTTAATGTCAAAACTTTACAAAAAAAAATACCGCAAAAAATTATCATATTTGAATTGGAAAGATTTATAACTTCTAAGCGGTAAGCTGCAGCTACATACTCTTTAAGTACGATTAATAGCTTTTTCTGTTAGCTTTTTAGAACTTATTTACAGCCAGTTGTAAGATGCTTAAGTTATGTGGAAAAAAGAAGCGCTACCTCTGAAAAAAACCAGATTTTAAACAAATTCTTTAAAATTCTACAAAAAAAACCATAATTGCTTAAAAATGTTTAAATCCCAAAAACCGATCAAAAATAGTCATTTTTTTCCACGGCGGTAATGTCGTGCTGACTAGTGTTACTAACCATACAATATATGTAAGATATTATTCAGGATATAGTTTATTAATATTATGAAATCGCGGTAGACAGGTAAATACAATATAACTGGGCTTTAAAATTTCACGGCTTGTTCTCGGCTTATTTTCTGCTGATTTACGTCTTTTTGCTGCTCGATTCTCTTCCATCTGTATCTTCTCTCTGCTGCTCTTCTTCACTGCTGTTAATCTGCTTTTCATCTCGTTCTGCTGTTGTTCTGCTGCTTCTCTGCTGTTACTGACAGTGCTCCTTCAATGGGCCCGCTTGATCACTCCATCTTACATATATAGATGTGCCAGTTCATACAAACGGCTGTCGCAAACGAAGTCTGAGAAATGCGGTACCAAGCGTTCCGCTCGGTACTAGAACTGTTCGGCTCATGACGCGGCGCTAGCAGAAGCCGACAGCAACGAAGCAATTGCATTGGTGTATGTGTTATAATACACAAACAATTTGTAATTGTATGCATTATCAGTTTTTGGGTTTTTGGTTTCGGTTTTATTTTGTTTTGCTTCAGCATATTTAAATGTATGGATGCACATGCATTCTCATTTACTTTGCATTCGTGTGATAGTATTTAAGGGCGCTAGAACTGAATTTCCAGAGTTCGTATCAGTTTTTGGATTTTTGTACCCTTTACTTTAGCATTCTTTGAGTCGACACTTTTTGAAGACACTTGCCAAAGAATATCAGAATAGCTGTTATTTTGTATATGCTTTAAATGATAATTTTTTTTTAATATAGAACATATGAATATAATGAGCGGAAGTTTTGCGGATTCTCGGCAACCTAGAGTAATTTAAAGCCCAGATTCAGAATCAGCAGGAGAAAATCCATTAAAAGCACCTACTTCCACCTCATAATATTAAAATAAATTTGTTTGGTATTTCATGTCGTTACGGACGTTACATCCATTGCCATTCATATTTTTCAAAAATGATTATAATAAAGATTTTTATTTCCATCTCATTCAAGTGCATAAAAAACTCTGTTTATTAAGCTTGTTTGGAAATCAAAATTATTAAAATTCTATCTGTTAAATTTGAAAAACCCTAATTTCCGTTACGGACGTTACACACAGTGTACTTGAAGCTTGAATATGTATCCTATTATTCCATTATCAAACATTTGGATTTTGGGCAACTTTAATTTTCAGCCCATATGTAAATATATATAATATATGTCATCCATGACTCCCATTGGAAAAATTGTCTATTAGAGTATTCAAGGTGCAAATTGTGAATATATATATATATTAATATATATGAGAACATATAAAAAAGTAATATGCGCTTGTAACTGACACGGTCAGTATCGTTTCGGCCTGTACCCTCTGTCTACTTTTTGGACGGCCTAGCTCAGGGAGATTGTCGTGGATTCAGTGCTGCCTCGACACCGGCGTTATAAAAATAAAGTCGTAGACAGAGAAACGGGAATGACCAGACAATACGGGAACGGACTGAGATACGCTATACTCCATGTTGTTGGAGAACCAAGATGTAAGGGTTCCCCTTCTATACCCACCCTACCTGTATGACTCCATCAAGCCTAACCAAAACGTCACTGCGGCGCGAGTTGCCTAAGGGGCCCTCAAGAAAGAAGAAATTAGCTCATGTTGATCGTATATTATCATTCAAATAAAATTTCGGTAGTTCACAAAGGCATATGGATAATACATCGCTTAAATCAGGGAATTCATAATAGGCAAATTTACAATAATGGTTTGAATACGTATATAATAGGTGTTATGAAAGTTCTAAGACATAATGTAAAAAAAATAGGTGGTGTAAACGTTCTAAGACCTAATGATTTGAATAGGGTTCGTGATTGCCCATAATAGAGTGGGAAGTAAAGCAACGCAAGGTTAATCAAAACGAGGGGGAACGTACTTTATACCCGGTACTCGGTCAGTATATATGTATATGTTGTTGTAATTTATTACATGTTCGCAAAAGGGACAAATTTAATTTTAGCCAAAAAAGAAAAAAGAAATTCAGGAGAACCTTTTCGGAGATGGATATGGTCATTTTCTATGATACTGCGTTTTTGGTTTTCCCGTATCTTACAAATTGTGGTTTTCGTACTTTGTGGGGGCGGAAGGGAGCGTGGCCAAATTTTGAAACAAACTCGTCTCGGTTTGATTTCACAGGAGCTCACAGGAAAGTTTGGTTGATCTAGCTCTTATATCAGATCAGGCATAGCGCCCACCCCGTTGTGTGAGAGAGAGCGAGAGCATTTCGAAATGGTTTTTTTCATTGTGGCTATATTTATGATCCGATCTGATTCAACACTCTGATAGATATGCTCAATGTCTATGATTCTGCGTTTTTAGTTTTCTGGTATCTTTAAAATTATGCATGCCACAGATTTTCGTCCTTTGAGTGGGCGGAAAGGGGCGGGGCGAAATTTTTTTTTTTTTTTTTTTTTTTTTTTTTTTTTTTTTTTTTTGTTTGGACATTGACGTGCAATGACTGCACCATCAAGTGGCCCATGGGACACCAGCCGAATGCTGTTACGCGCGAATCCCAGGCCGAAACGCAGCCCTCCTCCCACCCAACCGACCGAGGGGCGCTGCCGCATAACGCGCGACTCGTTAACCCAACCGATCGCGATCATGCAGGAAAGATAGATGTTAGACTAGTATTCGAGGAAAATTAGAACTAGTCTTACTAAAGGAATTAAGCATGCATTAAAACTATCGTATTCAACAACTACAATTTCTAACTACGAGAAAGGTATGTGAGTAATAGTGATTTAAGAAGAGGAAGGGAATTAGTTGCCGATATGATATGGTAGAGGGAATTATAATCCGAGCATAAAACTCTAAAAGGTTCATGCAAGGAATAATTCGATCTACAAATCGGAAGGAACAAAGAAATATAATTTCTAGTAATTCTAATAGGAATCGTGAAGTTTATGCGGCTCAACAAGTCAAGGCTATCTACGTCACCCTTGATCAAGTTGTGCACAAAAATCACACCAATCATTTTTCTACGGTTAACTAAGGATGGAAGGATTATTAAAAGCGATCTACTAGAGTAAGACGGCAGTCTCACACTTGCATCCCAGTTGAGGCCGCGTAGAGCGAAAATTAAAAAGTTTTTCTGTACTGATTTTATACGGTCCTGGTGTACTTTGTACTAAGGGCACCATACACAAGAACCATATTCTAAAATCGGACAAACAAGCGATATATAGAGAGTCTTTGTTATATAGGGGTCGTCAAATTCCTTTGACCACCTCTTTATAAACCCAAGCACGCCTATGGCCTTATTTACCATGGTAGAAATGTGTTCAGAAAACTTTAACTTGGGATCTAAAAGAACACCAAGATCATCAACTAGAGTAATTCTCTCGAGAGAACACCCGCCTAGTGTGTAAGGAGCCAGAAAGGCGCTGGAGCGATGAAATGTCATTACTTTACATTTCGAAGCATTAAGGTATAACAGATTTGGACAACACCATGACTGAAAGCTATTAAGATCGGATTGCAACCTGGAGTGAGATAAGCTGTCAAGTTTTTGTGCTAGAAGAGAGTGGTTTACAGAGTCGAATGCTTTACTGAAATCTGCTGATTTACGTCTTTTTGCTGCTCGATTCTCTTCCATCTGTATCTTCTCTCTGCTGCTCTTCTTCACTGCTGTTAATCTGCTTTTCATCTCGTTCTGCTGTTGTTCTGCTGCTTCTCTGCTGTTACTGACAGTGCTCCTTCAATGGGCCCGCTTGATCATGTGGTACGCCCGAAGTAACCATAACTGGTGAAGATAGGGAGTTTTTGAAGAGGACTCTTTGGGATCTGGAACAAAGGTAGCTAGAAATCCATCTGAAGAGATTGGGTGGAAACCATAAAAGGTCAAGTAATTTGTGCTAGGAGAGAGTGGTTTACAGAGTCGAATGCTTTACTGAAATCTGTGTAAATGACATCCGTCTGTAGATTACATTGAAAGCCTTTAATGATGAGGGAGGTGAACTCCAATAAATTCGTGGTTGTTGATCTCCGCCTTATAAATCCATGCTGGGCAGGAGATATAAGTGATCTGCAAAGATGCTGCAGGTGCGGAGCTAAAATTTTCTCAAACACATTAGGAATTGCGGATAACTTGGATATAACTCTGTAGTTCTTCGCGTCAGACTTACTACCTTTCTTATGGAGAGGAATTATGAACGACTCTTTCCATATGAAGGGGAAGCATGAAGAGTTTATGGACAGGCTGAATAGTTTAAGCAACGGACCACACAGAGACTCGGCGCAGTACCTAAGTACACAGCCGGGAACTCCGTCCGGACCCGGTGAAAACACCGGCTTAACTTTCCGGAGATCATGAAGCAGAGAGCTTTCATTTAGCAAGGGACTGAAGATGCCGTTCGACCTGGGTAAACCGTATGGGTACGGCTGACCGGAGTAGCATTCCTGTGAATAGGTTGTTTGAAAGAATTGGGCAAAAAGATCGGCCATTGCCTGATCAGTATTTGCCGACGTATTAAGAAATGATAGCGAGGATGGATGACCGGACGTTTTACGCTTACTGTTTAAGAAGCTGTAAAACTGCTTAGGGTCCTGAGAAAAACGTATCTTGCATCTAGATAGGTAGTTTTTATAGCACTGGGAATTAAGAACTGGAAAGTTTGACCGAGCTATTACATAGCGAGAGAGAGAAGAAGGAGAGCCAACTTCTTGAAATTTTTTGTAAAGTCTTGATTTTAAGTTTTTTAGACTGGATAACTCTTTGGTAAACCAAAGGGTCTTCCCAGATCTAATAGGACAGGAAAGTGGGACACAAGACTCAAAAAGTGAGTCAAGTGCATCGTAGAAAATGTTTGTGCATATCGTAACATCAGTGCACAAATACAAAGCGGACCAATCAAAATCCCTAATGAGGTTATTAAGCTTCGCAAACTCGGCTTTACGAAAGCAGCGGACACATTGAAGTAGCTTACCCGACCATCCAATGCGATTGGTCCTATATCGAGCGACACTTCAAGTGTAGGATGGTAGGCGTCTTCAGGTATAGTGAGCGGAGGGACTCGGGTTAACAACGCAATGGTCGGATCCGTTACAAAGCACAGATCAAGCAATCGACCCAGGGAATTTTTAACATTGTTGACTTGAGACAGGGATAAGTCGAGTAAGCCGTCTATAAAGTCATGTCGTGACATGGGCCCTAGGTTATTAGACTCGTTTACCGAAGACCAAACAGTTCCTGGTAAATTGAAATCCCCAAGAACTATCATATGATCTTTATCTGATAGCGAGGAAGAAACAGCGCTTAAGGCGGACAAGTGCTGCTCATAAATTGCGATATCCGAAGAAGGTGGAATATACGAGCATGTAATAAAGACTGAAAAAGCGGGAAGAATCAGTTTTATACACAGGAATTCCAGTTCTTGTTGAATCTGGACTGTAAAATGTTCCGACGTGAAGTTAGAGCCCACTGCAATCAGAACCCCACCTGCACGTCGAGACGAACGGTCATTTCTAAAGATTGTGTACCGACCTGCCAAAACTTCAGAATTTCCGGTTTTAACCAGGTCTCTGTAAACACAATTACATGGGATGCAAATGCGACGCTATCCCGATACAAAGTGCTGAGCTTACTACGCAAGCCTCTAAGTTAGTTTTTTGGATGGGTGGACTGGGAAGATGAGGGTGGAGCACTGGCCTGATTAGTATTAGGAGTTATTGGGGACCTACTCTTTTTCTTTGCCTTAAACTCCTTCACCACCATGTTCTCTGGCCAAAATTTGGCAGAGCAAATGGTGTCAAAATGAGTTGGGGAGACGCTTATCTTGAACGAAGCTATCTCCCTGGCATAGGAGAAGTTAAACTTCTCCACCTTTAAAGCGACGGCTATTATTTTGCTTTGTACAAAAGCATTAACATTACTAATAGTGGAGTCAGGGGCCAGCCGTGAAACAAAAACTCTTCGTTTAGGTGTAGGTGTGATCACCACCAATCTTGGGGTTGGCACCACAGACTTTGTACCTGTGATGGCAATACCTGGTGGTCCGGTGGTCGTATGTTTGTTGGTGGGATCGAAGTGGACGGGATATTAGAATTGTTGGCGGACTCGACGGACACGGATGATAAATTCGGCTGCCGAATTTGCGTCACCAGCAGCTGTCGTTGCCCTTGGAATAGCAAACGATATCGGCTGCTGCACAATTGGAGTGGTCGGAGTCGGTTGTTCGGCAACGGGCGGCTGAGGGACAGTTGGGGCTTGCAGATCCCGCGGAGTGACCTTTTTTCGCCTAGGAGACTCATTCAGCAGTTGCAAACTGCTAAACAAAGACTCCATGGCTAGGAGCTGATCGTACTGCTTTTTAAAGCTTACGGTCAGCTTCTTAAAGCCATTCGGCGTCTGCCTCATAAACCTGGCCATCTCTATGTGAGCCCCCGGCAAGACTCACAACAGTAGAACAAGCCATTATGTTTGGAAATTGCATCACCCACGAGGCCTGAGTACCCAGCGCACTTTACGTGCATAACTTTTCCGCAAAGATAGCAGGGGATACTCGGCTGAGCAGGGGTGACCACCTGCTTGCAGGTTTTTTTGATACAGGTGATTCCATTTTAAATACAATAGAGAAACAAAATTTTTTTCAAAAAAAATAAAAATCAGACCAGTGTGCCAGGCAAACGCTTAAAGCGGAATTAGTAAAAACTGATTGGAGAGAGGAGAGTGGTTGCAGCAGCTGCAATGAGGGAGAGAGAGAGCACTACTGCACGGAAAGTATCGAGAGCGAGAGAGGAAGAACAGTTATTTATGTTTGGGTTATAGTGAGCGAGTGATGCTAAAGCACAGACTACAAGATGAGAGCAGGCTAAATTCAATGTGAGAGCGTACTTACGAAAAGCAACAACAAAAACACAATGTTAACCGACGCAAAAAATAATTATTAAATTATGTTTTACACAGTTAATAGGCATGCACTCGCGATTCAGGATAGACTTTATGTTAGCAAGTTAATTTGTTAGTTCGCTAACGGTTTATTTTGGACAAACACCGGCTGTTTATACAAAATAAGTGAAAAATGAGCGGAGCGCAAAGAAAAAACGCGTCTGAACACTACGAGAGAGATTAGACGATGAAATACACATGTAACAGTGTGATAGGACAGGAGTCTGAACACAAAATTTGGTTGCTCTAGCTTTTAGTCTCTGAGCTATAAGGTGCTAATGAAGACGGACAGACGGACGGACGGACATAGCTATATCGACTCGGCTATTGATGCTGATCAAGAATATATATACTATATGGTGTCGGAAACGCTTCCTTCTGGGTGTTACACACATCCATTTTTTCAACAAATCTAATATACCCCTTTACTCTTCGAGTACCGGGTATAAAAAGGGAATTTTACGCTAATAGTTTTGCGCTATATTTCAGAGCTGCACTTCCATACACATGAATGTTGGCGGCTATGCCGTACTTACAACCTCATTGTCTCAAAATTTGGTGTCAGCAGGCCTGTTGACTCAAATGGCTGTAGGCGATAGACTTAAATTTTGATAATGCAACAGAACAAGCGCAAAACTATAAGAGAGTTTAAGAACAATATAAGTATAGGGCTAATTCATGTTTAATTTATTTAAGTTTCGAATTCCTGTCGATACGCTTATATATCAAGACTGCTGTAGCCTTGATTGTAAATCCGGGTGATATGCTTAGATGCCGGCAAAGAGAGGCGGCACAGGAGGCGGCACGTGCTTTAAGGTTATGCCTGTCAATGGTTGACGAGACACCCTGGTGTCTGCCCGTCTTCCAAATCGGATCTTGCCAATAATAATGACAAGACTGCAGTTGCCGATCCGATAACGTTGCTCCGGTGCAGGGATAGGTGGCACAGGAATCAGCACGTGCTTGTTGGTTATGTGGGTCAAGGCCTGGTGCCCTGGTGTGTGCCCACCTTCCCATTCGGGTCTTGCTAAGTTTTGACGACCTAGAGAGGAGCTGTGATCGACGACAAAGGTGACTTAGAGAGAGGACTCATGCACTATTAGGCTTATGCAATTACTCACGGCTATTATGGCGAAGGGTGTGGGGGGGAAAATGGCGAAGTGTTGGCCGACGATAGTGCGATGGCCGATGCGTGTGTGGGCTGGTTGGAGCGGGCTTAGGTGTTGCACCTGTTATGTGCTATGTTGCACGCACCTGGTCCGGGCAAGGACTTCGTGCACTCACTGTCACTGATCACCACCGGCTCTGCCAACACACGCACTGCTAGATCTCCCAAAATGTAGATCCGTGAGAAGAGAACCTGGCGCTGGGTACGCAGAAGAATAAAACGCAAGCTCGGAGTGCAAGCCTAATGAGCTTTGCATTTGGAGCTAGCTTTGATCTTGGCACGTGGAGAGAGCAATTAACTTGCAGAAGGTCGAGATGCGCGCTCAGAGCGCAAGCTTCGTCAGCTTGGAGTATGGAGGAGTGAGAGAGCTTTGATCTCGGAAAGCTTTCATAAGAACGGTCCATATGCACGTGTATGCACGTAGGGCTTGCGAGGAGAGCTTTACAGTAGCGTCCGTAAAAACATGCCTAGCTGTGATACATATGCAAGCTTTACATTCGCCTCCGTAAAGAGGGGCAAGGTCAAAAATTAGATTATCTATGCAAATATGAATGGCTGAAGCAATATACATTTTTTTTACTTCTCGCACCCTTACACGCTGAAAAAATTATATATATCATCCATGATTATGGATATTAATGACATATATATAGGTATTGATACAGATTTTAGTTTCATAGCCCAACAGATTTAATATCGTTCCTTGCTTTCTGATGCGAATGCAAAAAAATTAAACATGGTTGTCGAGGAATTAATTGGAGATTATGACTGTATGAAGACGTGTGCCCACAATACAAATGAAAATAATATTTTGTATATCCTTTATATGCTAATTTTGTTTGATGTTCTATAAACGAATATAATGAACGAATGTAAATGTGTAAAAATACAAAATGTATAGCATATATGACTTCGCATGAGATTAATTGCCTGTACAGTATTCTATCGTCGCGTCAATAAGCAAATCTCAGTAAATACATTTGTTTCGTCGTAATTTTGGCAGCTCGAAGTCGAGCCATGGATCTAAAAATAGAATGAGCTTGCATGTGTGAGTACGCACAGAGCTGCAAGTTCTTACATATGCATGTGTGCGTACTTGTGCCGAGCTGCCGAATTTAGATTAGAATTTATATGCTTGAGTTTCTAAAGCAGGGGTGCCCAGGCCTATGCTCATGGGCTCACTTTGTTTTTGTTTTTTCTCCGGAGATAGTGCCTCACAGAACGTAGACATGAACGGTACCAAGCATAAAAAAAACCAACACATGCAAACATTATGTGTGTGTATTCGTCGTTGCTCGCGAAACCAAACTGACCAACAACAATTTCGATGCTTTTGTTGTTGTCTTACTCATTTTGCTTCTGCCTTATCTTCGAGCTTGCACTGGAAAAAACTTTTGTTGTGTTTAACCTGCCGGCAAAATGTTTAAAAGAGCATGTTTGAGTACTCAAAACTCAAAACTATTGTTGCGAAAAGCAGTGCATTATATATCCTACAAAATTGATTTTGAATACAATATTCAATCATTTGCTAAACCTTATTCTTCAAATTAGGGAAAATGTATGCAAACTTTTTCCTTCCAGTGCATAAATTTAAATACAAAAAATCGTTCCCTTCTTGGTATTGGTGTTTTTCTTTGTGAGTGTTGAAGATTTCTCCGCCGTATGATGACTTTGGGCACCCCTGTTCTAAAGCATATACAAAATAACAGTTATTTTGAAATTATAAGGCAAGCGCCTTCTAAAAGTGTCGACACCAAAAATGCTAAAGTAAAGGGTACAGAAATCCGAAATCTCAAAAAACTCAGTTCTAGTGTCCATAACACGCAAGCAAAGTAATTTAGAATGCATGTCCACCCATACATTCAAATACGCTGAAGCTGAAAAACAGAAAAACCACAAAAATATCAACCAAGAAGACAAGAAGACAACAATGCACACAATCACATATTGTTTATTACTCGACGATGATCGCTTCGCGTCATGATCAGTTCGGATTGCGCTACTGAGCACTTCGTTTCACTACTGGAGCCGAACGTTACGTCATGGTAGCGCATCTACATTTTTCGTTTGTGACAGCCGTTTGTATGAACTGGCACATCTATATACTGTTTGGTTAGTAATGGAGGTTTAACCCATAAAAGTCGAAACTTTTTTGTACATATGACCAATTGGTCCTAATACGGATAGGAAGATAGGATAGGAGGAAGATAGGAACTGTTGGTTGCCTATCAAATAACAGACAATAACGTATCGTTCACGAATGTTTTGTTTTTCAGGTATTACTTCGAATGTTAATTTTGTATCTCGATGCTCAGTTTTGGCAATATTACAAGTTGAGCATTCGTTTATTATTATTACTCCAGGATGTTCCTTGTGATTCTTTAAAATTAGTTCTTTAAATTCAGCATAATTCTGAAAATCAATAAGTTCTGTATTGGATTTAATTACTTTCGTTATGTTGCTCGAATTAACACTTTCTATGTTTGCTTGTTGGAATAAAGGAAAATTTATGGAAATATAGATATTTGTCATTTCTTTGCATGTAATTTTGATGATCAGTTCATGGAAGAAATGGGATGTTTCTACATTATCCTCGGTCCTTTTTATACCCGGTACTCGATGAGTAAAGGGGTATATTAGATTTGTGCAAAAAATGGATGTGTGTAATGTGTCCGTCCGTCTGTCCGTCTTCATTAGCGCCTATAGCTCAGAGACTATAAAAGCTAGAGGAACACAATTTTGTATGCAGACTCCTGTCATATCACACTGTTACAAGTATATTTGAAAATTTCGCCTCGCCCCCTTCCGCCCACTCAAAGGACGAAAATCTGTGGCATGCACAATTTTAAAGATACGAGCAAACTAAAAACGCAGAATCATAGACAATGAGCATATCTATCAGAGTGTTGAATCAGATCGGATCATGAATATAGCCACAATGAAGAAATGCATCGTTCCCTCACGCTCTCTCTCACACACCGGGGTGGGTGCTGTGCCTGATCCAATTTTTTGACGCCTGGATCTCAGAGACTATAAGAGGTAGAGCAACCAAACTTCCTATATATGCTCCTGTGATATCACTTCAATACAAGTGTATTTCAAATTTTCGCCACGCCCCCTTCCGCCCGCATAAACGACGAAAATCTGTGGAATCCACAATATGTAAGATACGAGAAAACTAAAAACGCAGAATAATAGAGAATAGCCATATCTATCAGATTGTTGCATCTGGATCAGATCGGATCATAAATATACCCACAATGAAGAAAACCATTTCGAAATGCATCGTACCCTCTCGCTCACTCTCACACACCGGGGTAGGTGCTATGCCCCTTCGTCCAGATGAGCGCCTAGATCTTAGAGACTATAAGAGCAAGAGCAACCAAACTTTCTGTATATGCTCCTGTGATATCACTTCAATACAAGTGTATTTCAAAATTTCGCCACGCCCCCCTCCGCCCCCATAAACGACGAAAATCTGTGGAATCCAAAATTTGTGAGATACGAGAAAACTAAAAGGCAGAATAATAGAGAATAGTCATATCTATCAAAGTTTTGAATTTGGATCAGGTCGGATTATTATTAGAGCCAGAAGGAACAAATGAAATTTCAGTGTCCTTCCAAGCGTTTACTCATTTTCTCTCTCTCTCTCGTACACATCTCCACGAGTAGAGAAATGTAGAGAAGTCAGATGTAAAACACAAATGTAAACAAAAACGAGGGGGAACGTTGTGAACCGCGTCTACGCCGCGGCTCTACTTTATACCCGGTACTCAGTCAGTATATATGTATGTGAGCTTGTAATTTATTACATGTTCGCAAAAGTGAAAAATTTAGTTTTAGCCAAAAAAAAAAAAATTTAAGTCGAACCTTTTCGGATATTTTATTCCATATTTGTTTACATACATTTTTTACATCTGCCATTTCTACATGTTTTTATCTACTTCCTACATATCCACACGGCTGTGTGCGAGAGAGAGAGGGAATCAGTCTGCGCTTGGGAGGCCACTGAAATTTCATTTGTTTCTTCTGACTATATTTATTATCCGATCTGATCCAAATTCAATACTCTGATAGATATAGTCATTTTCTATGATTCTGCGTTTTTGGTTTTCCCGTATCTTTAAAATTGTAGATTTTCATCTTTTGTGGGGCGGAAGGGGGCGTGGCCAAATTTTAAAACAAACTCGTCTCGGTTTGATATCACAGGAGCTTGGATAGAAAGTTTGGTGGTTCTAGCTCTTATAGTCTCTGAGAACTAGGAGTCAAAAAATTCGATCAGGCATAGCGCCTAGCCCTGTGTGTGAGAGAGAGCGAGAGGGAACGATGCATTTCGAAATGGTTTTCTTCATTGTAGCTATATTTATTATCTGATCTGATCCAGATTCAACAATCTGATAGATATGCTCATTCTACGATTTTTAGTTTTCTCGTATCTTTAAAATTGTGCATGCCACAGATTTTCGTCCTTGGAGTGGGCGGAAGGGGGCGGGGCGAAATTTTGAAATGCACTTGTAACAGTGCGATAGGACAGGAGTCTGGATACAAAATTGTGTTCCTCTAGCTTTTATGGTCTTTGAGCTATAGGCGCTAATAAAGACGGACAGACGGACGGACAGACAGACATAGCTATATCGACTCGGCTAATGATGCTGATCAAGAATATATATACTTTATGGGGTTGGAAACGCTTCCTTCTGGGTGTTACACACATTAATTTTTTGCACAAATCTAATAAACCCCTTTACTCTTCGAGTACCGGGTATAAAAATGGAAAGGGTTCGACTTTATTTTTATCTCTAAATTTCCCTTCCCTTTCCCTTCTCGTTTTAAGTTCTCTTAATTTTCCAAAGACTCTTCTTAGTGATAGTAAATGCTCATCCAAGAGAAAATGACTATGTCATCTAAGTATGCCAAACAATTGGTAAAGATCAAATCTTCCAATAGATTGGTCACGCATCTTTGGAATGCTGCATTTGTTAGTCCAAATGGAATTCGAGTGTATTCGTAATGACCGTGCTTTGTTAAAAACGCCGTTTTCGTCATCGAATCGAATTCAATTGGGATTTAATGGAACCTTTTGCCAAATAGATCGTTGTGAAATATTCACACTTTCCTAGGAGTTGGGAATTTTTCCTTGACGGTTATTTCGTAAAGACCTCTATAGTCCCATACTAGTCTATACTTATGTTTTCCAGAAGCATTGATCTTCTTTGCAATCATAGAAATGGATGAGTAGTAAGGCGATTTCGACTTGCGAATTATTCTTTGCCTGATCATTTCTTTGATTTGTTTGTTGAATTCTTCGTTATGAATTTGGGCATATTTATATGGCCTCCGGTATACCGAATCTTTATGCTGTGTCTGAATGGCATGCTTGACTTGACAGTACTAGTGAAAGTCAAAATATCACATTCTCTATACTGCAAGTCATAATACTCATACAAGACCTTTTTCAGCTTTTCCTTCTCTTCATCGTTTAGATGTTCTATCCTAAGCTTGTGACATTTCCTTAAATCGTTATCTAGAGCAGAAGTGTAGTATTGATCTGCCTCTGAGGGTGGGTCAAGATACCTCGGTGTGATCTTATCTTCAACTGAGGATAGATCTTTGTACTTTGGTGCGCTCTTGCCATATTTATCAACTTCTCCACTCATAATGATTGGGAAAGTTCTTTCTCCTAATAATTCAGTGTTGTCTCTGTAATTGATTACGGCCTGGCTGGCGATAAGATATTCTCTGCCTAGCAAGATTGTCGGAGAAATTGAAAAGGTAGAACTTCTGCTCAGTTGGGCAGACTTTATTGGGGGTCTAATTATAATTTTTGTTATTCTGAATGGTCCGTTAATTGTATGGACCTTGAGATTTTCGTTGTTTATTTTGGCTTTCGACAAATTTTCCTTTATGAGTACTTTATTATTTAGAGTTATTCTTAAATAGGCTCCCCATCGGTTTCTTCCGAGACTATCTGATGCAAATTTACATCCATTTTAATCTGATCGCTTTGACTTTCCTTAACTCTCTTAGTTGGCTAGTTGGGTCTGCTAACACAAGCTTGGTTGTGTTGATAATTTTGATTTTGATAATTCATTGGATTTTGTGCCTGACCTTGATTCAAAAAGTTTTGGAATTGTTTATGCATTTCTGGATGGATATAATTATGCCTAGGTGCCTTGACCAGATGAATTCTGAGCTTACAGTTGGTAAATGCTACTCCAAGAACTTTGGTAATCATTTTCAACGTTCTTGCTAGCTGCTGTTTTTGCTCACCTTTGCTCATATTTTTCTCTTCTGTCTTAGCCTCATATAAACCTTTTTCTTGAGCAGCTTTTTTAGGTTTGATATGGTGGTTTTATATTTTTTAATCAGAGTCATAAATAACCTTTCCGGATGTTTACAGGAGATTACATCTTTTATTGTATTTTTCAACCCGTTACTATAAATCATGTTGTTGGCTGCACTATCTTCTAACATTAGTTTATTATTTATTACAAAGGCTCTTAATTCTAGTTCCTCGATAAACTTACGAAAGCTGCTATTCAATTCAGTGTCGTATAGTTGTCGTAGTAGTTCCTCATACGGTGTATGGATCTTAACTTCATTGATTAGAGCGTCCTGCAATTGGGTCCAGTTGTTGGGCTTGATCATCTGTGATGTGCTTCGGGCGTCTCCTGTTAACTGCACTTCAATAGCTATAGTATCAATAGTATCCTTATTCTATGGAAAATACGTTGAAAACGAGGGGGAACGTTATGAGCCGCGTCTGCGCCGCGGCTCTACTTTATACCCGGTACTCAGTCAGTATATATATATGTGAGCTTGTTGTAATTTATTACATGTTAGCAAAAGGAAAAAATTTAATTTTAGCCAAAAAAAAAAAAAATTTAAGTCGAACCTTTTCGGAGATTTTGATCTATTAGATGTTTCCATATTTGTTTACATACATTTTACACATCTGCCATTTCTACATGTTTTTATCTACTTCCTACATATACATACACGGCTGTGTGCGAGAGAGAGAGGGAATCAGTCTGCGCTTGGGAGGCCACTGAAATTTCATTTGTTCCTTCTGACTATATTTATGATCCGATCTGATCCAAATTCAATACTCTAATAGATATAGTCATTTTCTATGATTCTGCGTTTTTGGTTTTCCCGTATCTTCAAAATTGTAGATTTTCATTTTTTGTGGGGGCGGAAGGGGGCGTGGCCAAATTTTAAAACAAACTCGTCTCGGTTTGATATCACAGGAGCTTGGATAGAAAGTTTGGTGGTTCTAGCTCTTATAGTCTCTGAGAACTAGGCGTCAAAAAATTCGATCAGGCATAGCGCCTACCCCTGTGTGTGAGAGAGAGCGAGAGGGAACGATGCATTTCGAAACGGTTTTCTTCATTGTGGCTATATTTATTATCCGATCTGATCCAGATTCAACACTCTGCTAGATATTGTCATTCTCTACGATTCTGCGTTTTTAGTTTTCTCGTATCTTTAAAATTGTGCATGCCACAGATTTTCGTCCTTGGAGTGGGCGGAAGGGGGCGGGGCGAAATTTTGAAATACACTTGTAACAGTGCGATAGGACAGGAGTCTGGATACAAAATAGTGTTCCTCTAGCTTTTATGGTCTTTGAGCTATAGGCGCTAATGAAGACGGACAGACGGCCGGACAGACAGACATAGCTATATCGACTCGGCTATTGATGCTGATCAAGAATATATATACTTTATGGGGTCGGAAACGCTTCCTTCTGGGTGTTACACACATTAATTTTTTGCACAAATCTAATATACCCCTTTACTCTTCGAGTACCGGGTATAAAAATTAAGTCAACCTTTTAGAGATTTATATATATTAGATGTTTCCATTTTTGTTTACATACATTTTTTACATCTGTCTTTTCTACATGTCTAAATCTACTTCCTACATATACATACACGGCTGTGTGCGAGAGAGAGAGGGAATGAGTCTGCGCTTGGAAGGCCACTGAAATTTCATTTGTTCCTTCTGACTATATTTATGATCCGATCTGATCCAAATTCAATACTCTGATAGATATAGTAATTTTCTATGATTCTGCGTTTTTGGTTTTCCCGTATCTTCAAAATTGTAGATTTTCATCTTTTGTGGGGGCGGAAGGGGGCGTGGCCAAATTTTAAAACAAACTCGTCTCGGTTTGATATCACAGGAGCTTGGATAGAAAGTTTGGTGGTTCTAGCTCTTATAGTCTCTGAGAACTAGGCGTCAAAAAATTCGATCAGGCATAGCGCCTACCCCTGTGTGTGAGAGAGAGCGAGAGGGAACGATGCATTTCGAAATTGTTTTCTTCATTGTGGCTATATTTATGAGTCGATCTGATCCAGATTCAACACTCTGATAGATATTGTCATTCTCTACGATTCTGCGTTTTTAGTTTTCTCGTATCTTTAAAATTGTGCATGCCACAGATTTTCGTCCTTGGAGTGGGCGGAAGGGGGCGGGGCGAAATTTTGAAATACACTTGTAACAGTGCGATAGGACAGGAGTCTGGATACAAAATAGTGTTCCTCTAGCTTTGATGGTCTTTGAGCTATAGGCGCTAATGAAGACGGACAGACGGACAGACGGACGGACGGACAGACGGACAGACGGACGGACAGACAGACATAGCTATATCGACTCGGCTATTGATGCTGATCAAGAATATATATACTTTATGGGGTCGGAAACGCTTCCTTCTGGGTGTTACACACATTAATTTTTTGCACAAATCTAATATACCCCTTTACTCTTCGAGTACCGGGTATAAAAAGGATACTATGATATCCCATGTAACTCTCGAGATATACTCCATTTGGCGGAACAGCTTGGGATTTTACAGTACGTTTTTTTACTACATAAAACTTTATACGCGTTTTTCTCGAAACAACGTTTTCCGACTCGCGGTACCTTCTACAGCTTCGAGGAGATTTCAACCGATTTCAATGCTTCACCACTCAAATGAAAGCTAATTAAATTTGGGTGCCCTGACGTAGCACTTTTTTTCGAAAATATTTGTATTAATATTTTTTTTTAACGTTAACGTGCAAAAAAATGCATATAACACGGATTTTTTTTTTAATTACCTACATTTTTTTTCAAAACTTTTTTTAAAACATCGGCTTTTTTCAGGGCTTTCCAAATTTCATCTTTTCTAAGATTTTGTTTGGTTTTTTAATTACGGATGACATTTGAAGGCTGTAGAAGGTACCACGTGGGGTCACCTCGTGCCGAGAGAGGCTAGCGCCGCCATTTTGAAAAATGTTTGTATGAAAAAAATGTAATAAATTATTTCGTTTAATATCCAACAAAACCTGCTTTGCAGAATACTTTTTTTTGTCGAAAAATGTTTTTTGAAAAGTAGTCCATTTTTGGGCCTTAGAACGGTAACCTTCTCTAAATGAAGGAGATCAGTTGTCTAACTGATCCATCATATACGGGCACCTGTCAGCCCAGTAGTGCTTGGTTCAGGTGTATTTTACTCAAACTTAGTTTTATAGCAATTTCGGTGTTTTTTGTGAAGGTTCAGTTTAATTCACTTGTGAATCACACTTTGCTATCACACTGGGTTTGATTTTTTTTATTTGAACTTAATTTCCAGTCTTGTTCTATCCTAGTGCTATGTTCCACGTAGGTTCTTTCGCGGACTATTTAGGGATTATGTTGATCTTAGATAATTAGTCGCATAGATTACCAACCGTTGATCAATAACCGGAAAATATTCGCGTTAGTTGTTTTATGAATCTTACCGGCTGCGCCAATAAGAATGCCGTCGTTCACAGTTAGGTTTTTAAAAAAGTTTTTTTTTATTTAACCGAGATTATATTTAGAACAAAGGATGTATTATAAAAACCCCGACTCAATGTCTCAAACGGAACTGAAATTTAATTCTCTAGCTCATTTGTATTAGGCCTTGCTTACGAAGCTTTGAGCTTTATTCCCAAGCTTTTATTTTCGGCTGCACTTCGGTTGATCGTGGCTTTGGTCGCTAGTGCGTTGGTCTGCAGTACAATACTGCAGAAACTACAACGATTGTTACTCGCACTGTCCCATTACTGAATGATGAAACAAAAAATTATTTATGAACGCATTATTTATTCTCTCTTTTTCGACGGGCCGTTGCACCATCTGGCATTGCAGAAACTTTATTGGATGGGGATATTCAAAATAACACAGACGCAATGTGCAACATAAAAAAATGCGTCAATGGCAACAGTACTAAAACAATACAAAATTATCGTCTGGGATGAATGTAATATGGCACACAAACATTCTATAGAGGCGTTGAACACAACTCTTAAAGATATAAAAAACAATGACAATTTATTCCTTTCAGGGGATTTTACACAAATACTTCCCGTTATTCCACGTTCAACGTACGCAGATGAGATAAACGCTTCGTTGAAATGAACGGAACTTTGGCATAATGTTAAAAAAGTACAGCTTAAAAAATATGGCTGGAAGAAAGAGCCATTTTGGCAGAAAAAAATGTGGAAGTCAATGATTTAAACTTCAAAATAGTGAGTTTGTTGCCAGGCGAATTGCTTTTATACAAATCGTTAAAAGGAGTGTGCGATGAGGTTAGGTTAATTTAGGTTAAGGCGGTAGCTGAGGAGAGAGCCTCCCCCCAGCCCACATGGACCTATAAAAGACCCATTGTGATGCCGCATGGGCGCAAGCCCCTTCTTACTGCCAAGACCGTGGTGAGCAAAAGCTGCAGTTTTAAGGGCCGCCCCATCCGGTGGCTTGGATGTACTTGGACAAGAGCCCTGGTTTGATTTCGGAAAGGTCCGAAATGTCCGTGAGGAACGCAGCCCCAAGAATGCGGAGTCTACGGTTTCGGAGAGCCAGGCAATGACAGAAGAAGTGGTGGATCAACTCCTCGTCTTCCTCGTCGCGGCAGCTTCTGCAGAAGTCGTTGTGGGGGATTGACAGTCTAGAGGCGTGAGTGCCGATCTGCCAGTGTCCCGTTATAGCTCGTGTTACTGCAGAGCATTGGGCTCCATTGAGTCTATATAGCTCTGCCGAGCGTTTTTTCGATCGACATGGCAATATCGATCTGTAGGTAATGGTTTCCTCCCATCGCCTGCTTGCGAGTTACTCGAAAATTTCGTGCCTGTGAAGCCTGCACGTAGCCATTGGCATTGGTACTTGCTTCCTCTCCAGTTGGAGAGGAATTGTAGTGCCCTGACTGGCCAGTTCGTCGGCAGCCTCATTTCCCTGGAAGTCCCTATGTCCGGGGACCTACATTAGGACTGCTAACTGCTCTGAGGTCTCATTTAGAGACCTACGGCAGGTATTTACAGTCGTGGACTTCGACGATATTGCGCCTAGTGCCTTAATGACTGCCTTGCTATCAGAGAAGATGCATACTGAGCGCTCGTTAAAGGGTAATTTGGAGACAATAGAAATGGGCTCTTTGATTTTTTCAACCTCAGCTGGGAACACACTGCAGTGATCCGGAAGCCTGAAGCAGTAACTGATGTTGAGCTCGTCACAGTCAACCGCCCCTCCAACGCGGTTGTATGATTTTGAGCTATCAGTATAAATGTGGACCGCATTCTCAGGCACATGTTCGCCCATGTCCCAGTCCTCCCTAAGCGGGATTGATACCTGGAATGGCATCGAGAGGTGATCACTTGGGATACAGTAATCAGTCCTCTCTGGTAATTGCGGAAGTCTTGTCAAGATTCCTGAGTGCTCAGCCGCAGATGTTATCCACAGCCCGGTTTCTTTCATTCTGAGAGCGGTGTTGCCACCTTCTTTCCCATAAGATCCACGGGGAGAAGGTCCAACACGGTGGCCAAAACTTCTCCTGGAGTAGTGCGAAGTCCGCCTATTATGCATAGCGCTGCCATGCGTTGAACTCGGCTGAGTTTATTGAGACAAGATCTCTTGTCTAAGGCTGGCCACCATATCACCACTCCATAGAGCATTATTGGTCGAATGATAGCAGTGTAAAGCCACCGAACTATGTATGGGCTAATTCCCCATTTCAGTCCAATGGCTTTTTTTACCCTGGGGGGGTATTTTGTCGGTATTTTGTGTTTTCGTGAGAAAAGCACGAGTTCCGTTTTGGACGGGTTAACTCCTAACCCGCAATTATCTGCCCATTTTGACATCTTCTTAAGAGTATTTGTCATACTCTCGCACAGTGTCTGCGGGAATCTCCCAGAGAACGCTACGCCACATCATCCGCGTATGCCACCATGCGGCAGCCACCCCCCTCTATCTCACGCAGCAGTTCGTTCACTGATACGTTCCATAGGAGGGGCGAGAGGACTCCACCCTGCCTCTGCTGATAAACCTGGTTGACGTCGATGTCCCCAGTGATGCCTCCACGGTCCTGCATTTTAGAATCTGATCGATGCACCATCCGGGAATCGACCCCTAAGTCCGTCAGTGCACCCGTGATGGCGGTCGGGAGGATGATGTTAAAGGCGCCCTCTATGTCTAGGAAGGCGACCAAGTTGTACTCTTTACAGCTAAGGAACGCTTTGATGATTACAGCCACGATTACGCTCTGCTTGGCAGCCACCCTGGTAACCGGTTCGCCACCGACTTCTAACTTGGATGGGCCCGAATGGCTTGTCGGGCCCGATTGGCTTGTCAGGCCCTTCCTCGCAGCGGTTGGCGCCTGAAGACGGTGGACGGACTGAGTCTCCTTCCCCGTCTTCTTAGGACCCGATTTCACGGGCGTTGATCGAGAGGGATGGTCTTTTCCCTTCGGTATATTAGAAGGAGTACCGAGCTCCATCCGGGTTTTGTTTTTGATTTTTAGATTTGTAGTATTTGAGAGGGATGGTCGTGTGCCTTCGGTATTTTAGAAAGAGTACCGACCTCCATCCAGGTATTGTTTTTGATTTTTATATTTGTAGTATTTGATATATTTTGGTCCCACGAGTAGGCGGGAAGGGGTTGATCACCCGAGGCATAGCCCGCTTGCCCCGGGAAGCCTAATTGAGACTGGAGGTCGGCAGGTATCCAGAGTCCGCATATTAGCGACCGTGTACCCCCTCGGCCATGCATCCATCGGCATATGACAGTATCACCTTGGATTGTTGTAATTTCACTGAGAGTTTTCTTCTCTCCGCCCGACTACCATTAGCCAGTATCGTGGCAGAGACATGACCGTACCAGGACCTGTTTCCAGCCGCCCTCACGGGGAGAGTATAGTCGCACTTCCCGCCGGTGTGCACAGTTACGGAGGGTAACGGGTTGCTCGTGATTCCCCTATATTCTATGGCAGATTGAACACAATTGCCTCTGGGTAGGACAAGCCCTATCCCAGGAGAACTTATGCTTAAGCCAAAGCTTATAGATGTGGCGGGACGACCCGTTATCCGTACTTCCCCCTGTAACACCCGGCGGCTGACGGCCGATGAGAACGAAGCTGTCAAAAAAAGTTTTTGTATTCAATGGATTTGTCAGGTATTCCACCACACCTTCTGCAACTTAAAGTTGGAACACCGGTTATTTGACTTCGAAATTTGAGCACATCACGGCGTTGAAATGGCACTAGACGCATTCCAATATACCTAATAAACTTGTTAAATTTAATTTAAATACGTTAGCATTTGTCATAACCATTAATAAGTTGCAAGGCTACACAATGTCCGTTTTCGGATTATATTTAGAAACACCATGTTTTTCACACGGACATTACACTCAATTGCTCTTAGAAATTAAGATTGATAACGATTTATATGAATGAAATGATAAAAATATAAAACAAAAATTACTTTTTAATAAAGAAAAATAAATAACTTTAAAAGACCTTGGCGTTGGCGAACGAGCGAAGCGAGTGAGCAGGGGTTTTCCCCCTAGTAAATATATATGCTTTTCAATAAAATGAGCGAGATATAACTTCGAATGGCAGTTCGTTGGTGGAAAGATAGAGAGAGATACTCAACGGAAAGTTTGATGACAGATACTATATTGATCATCCGATGGAATTGGTATAGAAATAACATAATCATAAGATTAAATATATATGGCACAGGGTTATGACTCACAACCTACCAACTGGGTTATCCTTGACAGATCGAAAAATGACAATGTTAATTTAGATATTTTTTTATAAATTTAGAAGAATACATTTTTCATAGTAAATTGTAAGTTTAAATTTAAATATAATTTTCTTTTTTGTAAAACTAGGATACCCACTTCATTGGAAAAAATTCGACAGACGCTCCTTCATTTGTATCATGGAACTGGCCGCTAATACGGAAATGTACTTTTTTTATTTTTGTCTCTTCTATTTTAGCTATGTGCTCGATAGTTGTTGCAAAAATATCTAATATGCCCAAATCTTGTAATCCAAAGTAAGCTTATATATTCAAATATGTACGTATTATTTACGATTCCGTAATTTTACAGAGCAACTTGGTACCGTGGAGGCGTATTCTACGAAATGAGATTAAAGGAATCTGAGTATGCTGGAATTAGCGATATAAGTGGAATAATCAACCGTCTTGATTACCTTTCGTCATTAGGTATAGCAGCAGTCAGGCTTAATTCTATTTTTCTACCAGAAAATATAGATAATGTCACATCGATACTTCACATAGATCCTGCAATTGGAAATGTATCCCAGCTAAAGGTTTTAATCGATACTTTACAATCGCGAAATATAGCACTTCTCTTAGACATACCATTGCATACAACATATATTAATATACACAGCAACCAAGAAATTGTCTATAATCAAATTACTAGAACAATAACATCTTGGGTTGACAATGGAGTGAACGGATTTTATTTAAAAGGACTTGATTTGTTTTTAAATGATATGTTGCTTCTTAAATTCTTAGCAATATGGAAAAGTATAGTTGGCAAAAATAGAGTTCTGATAATAAACGAGAAAGTTTTAATAGGAAAACCAACTTCATTATTAGCAGAAATTCAGCAACATGTTGATCTTGTTGACGTTTGCCTAGACTTGGAAGGTGGGACGAATAAAATTACGAGGCGTATAGAAAATATTTTAGCAAACATGCCACCAGCCGAAGATTCAACTTGGATACACTGGTCGATTGTTGATTCTAAATTAAAATATCAGCACGATCGAGATTATTTTAATTCAAGTAAAATAATAGCTGGAACAATAATGCAGCTTATGCTGCCAGGTACACCAAATATAAAGTATGAAGATAAAATTTATGGAAAACAATATATCGTGAATCAGCCAACTGATAAATTAAAAATTGTAAGCAACATGATATCTTTGCGAAAGCGTTCACCATCTATATATAAAAGTGTAATTTGTAAGTCAAATAGTAATATTCAAAATACCCTAATACGACATACCAATGACGACACACTTATTATTGTCCGAAACTACCCACGAAGAAACTCCTTCGCCTCTGTTACAAACTTAGGAATGAATAAAATTACCTTGGACTTGGCATCAACATTTTATAGTGGCACTCGAATGCTCACTAATAAAACCGATAAAATATTTTTCAAACATTTTGAAATAGATCCGTTTGTTACAATTGTTGTTAAATTAGATAAGTAGAACGTATGCTTATTTATTAAACTCGCAGGTATCTAGACTTTTTCAATACATTGTATGTTGCAGATCAAATTTAATAAATATACCATACCTAAATAAATAACTAAAAAGAAATGATAGCTTCAAGCCACGAAGCTTTTAATACACTTTATGGTGAGTTTTTCAACATGGTATCTTCCTGTTTTTCCATTTTGTGAGAATTGAAAGTCAGCGGTTATCCCATCCGGATGCTCTTATAAGGTTTGCTATCTTTCTGGGACATATTTTGGACATTTCTGAAATGTCTGCTATGAAGGGCGAACCCAAGTGTTGTAGCCTTCTTCTGATGAGAGCTGGACAGGAGCAGAACAGGTGTTCCACCGCCTCTTCTTCTTCCTCATCTCTACAGCTTAGGAATTTGGAGCCCCAGGACATATTCGCGGGACCATCGCCGCCAAAACGCTTGCCTGACTGACGAGACAAGTCGCCATCGCCGCAAGCAGCTGAGACTCTCCTGGTCCGGAGTCCGCAGTGCTGGGGGGGCGATGAGCGACCCGCCTATCAGCAGGTGCCCGGGCGTTAGTGCCTCGCCGTCGCTTGGGTCCTGGCTGAGAGCTCCCAGCGGCCTGGAGTTCATTGCCGCTTCGATCCCGACGAGGACTGTGGCGAGCTCTTCGGCGTTTAGGAGCGCGCTGCCTACCGCCCGTAGGAGTAGGCTCTTGGCAGTTTTTACACCTGCCTCCCAAAGGCCTCCCATGTGAGGCGCTCGTGGCGGTATGAACGCAATTTCGCATCCGCTTTTTGATGCGAATTCGCGAACTGCGTCCCTATCCTGCTCCTCTATCCTCATCCGTAGACCGCTGAGGTGGCGGCTGGCTCCGACGAAGTTCGTCGCGTTGTCGCAGTGCACGATTTGGGGATATCCTCGGCGCCCGACGAACCTTTGGAAAGCCAATAAAAAAGAGTCAGTAGACAGATCTGAAACAACTTCTAGGTGAACCGCTTTGGACGCAAAACAAACAAAAAGCGCGATGTATGACTTGTATGGGGGCCTTCCTCGAATTTTCAATGTCGTATATACTGGTCCACAAAAATCCACGCCGCAAATTGCAAATGGGCGGAGAGCACGGAGTCGATCTGCGGGTAAATTCCCCATAAGTTGAGTCAGCAATCGAGGCTTGCATTTAAAGCAGCGCATACATGATCGGACTGTCTGACTGCAGACCTCCTGAGCGTTCACTATCCAAACACTCTGTCGGAGGATGCTCACCAGTGCTCGTGGGCCGACATGAAAATTCGCATGGTGCAGATGACGCACGTAGCTCCGCACAAATTGGGAGCGCTTTGTCAAAAGCAAAGGAAACTTGGCATCATATGACATAGGAGCTTTAGCTAGTCTCCCCCCTACTCGCAACAATGAAAAAGTACACCAAGTACCTGTGTCTTCATGGATGAATGGGTTCAACCGCTGAAGACTAGGACCAACTCTAGATCCTTTCCGAACCGTTTCGATTTCTTCTTTATACTTGTGATGTTGTATAATCTCAACAATTTTATGGAAAGCTTCATTATATTCGGTCGGTGAAACAATTTTTCCAAACTTTATAGTTGGGTCTTTTGCATTTTCTTATGAAGCGGAACATATATGCAAACACTCTAAGCATCTTGAGGTGTGACGAAAAGCCCTCGATGACATCTACCAGCTCTGAACTTTGCACAGCGGCGGTCAATCCGACCGCAGCCTTCCTCTTCTCCAGCTGAGCGTCTTCTGGAAGCTCGAAATGAGAGTTTTTGGGCCAGTTTTCTTCGTCATCCTTCAAAAATAATGGTCCTTCGAACCAGATTGACTGGACGAGATCGTTGACGTCACAACCTCTTGAGACAATATCTGCTGGGTTCTGTTTCGTGGGTACATGCCGCCACGTAGCTTCATCTGACCACTCTTGAATCTCAGCCACTCTATTTGAAACGAACGTCGACAACGAGGACGGATGAGATCGAATCCAAAGAAGAGTTACTTCTGAATCCGACCAATAAACAGTTCGTTCGATAGGGACCTTTAATAGGGGCCTGATTATGTGACAGATATCTGCGAGAAGGTGAGCGGCACATAACTCAAGCCTTGGGAGCGTTTTGGTCTTGAGCGGCGCTACTTTGGACTTGGAAGTCAATAACGATATTTTAAAACCTGCAGTTTTGCTACGTGTATAGACGCACGCTCCATAAGCTCTCATGGAGGCGTCAGCAAAGGCATGTATTTGCACTGGTGACATCGAATCGGTAAACACGAACTGAGGTATGGATATCTCTTCCAAGTGAGACAATGTGTTTTTCAACATATTCCATGCTGTTTCTAAATGCAGCGGAATCGACTCGTCCCAATCTAATTTGTTAAGCCAAAGTTCCTACAATAGGATCTTGCCTGTTATGATGATAGGGCTTAACAAACCAAGGGGGTCGAATAACTTCGATGTCACCGATAGAATGTTCCGTTTTGCCGCTCGGATACCCATGACTGAATCGTCAATTTTAAATTTGAAGGCATCTTCATTAGGCAACCATGAGATTCCTAACGCCTTAGTCGACTCTGAATCCCAGATCGTTATGGGCTTTGCTGTGCTCTCAGATACGGTGATCTCAGGTGAGTTTGAAAACCACTTTGCCAACTCAAAACCTGTAGTCTGAAGAACCTGAGACACTTATGACTTAATTGCCCTTAGCTCCTTTACGTATGCAGCACCAGTAAACATGTCATCGACGTAAAAGTCGGACCCGATAACGTCAGCAGCTTTAGGGAATGAGAGCTTTGCAGACTCACTCAACCTTTTTAAACACCGGATAGCCAAAAATGGGGCTGGTCCAGTCCCATAAGTTACGGTGTTAAGCTTGTACAATCTCAAGGATTCAGATGGGTCTCTTCTCTACACTATGAGTTGAAACTGCCTATCAGCTTCATTCACCATTACTTGGCGATACATCTTTTTAACATCGGCAGTCAGGGCAAACCTGTGCAGACGGAAGCGCATCAGTGTCGAGTATAGCTCCTCTTGAATGGTAGGTCCGACCATCAGAATATCATTCAAGGCCACCTGAGAAGACGTCTTGTACGACGCATCGAAAACGACGCGAAGCTTGGTAGACGTACTTTGGGGCCTTAGAACACACTGATGTGGAATTACATAGTGTGGAGTTGAAGGTATCGTATTGTCGGTAGGAGACATATGGCCTAAGGAGAGGTACTCTTCCATAAATTCCAAGTACATTTTCTTCAACTCAGGGTCACGATGCAATCTTCTTTCAAGTGACAAAAACCGCCATTTAGCAACCTCAAAGGAGTTGCCTAAACATATCGGATCTGATTTAAACGGCAGCCTTACTTCAAACCGACCTGATGGCAATACCTGAGTCATCTTCCGATAGTGATCTTCACATAACTTGTGCTCCGGCGTAGCAACTTTCTTTTGAGATGGCATTTCTTCCAGTGGCTTGTTGAAATATGGGTCTGCTACAGGTAGGTTCTTTGGGATTCTCCAGTCACTTACATTCACTGACTGGTCAGGATGATAACCTGAAATCGATTTCAAAATCCAAAAATCGAAGGAGAACTCACTACCATTTAATCGCGACTTTACCACCGTATGTATTTTATCTTTTACTTGAGAATTGGATTCACCAATACCAAGCAAGCTAATACATGACTCCTCTTTACGGATCTGTAAGCGGTGAGCAAGGTCCTCTGTTATGAAATTTGTTTGAGATCCAGAGTCCAGAAGAGCTCTGGCCAGAATGTGGTCACCGCTCTTCGTTCGGATACTTACGATCGACGTAGCCAGAAGTACCCTATCCAACGATGTCGCACCGAAACGAGAAAAACCCAGATCCCGTAGCGTAAGTAATGAAGTGCGATAATAGGAGCGTTTTATTCTAGGGATAACAATACAAATTCTTAGTTTAACCTAGAATTCCAATGGTAAAAGCTACGTAATACTGTGAGGCGCTAACCTAGCGCCCCACATATTAGATTATAATTAGCCATAAGATACCATATTCCTATTAATTCCCCCCCTTTGAAGTACGCACGGAGCGTAGCAAACCCCCTCATTTGCACGAAGCAACAAATATATTTTTAATTTTGCCAAAGGCAGTTAAGAACCACTCTGGAAGTCACTAATTTTTACTAGCATCAGAACAAGTCATAGCCCACTGTGCCGCGCGCTAACGAAGAGTAACACAAAAGGGACGAGGCGAAGAAGTCCCGTAAGAGAGGCTCGCGACGATCGCTGTTGGGAGATCGAACCAACGTTAGGGATTCGAAGTAACGGAACACGGCCGAAAGCTCGACGAAACGAGACTTCGAAATAGGCAAGCCGGCCCACGCGAGTAGGGAGATCGGTCACTTGGCAGAGAGCGAGCAATCCGAGCAGTCGCAGGGAAAAGTATAAGGAGATTTAAACAGAGTGCGTATAGTGAATCAGAGTGAGGACGCGAAGAAGTGAGAAGTTAACGGTCCAAATCAAACACGTGGGACAGAGCGACAGAGTTCTGGTAAGCCATCATTAGAGAGATCTGGTGCAGCCTGAGAGCCAAGGTTCACCCAGTCTTTGCTAATACGAATAAAGAAGAAGAATATAATAAGAAGTTCGCCGACGTCTATTCTTTCTTTGGGTGGCTCGCCTATCTACTTATTCCGGCGCGCCGAAACTATTCCCGACCATAGCGTAACCCCCGCCCGTTACTCCCACACTGGGACTCGAAAATATAGTCAGAACAGGCAACCAGTGAAACCTTGAGATTCCGGGAGGCGTGTCAGTACAGTCGTGCTCTGTGGTTTTTACCGGGACGCGATTGTACGCGCACAAACCCATAGTCAGGGTGTGCTCTATGGTTTCTACCGAGACACACAGCTGGGAGTCCCGATCCCCACCAATCTAGTCAGAGCAGGCAACCAGTGAAACCTTGAGATTCCGGGAAGCGTGTTAGTACAGTCGTGCTCTGTGGTTTTTACCGGGACGCGATTGTACGCGCACAGACCCATAGTCAGGGTGTGCTCTATGGTTTTTACCGAGACACACAGCTAGGAGTCCCGATCCCCACCAATCTAGTCAGAGCATGCAATCAGTGAAACCTTGAGATTCCGGGAGGCGTGTTAGTACAGTCGTGCTCTGTGGTTTTTACCGGGACGCGATCGTACGCGCACAGACCCATAGTCAGGGTGTGCTCTGTGGTTTTATACCGAGACACACAGCTAGGAGTCCCGATCCCCACCAATCTAGTCAGAGCAGGCAATCAATGAAACCTTGAGATTCCGGGGGGCGTGTTAGTACAGTCGTGCTCTGTGGTTTTTACCGGGACGCGATTGTACGCGCACATACTCATAGTCAGGGTGTGCTCTATGGTTTCTACCGAGACACACAGCTGGGAGTCCCGATCTCCACCAATCTAGTCAGAGCAGGCAACCAGTGAAACCTTGAGATTCCGGGAAGCGTGTTAGTACAGTCGTGCTCTGTGGTTTTTACCGGGACGCGATTGTACGCGCACAGACCCATAGTCAGGGTGTGCTCTATGGTTTTTACCGAGACACACAGCTAGGAGTCCCGATCCCCACCAATCTAGTCAGAGCATGCAATCAGTGAAACCTTGAGATTCCGGGAGGCGTGTTAGTACAGTCGTGCTCTGTGGTTTTTACCGGGACGCGATCGTACGCGCACAGACCCATAGTCAGGGTGTGCTCTGTGGTTTTATACCGAGACACACAGCTAGGAGTCCCGATCCCCACCAATCTAGTCAGAGCAGGCAATCAATGAAACCTTGAGATTCCGGGGGGCGTGTTAGTACAGTCGTGCTCTGTGGTTTTTACCGGGACGCGATTGTACGCGCACATACTCATAGTCAGGGTGGGCTCTATGGTCTTTACCGAGATACCCAATTAGGGGTCTCGAATTAGTTATCCACTCAAGGTAGACGACATCCCAGTTCCGGGGCGCTATACTAGCGTGGCCGTATCACACAACTCCTACTGGCCCACGTACAAACCACGTCTTATACATTTATCCCCTCTCTTGACCCCTTTAAACGTCACGAGACGCGCCTTCATCCCTCGCAGGTCCCTCTGTTTACAAATTTCTTGTAAAGGACCCTGAACAACCCTGAGTCATCACCCCAGCCTTAAGAACTACTTTACAAGTGGCGCCCGAGCAGGGACCTAGAGGGATATTTGCTACCCAGGGAAGGCAGTGTTCCACCCAGCAGATTAAAGCCCTGCGAAGCGTCCTATCGACGATAGCACAGGGAGGATATAAATATATAGACAAATAAAAGTTTGGCACGAGCCGCTAGGAAACAGAGATGTCAGACGTAGACCCAGAGGAGCAGACGCCACGCAAGGAGCCGAATCCAGGCGTGCGCGTAAAGTGGGTATACTTTTTAAGGAGACGAGAGCTCACAGCTTTCGCCGAAGAATTCGGCTACGAACGTGCCGATCGATCCGGGGCAATGCGCAAGAGTTTCGCTCAAGTGATACAGACAGGCGAGCTGACCATGTCGACTTGGAAGCGATTGGCCGAATTGGAGCGCGAATTCACCGACGAGTCACCCGATAGACTAGCCGACGACGAGCCGGAGGTCGAGAAGGTCCTACTTCAAGTCCCCACCCCAGATTATGCCTCTAAGGGGGAAACTGCCCGAGTGAGGGAGTCTAGGCCGTCATCCCGCACCCGGCGACTCCCCTCTCCAGGCCCACACCGTGCAGAATCTGATCACAAGTCCCGATCACCACGTCCCGAGACCCCCGTACGAGCACTTTCGCCGGTCGACCCGCAGTTGGGCCCGCCCGTCGTGGCCCCAATTGGCCGCATCAGGTCATATATCTCCACGGCAGAACAAGTGAGGAAGTGGGGCGTCCGATTTGACGGCCTCACGGACCCGCTCAGTTTTGTGGAGGAAATAGAGGAGCGAGCGCTTTCATATGCAGTGCCGCTAGACCACCTTACACGAGCGATGATTGAGACGCTGACAGACAAGGCAGGACGGTGGTTCCGCTCGAGTGGGTTACAAGGCGCATCGTGGCAGGAGTTCCGTCGTGAATTCCTGGAATTTTTCCTCCCCCCACGTTATTTCAAGCGGCTGGAGGACGACATTCGTTCTCGTAGTCAGAGGGAAGGGGAGGGCTTCAAGGATTTCGTGATAGAACTCCGCACGATGATGCGCCACGCGAATTATACTAGCTCTCAGGAAGTAGAAAGAATCTACGAAAATGCATTGCCGGAGTATCATGCGTATATCAAACGTACCGATTTCAGGACCCTCGGACAACTAGTGCAACTCGCGGTCGAGTTCGAGAACATACAACAGAGGTACAAACTCAGGATACTGACGACGAACCAGTCCCTTACATCCACGGAGAGTGAGTCTGCCTTCAGACCCCGCGCAAGGCGAGACCCAGAACCCCCTACAACGCCGAGGACGGCTGCTACGCAGAACCCATTCCGAAACCCGCCGCAAGCTTACCTTGCAGAGGGCCGCAGTGATAGCCCGGCGGTACAAGTTGTGCGCCAAGGAGACAGTCCCCCGACGACGATTCGTGAGACCAACAACTCGACGAAACCTTGTTTCAACTGCGGGGAATCAGGACATTTCGCTCGGGAGTGTAGAAACAAGCGTCGCTTAGTATGTTGGGATTGCGGAAAAGAAGGCATCCGGACAATAGATTGTTGCCGACGCTCAAATGTGGGAAACGAACAGCGTCTTCGTCCGGCACTGGGGCAGACGGGGACGCCAGATCAAGGCTCCCAGAATTGAGACCGCTGAGAATGGAGGAAGGCAGGATCGTAGTCGCAGTGACGGTCTGCGGCTATGAGGTGGCCGCGACCGTGGACAGTGGCGCCACCAAGAGTTTTGTGAGCGCAGACTGTGTCGAGCAGTGGAACGTAGGGCGGCGGCTGCAAAAAGTCTGCCTCAGGATCAGGTTGGCAGACGGCACTACCGCGGACATCCGACAAGCGCTGTGGGCGAGCATCCGTCTAGGAGACCGACGAGTGGAGATGTACTTGCTGGTGATGCCGGCCATGCTTGAAAGTGTGATATTAGGCACCGACTTTTTGTGTGCCACCGAGACGACACTGCAGTTCGGAGGTGCCCGTATATGCCTTAGCCGAGACGTCGGACCGAGGATCGATCGACAGGAAGGACAACAGGACACGGCAAGACACCGAGATAAACCAGAGGCAATCGCACAGGAACTACAGAACGACCAGGAACAACGACCAGATGTACAGGAACCAGAGGCAATCGCACAGGAACTACAGAACGACCAGGAACAACGATCAGATGCACAGGAATCACAGGCAATCGCACATGAATCACAGAACGACCAGAAACAACCAGTTGCACAGGAACCACAGGCCATCGCACAGGAATCACAGACGAAAGCAGAGGAACGGCAGGAGCAGGTAGCGGAACCACAAGGGAAAACGTGGATCACGCAGGACGACGCAAAGGATCTACAGGGCGACACTGAGAGACGGCAGGAACAGGCAGAGAAACCACGAGGGAAAGCAGGGAGCACGCAGGACGACGCAAAGGATCTACAGGGCGACACTGAGAGACGGCAGGAAGAGGCAGAGAAACTACAAGGGAAAATAGGGAGCACGCAGGGCGACGCAGAGGATCTACAGGGTAACGCGGAGAAACAACAGGAGCAGGCGGAGGAATCACAAAGAGACGCAGAGGGAACGCAAGGCGACGCGGAGGAGCTACAGGATAACGCAGAGAAACTTCAGGAGCATGCAGAGGAATCACAGAGGAACGCAAACGAGGCGCAAGGCGACGCGGATAAGCTACAGGGAAACAAAGAGGCATCACAGGAACACGCAGAGGAATTACAGAATAGAACAGAGGAGCCACGGTGCGACTTAGTGTTAATACAGGATAACTCAGAGGGACTACAGGAGTACGCAAAGACGTTACAGAACTACACAGAAAAACCACGGAACAGCCCGAGGGAGCTACAGGATCACGCAAGAGAGTTACCAAGCAGCGCAGAAAGACGACCAGACAACCCGGAAAACCCGCAGTCGAATACAAGGAAACCACTGCCAGCCTTACAAGGGACGGAGGAAGAGACGGAACCCTGCAAGTGGTGGACAGTGAATGCACGAGATGTCAAAACATCGCCCGAGGAACATTCTGACCACACCTTGGAGATCGGGCAACTGAACCGCCACTTAGGACGACGACCAGACGACGATGACCTCATCCCCTGCAATCTTTGCGTCCCCGTTGAACACAGGAAACGAGTACTCAGAGAATGACACGACGCACCCACGGCCAGACACTCGGGTATACAGGATACCATAGTTCGTATAACCCAAAGGTACTACTGGACAGGCAGACCGCCTCAAGGAAATCTTTGTCGCAGCATCGACCAACGCCCAGCACACCAACGCCGATCAAAGTCAGCACTAAAGAGAAAGGAACGGCACACACCATAGGGGTGCAACTAATAACGAGAGGCGAACGGAAACAGAGAGCCGCCAACATAGCGGAACTAAAAGAATTCCATGAGGCCGAAGAGAACAATCCAGTCAGCAGCGACACGACTATCCACGGCTCCGCGCCGTCCAGAGGACCAGACGAGGTGACCGAAGATAACATCACGATGCCAGCGGAGTCCACTAGAGATGACTCTACGCCGGCGACTACACCAGATAACGCGACCAGAGACGACACCACGACACCGGCCAGACGACCCGGAGAAGGCTCCCACGCAGGCTAGTCGAGGAAGAGTCCGTAAATATAACATAGCATAAGACATAGCTTTAGTCAAACATGTATCCCCCTTGTATTTCATGAACTAATATCTAACACAGGCTGCACCAGTAGGTAGGGTTTCAGGTCAGAGTAATCAGGGTAATCTTGACATGTCTAACCTTAAGCAGGCAGATCAACGATGGAAGGACGTACCGAGACCAACGATACGCGGTAACGATCGACGCGCCAGAAGGGAAAGCGGAGAAAGTCACCGTCCGCTTACGCCCCCCGAAGTGAGGGGAGTGTGTGAGGCGCTAACCTAGCGCCCCACATATTAGATTATAATTAGCCATAAGATACCATATTCCTATTAATTCCCCCCCTTTGAAGTACGCACGGAGCGTAGCAAACCCCCTCATTTGCACGAAGCAACAAATATATTTTTAATTTTGCCAAAGGCAGCTAAGAACCACTCTGGAAGTCACTAATTTTTACTAGCATCAGAACAAGTCATAGCCCACTGTGCCGCGCGCTAACGAAGAGTAACACAAAAGGGACGAGGCGAAGAAGTCCCGTAAGAGAGGCTCGCGACGATCGCTGTTGGGAGATCGAACCAACGTTAGGGATTCGAAGTAACGGAACACGGCCGAAAGCTCGACGAAACGAGACTTCGAAATAGGCAAGCCGGCCCACGCGAGTAGGGAGATCGGTCACTTGGCAGAGAGCGAGCAATCCGAGCAGTCGCAGGGAAAAGTATAAGGAGATTTAAACAGAGTGCGTATAGTGAATCAGAGTGAGGACGCGAAGAAGTGAGAAGTTAACGGTCCAAATCAAACACGTGGGACAGAGCGACAGAGTTCTGGTAAGCCATCATTAGAGAGATCTGGTGCAGCCTGAGAGCCAAGGTTCACCCAGTCTTTGCTAATACGAATAAAGAAGAAGAATATAATAAGAAGTTCGCCGACGTCTATTCTTTCTTTGGGTGGCTCGCCTATCTACTTATTCCGGCGCGCCGAAACTATTCCCGACCATAGCGTAACCCCCGCCCGTTACTCCCACACTGGGACTCGAAAATATAGTCAGAACAGGCAACCAGTGAAACCTTGAGATTCCGGGAGGCGTGTCAGTACAGTCGTGCTCTGTGGTTTTTACCGGGACGCGATTGTACGCGCACAAACCCATAGTCAGGGTGTGCTCTATGGTTTCTACCGAGACACACAAATGGGAGTCCCGATCCCCACCAATCTAGTCAGAGCAGGCAACCAGTGAAACCTTGAGATTCCGGGAGGCGTGTTAGTACAGTCGTGCTCTGTGGTTTTTACCGGGACGCGATTGTACGCGCACAGACCCATAGTCAGGGTGTGCTCTATGGTTTTTACCGAGACACACAGCTAGGAGTCCCGATCCCCACCAATCTAGTCAGAGCAAGCAATCAGTGAAACCTTGAGATTCCGGGAGGCGTGTTAGTACAGTCGTGCTCTGTGGTTTTTACCGGGACGCGATCGTACGCGCACAGACCCATAGTCAGGGTGTGCTCTGTGGTTTTTTACCGAGACACACAGCTAGGAGTCCCGATCCCCACCAATCTAGTCAGAGCAGGCAATCAGTGAAACCTTGAGATTCCGGGGGGCGTGTTAGTACAGTCGTGCTCTGTGGTTTTTACCGGGACGCGATTGTACGCGCACATACTCATAGTCAGGGTGTGCTCTATGGTTTCTACCGAGACACACAGCTGGGAGTCCCGATCTCCACCAATCTAGTCAGAGCAGGCAACCAGTGAAACCTTGAGATTCCGGGAAGCGTGTTAGTACAGTCGTGCTCTGTGGTTTTTACCGGGACGCGATTGTACGCGCACAGACCCATAGTCAGGGTGTGCTCTATGGTTTTTACCGAGACACACAGCTAGGAGTCCCGATCCCCACCAATCTAGTCAGAGCATGCAATCAGTGAAACCTTGAGATTCCGGGAGGCGTGTTAGTACAGTCGTGCTCTGTGGTTTTTACCGGGACGCGATCGTACGCGCACAGACCCATAGTCAGGGTGTGCTCTGTGGTTTTTTACCGAGACACACAGCTAGGAGTCCCGATCCCCACCAATCTAGTCAGAGCAGGCAATCAGTGAAACCTTGAGATTCCGGGGGGCGTGTTAGTACAGTCGTGCTCTGTGGTTTTTACCGGGACGCGATTGTACGCGCACATACTCATAGTCAGGGTGGGCTCTATGGTCTTTACCGAGATACCCAATTAGGGGTCTCGAATTAGTTATCCACTCAAGGTAGACGACATCCCAGGTCCGGGGCGCTATACGAGCGTGGCCGTATCACACAACTCCTACTGGCCCACGTGCAAACCACGTCTTATACATTTATCCCCTCTCTTGACAGTCTTTAAACGTCACGAGACGCGCCTTCATCCCTCGCAGGTCCCTCTGTTTACAAATTTCTTGTAAAGGACCCTGAACAACCCTGAGTCATCACCCCAGCCTTAAGAACTACTTTACAATACATAGTTCTTGACATATACTGAGACAGACTATATCGATTACACGCTCGCAGCACTACATTTTAATTTTCCGATTATCGAGCCGATCCGTTCCGCGACAAGGATAAACTAGTTGGTAGGTTGTAAGTCATAGCCCTGTGCCATACTGGTAGTTAGTCAGTATACATACATATAAGTAATCTTGTGATAATGTCATTTCTATACCCATTCCAGCGGATGATCAAACCTTCCGTTGAGTATCTCTCACTATCTTTCCACCAACAAACTGCCATTCGAAGTTATAAAAAGTCATTTTTGTTTTATATTTCTATCATTTCATTCATATAAATCGTTATCAATCTTAATTTCCAAGAGCAATTGAGTGTACTTGTCCGTGTGAAAAACATGGTGTTTCTAAATATAATTCGAAAACGGACATTGTGTAGCCCTCCAACTTATTAATGGTTATGACGAATGCTAATGTAACAAAAAATTTAACGCGTTTATTAGGTATATTGGAATGCGTGGTAACAAAACATTTATTCCTATGCGATTCAAAATGTATGCTTCGATAATAATTTTCTTTTATTTTTTAATCACCAATCTAGTGCCATTTCAACGCCGTGATGTGCTCAAATTTCGAAGTAAAATAACCGGTGTTCCAACTTTAAGTTGCAGAAGGTGTGGTGGCATTCCTGACAAATCCATTGAATACAAAAACCTTTTTGGATATTTGACAGCTTCGTTCTCGTCGGCCGTCAGCCGCCGCATGTTACAGGGGGAAGTACGGATAACGGGTCGTCCCGCCACATCTATAAGCTTTGGCTTAAGCATAAGTGCTCCTGGGATAGGGCTTGCCCTACCCAGAGGCAATTGTGTTCAATCTGCCATAGAATATAGGGGAATCACGAGAAACCCGTTACCCTCCGTAACTGTGCACACCGGCGGGAAGTGCGACTATACTCTCCCCGTGAGGGCGGCTGGAAACAGGTCCCGGTACGGTCATGTCTATGCCACGATCCTGGCTAATGGTAGTCGGGCGGAGAGAAGAAAACTCTCAGTGAAATTAGGTGGAGCTCGGTACTCCTTCTAAAATACCGGAGGGACAAGACCATCCCTCTCGATCAACGCCCGTGAAATCGGGTCCTAAGAAGACGGGGAAGGAGAATCGGTCGGTCCACCGTTTTCAAGCGCCAACCGCTGCGAGGAAGGGCCCGACAAGCCAATCGGGCCCATCCAAGTCAGAAGTCGGTGGCGAACCGGTTACCAGAGTGGCGTCCAGGAAAAGCGTAATCGTGGCTGGTAAGCGCCCGGGGACCGGGGGTAAGCTTAATAACATCTTAACGGTTAGCTGCATTTACAAGGTGTTTGGGTACGATTTATAGTTGCATTTAACAGCTTATCAGGACTGCAGAGTTCAATACAGCCAGATGTAATATGCTTAAGTTATGTAAAAAAAAGGAACAATACCTCTGAAAAAATACCTGATTTTAAAAAACTTCTTTAAAAAAACTACACCATAAAAAAAAAAATAGTTTACAAAATTTAAAATCCCGAAATCTATCAGAAAAAGTCAATTTCAGCCACAGCGGAAATGTCGTGTTAACTAGTGTTATAAGAACTCTATATTTGCCAACTATACTTTTCCATATTGCCAAGAATTTATAGTTGCATTTATCAGCTTATCAGAACTGCAAAGTTCAATACAGCCAGATGTAAGATGACTAAGTTATGTGAAAAAAGAAACACTACCTCAGAAAAAAATAACCAGATTTTTAAAAACTTCTTAAAAAGAAAATTACACCATAAAAAGAACCATAATTCTTTAAAAAATCTATGTCGAGTTGACTAGTGTTATCAGAACTGTATTTTTTTGTTATAAACTATACTTTTCCATATTGCTAAGAATTTAAGAAGATTCATATCATTTAAAAAAAAATCAAGTCCTTTTAAATTAAATCCATTCACTCCATTGTCAACTCAAGAAGTTATTGTTTTAGTAATTTGATTAAAGAAAATTTCTTGGTACCTGTAAAATTACGGAATCGTAAATAATACGTACATATTTAAATATATCAGCTTATTTTGGATTACACGATTTGGGCTTATTCGATATTTTTGCAACAACTATTGAGCACATAACTAAAATAGAAGTGTAACATTCGACGCCTGTCGTGCATTTCCTCATTTTGCTCGTTTTAAAATTCAACGGTTTGTTGTTAAAAGTTATTGTAAAATAGATCCAGCACAAATACTGGGTTATGATCGTAAAAGCTTTCATAGAGCTTTTCAACGAAACAGCTGTTTTTTCACCAAAAGTGGCAACGACCTCCCCTTGTTTTGATTCCGTATTGCACTCTTATTCATGCTAATTGCTTTGATCCAAAGAATCAGGCAATAAAAGGATGAAAAAGAAACGTGGGCTGCTGCACTTGGCGATGCCGAGGTTATTTCTTTTCTCCTCGTGGTCGTCAAGGTCGATAGTAGTGCGATAATCTGGTGCTCTGGAAATTAGCTGGCCCTTAACCTTTTATACAGACAGACACCACGCGAAGTGATTGTGTTCTAAATCATATAAATCTAATCAGTTTCACCCACGATTATTGAGCGGAAAAAGCACCGTGAGTATGATCCAAAAACAGACCATGCCTATGCCCTGGAATAAAGTGAATTTTCACAGAATTCTTCGAGGGGTGCACCTAACCAAAACGCCCACGGCAGCACTACCGTGGCCAGACCCTTCGGTCCGATCATACGCTTGGAAAAAAAAAACCACACAGTTCGAAAGATATTCCGATTGCAGTGGTGCAATTCCCTCTGGGGTAAATATACATCCAGCTAGTTCCCCAAATAAAGGAGTATAACGGGTTCCTTTTTATATATAGGATAAGCACCACTAGTACGGCCTTATACAAAAGCCGTGTAAGCGCGTGTATAGCCGGCTCAGAGGTTACCGCAATGGTATAAGTGGACTACTCCACAAGCCCGACTCCTCCGGTAACGTGCCCATACCGCAATTGCGAATAGTTTCATATTCGTGTGCGAGCCCGGCGATTGCGAGGATGAAGTTCCTCCTGCTGTAATCTGACTACGAGACACCGACTTACGGAACATTTACACGCCATAGCCACGTGTTGATCTACGGGCATCGTCACGGCCAGAAAGTTCCAGACCAGACAAAACGGGAACGGACTGAGACACGCTATACTCCATGTTGTTGGAGAACCAAGATGTTAGGGTTCTCCTTCTATACCCACCCTACCTGTAGGACTCCATCGAGCCTACCCTTAACGTCACTGCGGCGCGAGGTGCTTAAGGAGCCCTCAAGAAAGAAGAAATTATCTCATATTGATTTCACGTTATAATTCAATTAGATTCGATTCTACTTAAATGGCTAAACATTACAAAAAAGATTAATTATAATAAAAGATATCAATATACTTGATAATATTATATGATAATATGGAGATGATTACAATACAAGATAATGCTTTGTGCTTTATGGGTTATAAATTGGAGCAAAAAAATATATTATGGGAAGGCTCGCAATGCAAGTGAAGCTCGTATGCAAAAACAGCGATATACGTACGCATGTGCATATTCACACATTTTCATGGTAAGGCAAGACCATGGGCATATGCTCGCCTTGAGTGATCTGGCTTCATGCACGTACATACGTACATCTATCTGAGCTCTCTTATTTGGGGGCGCTCACTAACACATTTAACCTTTATTTGCTTATTTGAACACGCTTGCACCGGCTGTGCCGTACTCACTATTCGTTGAGTTCATCGAAGTCAGCAGGCCTGTTGACGTTGATGAGGCTAAAGATGAATATAGATGATCTGTGTGATGATGAGTCTTGCAATGGTTTATGGGTTAAATGTCGTTAGCGGCGCATGACTAAAGTAAATCGAAAAGAAGTATAAGTATGGCTTATTCATAAAATCTAAGAACTCATTAAATTTAATTTACCGCGATACTAATAATGCGTCACAACGATCTCGCATCCGCGCATCCTCAAAATTCCATGAGCTCGAACAACTCGTGGAGCCAGCAGTGGAATCAACCCTTATCGGCACATTGGGTCCTCGCCCTTTTTGATCCGGCACTATCCAGCCGCATGCAGGGGATCTGGACTCAGTCGGCTATGGCTTCCCGATGGTCATCCTAATGAATGGTCATCCGAGACAATGTCTGTGGGTTGGCCTGGAGCCAAGAGCTGGTCCTCAAGCTGTTTCTTGCTTCAGTGGCCCATGCCTGGCCTCCGAGCAGGGGAATATGTTGGCGATCAGTCTCGAGTGCCGGCAGCAATCACCCCTCCCACTGAGAAAATACTATGCGGGTGGTGGTCATGCCAAGAAGCAACGGCTTTGGGAGAACAGATCGCTTCTCCCGAGGTTAGGTCCGATTTGATCAAAAGATTTCCAAATTTTGACCGAAATATGCGTGGGAACACCTCCCGTGTGCATATGCGACCCTATCTCACGCTTTTATTTCCGCTTGGATTAGCTTGGGCAAGAATGTATGGTACACGAGGCTTCGGTGGATTTGTATTGTAAGCAACTTGGATTTTTTTGCAGTTCGCACATCCGCACTTGGCCACAGTAGAAATTGAAAAAAAGACACATGCATTTCATAAGTGCAGCTTAGACGTGCATGAACTTTCAAAAGCTCACATACATAAAGCTTTCCAAAGAACACCGATCATATGTTCCTACGATCGATTATTCTGAATACAGTGGAGTCCAAACATAATGCGTACGGTGAGTGGCCGGTTATTTTAAAAATTGTCTCTAAGAGAAACGCACCCTTACCAACCGACTGGTGTATAGAGCTTCGAAGGGAGCTATTGATGCTGCTCAAAAAGGTGTCCCATTCCCGTTGATCCGATCGAATGTACGCTCTCAAGGCAGCATTTACTGAGCGATTCACTCTTTCTGCGGCATTCGACTGTGGTGCATATGCTCCAGTACACATTTGTTGAACCCCATAGATCGATAGAAAATCTTTAAAGACACGGCTTTTAAACTGAGTGCCATTGTCACTCACGATGATCTCTGGTACTCCGAAACATGAAAATATGTCTTTCTTCAGGTAGTCAATCAATACATTCGAAGTTAACTTTCGAACGGCTTTTAAAAAGGTAAATTTCGAAAAGTGGTCGAGAATGATTAGAATTCCTATGTTACCATTCTTGGTGCGGGGAAACGGGCAAATTAAATGACTTTGACTGGTAACTCGAGCACCCATGGGAGGTTTACTCACACTCGCCAATATATTTTCGAACATCGACCACCATCCCAGGCCAGTACAAACTACGTCGAATTCGTTCCAGGCACTTGGCGGTTCCACAATGAGCGGAGGATGGTTGATCATGCGCTGCTCTGATCACGCCTTTGCGCAAGGATTCAGGAACGACTAATTTCCAACCAATTTCTACCTGATCAGAGCTGCCACTAGTGAAATCTGTACGATGATATATGTATCTATCTACCACACGATAATCGGGCAATTTGGCTGAGTTCATCTTGAAGCATCACATTGAAGCATCACATTGCACGATGAACGGCTTGTCATATTGGAGATGAACCAAGAACGGGGCTGAGCTCAATTTGGCCTTGATCTCTTCAAATGCTACTTTGGCTCGATCATTCCAAGCGAATGGTTTTGCTCCTATGAGTTCAGTAAGCGGAAATACAATTGTAGCATATTCCGGAATGAAACGCTGATACCAGCCCGTCATTCCCAAAAGTCTCCTGAGCTGCTTTAGAGTCTTGGGAACTGGAAACTCCGCAACTGCATGAACTTTCTCGGGATTCGTTTGAAGTGTGCCTTCTCCTAAGAGAAGTAATCCACCTTTTTAAGACAGAAGTGGCTCTTTTGGACGTTGATTGTGAGACCCGCTTTTCGCAGTTGCGTTAAAACTTCCAAAAGATGCAAAAGGTGTGATTCAAAGCTATTAGACAGCACTAGCCAGTCATCTAGATACACTAGAACATGCGCCTTTAGTTTATAGGGAATCACCAAATCCATTAAACGACTCATGGTTTTAAACTGATACAGGGGTCTATTCGGAACGGTGAAGGCTGTCTTCGCACAAGACTCTTTATCTAGACGAATCTGCCAGAAGGCATCTTTGAGGTCTATTTTAGAAACGCAATGTACTGGCGGAAGACGACTCAACAGCCCGTCCATAATTGGAATGGGATAAGCATCCCTAACCGTAACTGCATTGAGCTTTCTCGCATCTAAGCAGAATCGCACTTTGCCAGGTTTTATGTGTAAGGTAATGGGTGATGACCATGGTGAGCTTGGAGCTTCTTCAATGACATCCATCTGCAACATTCGATCTATCTCACTGCACAAGAGGTTTTCTTTGGCAGGCGAAAGAGGGTAATATCGTTGTTTGATGGGTTTAGCAACGTCCGTGTCGATGTTATGCTCGATCAAGGTGGTTAACCCTAGACCATCTTTCTAAAATGACGGAAAAGAATCGATGATGGCTTTCAATTTGGATTTCTGTGGCGAGGATAATTCCATCTTATTCGAACCTTCAGGATTCAACTCGTTTTCTAGCACGCTCATCTCTCCAAGAGAGGAAATAGATATACCAAACTTCTGCCAAAAGTCCATACCACATATTAGGTCGGTTGTTATCGAGAAAACTATCAAGAACTCACAGTCGTCATGGATGGAGTTATATGTCAGCGGAATAGTGATCGTCCCAGTGACAGACTGGGTTTGACCATCGGCTGTACGCACAAATCCCTTCATTTTGTCAAATTTCACCTCCTCCGAGATAATTCGCTTGCCCAGGCTTTCACCAATGACACTTCAATTGGCTCCAGTGTCCAATAGAGCTAAATAGTCTTGACCGAAAAGTTCGATGCTGATAAAGAGTCGAATATCATTGCCCCTATGCACAATGGAGATCACAAAGCAGTTTCTTAAAGACTGCTTGCGTTGACGGAATTTGCGCATTCGCAGTGAGGAACGAGATGAATATTTCTGCCCTACGTCTCTCATATTCTTGCACTCGCATGTGATAGGGCTTGAAGCGCAAGATATGGGATACGTCCGGTGGTGAAGTCGATGCGTCAGGTAAAGGTTCTATCTGAGTAGGTTTTGAGTCAGTTGGTTCCGAGGCTAAGATCGGACAACCCCCTTCTGAGGTCGGCGGACATCCTGAGTCGAGTTTTCCGAAACCGCATTGCATTTGTCACACTTTGGTTTATATGTGTCGAGTTTGCCGCACCCGTAACAGAATATACGACGAGGTTTGAGACATTCCTGATATCTGTGCCCTTGCTCGTCACAGTTCCAACATTTCAACCTCTCGGATGATCTATGAACCGCACAGATCTCGGCAGCAGCTTCGCCCTCCACATCTCCCTCAACTTCTTGGGCCTGTTCATGTAGGTATGTTCGGACGAGGAATTTGTTTTGAACGAGCACCACGAAAGAATTCTTCGTGTCGATGGCACTCTTTACGCAAACTTGCCAGATCTGGAGTATCGATATGCAATAACTCAAGTTTCAAATCGGGCTTAAGGTTATGAACACGCCAATAAAATGTTAGGGCTGGACCTGAGAACAGAAGATGGGCAAACTGAGCTAAGATGTCAAAGTTCCCATTCACACAGTCAAGCAATTAACTCTGTATACGAAGTCTTCTATTGCGAGATCATTTGCTAAGCCACTAAACTTAATACGCCAATTTGAAATGAAGTTTGCGATTCTTTCAGGAGGCTCACCTACAGAGTTATTCAAATTTACTCTAGCATTGAAATTTCCAGGCCTCTGGCTAGTGTTTCGGGCATTGCTCGCATTGCTAAGTCGTGGAGGCGCTAGCAAAATGTCGCACTCCCAATCAAATTGACCCTCGTCTCGAACGTCACGCATGTCATGCACGTCACGAGCCTGAGTGGACAACGTTAGACTACGTACTGCTGCGCTAAGCTGTTCGGTCATAGTGGCAGTCACACTAGCTCGAAAGGTATCCAAGGAATTGTTAATCAATTGTTGTATGCGGTCTTCCGTAAATTCTCTCCAATCAGAAGTGACTCCGGATCTAGGGACGTTACGCCTGACATTTGGGTTTTGGCTTAGGCAAGTGTTAGTGGGGTTGGTCGCACTTCGAGAAACTGATCTGGTGTTTACGCGAAGTCTCGGGACAGCTCCGGTCTGAGTTTGCGCAGCACTTGCGGTGTCTTGGGCAATCATCGAAGACGAAGGCCTAGATTCGGTCACGGGGCTTTCCCTAATTTGCATCATCACTCGAGAACAAAACTGCCTACACACCGGACATGTCACACTGGTCGCCAACCACTCTGACAGACAGGATCTGTGAAACTTGTGCTTACAGGTTGTCTCCACTGATTCCCTCTCCGTGCTGGTATCACTACAAATGGTGCATACTACTTGTTCTCCTGAGACGGGCAATCTTAAATTCTCTACGCTACGTCTCACAGCCATCGTTAAGGAAAACTAAATATTCGTATGCTTTATGATAAGGACGTGAAAATTTTTTTTTAAATAACAAGGTCGATAATAAACAAAATTCAATATCAAGATCTACAAACGAGGGACTCTTTCTTAAGCATTCGCTCCGCAGTAAGAGTTAAATAGGAGTACAACTTATCTCTAATCCGTTAACTAAATCTACTACAAACAATGTGAATATCTTGTCTGACTGAAAGAGGGACAGACCGAAAATCTCCAGTCTGAACAATTCTCAATTCCAATCAGATAGATGAAGATATTCTAGGTATTCATTGCGCGGCATAGAATCGACACAATCAGGACTAATTTCCTGCACAATGCAATACTAGACCATGGATCTGATTATCTACATGGTATGTAATTTTTCTTGATGAAAAGAAACAACCAGTATAAAATCAATAAGTTGGAACAACTCTATCTCCTGGCCTGGCTCCGATGAGAATACCACCTGAATGCCAGTACTTCCGAGTAAGAATGAGTGTCCCATCAGAATCTACAAACATAACATATGGGTGGTGACTGGTTTGGGAAAAGGATTAGGAAAGGTTATTGGGAGAAGCTCAGTACATATGCACCTACTGAATGTGAACTTCAATTCGGGCATATGTACCTTTCGGGCATTTCGGGCCTATACGTACTTTTCGGGCATATATATACTCTTCGGGCATATATATACTTTTCGGGTCTATATGTACTCTTCGGGCACATAAGTACTCTTCGGGCCCCACGTTGGGCGCCATTTATTATGTAACTGACACGGCCGGAGTCGTTTTGGCCTGCACCCTCTGTCTACTGCTTGGACGGCCTAGCTCAGGTAGATTGGCGTGGATTCCGTGTTGCCTCGACACCGGCGTTATAATAATAAAGTCGTAGACAGAGAAACGGAAATGACCAGACAAAACGGGAACCGACTGAGACACGCTATACTCCATGTTGTTGGAGAACCAAGATGTTAGGGTTCTCCTTCTATACCCACCCTACCTGTAGGACTCCATCGAGCCTACCCTTAACGTCACTGTGGCGCGAGGTGCTTAAGGAGCCCTCAAGAAAGAAGAAATTATATCATATTGATTTTACGTTATAATTCAATTAGCTTCGATTCCACTTAAATGGCTAAACATTACAAAAAGGATTAATTATAATAAAAGATATCAATATACTTATTGCCGCGCCGGGCAATGCCTCCAAATATGGGGTGTACGTTCAATGAGTCTCTTCTAACTGGTCTTTCCTGATTCATATATTGTTTACTCAATGTTGTAGATTTAATGTTACGGGTGACAAAGGTAGATGAATGATTAATTTACAATGAGAATTTATGTGATAATAGGAAATAATTGAAAGATCGAGAGAATTGAGCTAAAAAACTTGTACGCTCTTGCACTTTACGCTCTAGCAGCTCGTTTTCGCTTTTTTGCACCGCATTGATCTTCTTCCCCTGCTTCTGCAGTTCGCCCTGCTTTACCTTCGCCTTGGACATTCACACTTCTGAGCCCTTTGCGAATGTTAGTGCTGTTAAGCGCAGTGATATTTGGGGCTGCCACTGAGGTTCACGCCGTAACAATACTTAATAATATTATGTGATAATATGGAGATGATTACAATGCAAGATAATGCTTTGTGCTTTATGGCTTATAAATTGGAGCAAAAAAATATATCATGGGAAGGCTCGCAATGCAAGTGAAGCTTGTATGCAAAAACAGCGATATACGTACGCATGTGCATATTCACACATTTTCATGGTAAGGCATATGCTCCTTGAGTGATCTGGCTTCATGCACGTACATACGTACATCTATCTGAGCTCTCTTATTTGGGGGCGCTCACTAACACATTTAACCTTTATTTGCTTATTTGAACACGCTTGCACCGGCTGTGCCGTACTCACTATTCGTTGAGTTCATCGAAGTCAGCAGGCCTGTTGACGTTGATGAGGCTAAAGATGAATATAGATGATCTGTGTGATGATGAGTCTTGCAATGGTTTATGGGTTAAATGTCGTTAGCGGCGCATGACTAAAGTAAATCGAAAAGAAGTATAAGTATGGCTTATTCATAAAATCTAAGAACTCATTAAATTTAATTTACCGCGATACTAATAATGCGTCACAACGATCTCGCATCCGCGCAACCTCAAAACACAGCACTCCAACTCGTGGAGCCAGCAGTGGAATCAACCCTTATCGGCACATTGGGTCCTCTGCCCTTTTTGATCCGGCACTATCCAGCCGCATGCAGGGGTTCTGGACTCAGTCGGCTATGGCTTCCCGATGGTCATCCTAATGAATGTCATCCGAGACAATGTCTGTGGGTTGGCCTGGAGCCAAGAGCTGGTCCTCAAGCTGTTTCTTGCTTCAGTGGCCCATGCCTGGCCTCCGAGCAGGGGAATATGTTGGCGATCAGTCTCGAGTGCCGGCAGCAATCACCCCTCCCACTGAGAAAATACTATGCGGGTGGTGGTCATGCCAAGAAGCAACGGCTTTGGGAGAACAGATCGCTTCTCCCGAGGTTAGGTCCGATTTGATCAAAAGATTTCCAAATTTTGACCGAAATATGCGTGGGAACACCTCCCGTGTGCATATGCGACCCTATCTCACGCTTTTATTTCCGCTTGGATTAGTTTGGGCAAGAATGTATGGTACACGAGGCTTCAGTGGATTTGTATTGTAAGCAACTTGGATTTTTTTGCAGTTCGCACATCCGCACTTGGCCACAGTAGAAATTGAAAAAAAGACACATGCATTTCATAAGTGCAGCTTAGACGTGCATGAGCTTTCAAAAGCTCACATACATAAAGCTTTCCAAAGAACACCGATCATATGTTACTACGATCGATTATTCTGAATACAGTGGAGTCCAATCATAATGCGTACGGTGAGTGGCCGGTTATTTTAAAAATTATCTCTAAGAGAAACGCACCCTAACACGATCGAGCAGCTGTCCTAGTTTAATTAGTGTATTTGACGGTTGTAGACCTGATATGAAAAACCTATTAGTTTTATCCGATTTGCGGCTAAAATTTTGAATTACTACGGCTTGAACCTGTAAAGGCTAAGTACACGCATTTGAAAGAAATAGAAAAAAAAAGGGATTCATGTCCATGGTCTAAATCGCATTGAAACGTTGTGAATAGTATATTAATATGATATTAACTTTACAGTTATGATTTTGGGTTATTCTGCATTCATCGTCTCATGTTATCACCTAATCTTCTGCTTATCTCAGCATCCAGTCATCTACACAAGGAAAGATCTTTCTGGGTGGGAGTCAAATCAACGAAAAGTAACGTAAGTGATGAGCTTACCCAAGGGTAGCAAATCTGAGCCCATGAATTTAAAGGTATTTTGTCTGTCTTTAACCCACAACGAGTCCATATGGACATATATATATTTGCATTGACCTTGACTTGAAGCCCGTTTCTTTAATTCTTATGTGGTTTTGCATTGACCAACATTAAGACCAAACTCCAAAATCATGGATTTCATATCCATTTTCCATATTTTTAAAATCTTACACTATTACAATACTACCGTTCATTATAGGATTAAATGATTTTCCCTACATATCATACATATTATACCTTACATATTAAATCTTTATACTATCCATTTATATCCTATACTAATAATAATAATATATAAGGCTTGATGCTAGGTTTAGTAAGAGTTAGGTTGGTTATCCCTGTAAATGAATTATTATGGATTTTGTAAATAAATTAAGTTTTGAAATGAAGCAAGGCTAAATATATTCGATAGGAACCATGCAGCCTCGTTTGATAGAATTGTGATCCACCGAAGTCTTTGTTGGAGGGATCCTTTATAGATATTATATGTGGCCCTGAAGGGTCATGGTAGGGTGGGCGTGTTCGCAACTTTGCGATCACACAACCAGTAGAAACCTGACTGGTGATAATTTTCCTCTTTTTCCTATAGATGCTGATCCTTCCCTTTAACCTCCTGCATTCCTTCTCCCGTTCGCTTTTCCCTACTCGCACGCGACTTATTATAATTTTTAAATATTTTTACTGCAACTCTAAGCTGGAGCCCTAAATTGGTGGGACAATGACCCCCAATGCCCACACCCCGCCGACCAGAGACAAACGCCGACGCCAGCGCGTACTTCCCTCTCCAATTTAAATTCCATCTGCTACTAACTCCTGTACGTTGTATGCTACAGTAGGGACAAAAATAAAAAAAAAACATTTCCGTATTAACGGCCAGTTCCATGATACAAATGAAGGAGCGTCTTTCGAATTTTTCCAAGGAAGTGGGTATCCGAGTTTTACGTACGTTGTATCACTAACCATACAGTACATAGATAAGACATTTCATACAAACGGCTGTCGCAAGCGAAGTCTGAGATTTGTAGTACCAAGCGTTCGGCTCGGTACTACAACTGTTCGGCTCATGACGCGGCGCTAGCCGAAGCCGACAGCAACGAAGCAATGGCATTGGTGTGTGTGTTATTATACACAACAAATTTTTGATTGTAGGCATTGTCAGTTCTTGGGCTCTTGGGTTTTTGGTTTCTGTTTTATTTTGTTTTGCTTCAGCGTATTTGGATGTATGGGTGCACATATATGCTCACGTACATTGTTTAAGTATTGCTGCTGGTAGAACGAAATTTCTCAATTCCCTTAAGATTCTTGGATTTCTGTGCTTGTTACCCTTTACTTTAGCATTTTTAGAATCGACACGTTTTGAAGACACTTGCCTTATAATATCAGAATAACTCTTGTTTTGTATATGCTCTAGATGATAATTTTGTTTAATATAGAAAATATGAATATAATGAGCGGATATGCATATGTAAATATATATATATAATATATTTCATACATAACTCCCATTGGAATAATTGTCCATTAGAGTATTCAGGGTGCAAATTGTGAATAAGCAAATAATTTTCATTTAATATAGGTTAGGTTAGGTTAACCCGGACGTCCCTCAGCGGGGACTTTCATAGGCCAGTCTGGCCCTTAGTGATCCGGATGTAGATGGACCTTTACGGGGGTATTGCTGAGATTTGGAAGTCCTCGAGTATCGAGGTGTGTTTCGCAAAGGCAAGTAATTCCCTCGGCGTCCTCTTGGAGGCATCTTCTAGTGATGCCATCTCCGGTGCGCCTAGGTATCTTGTCCTTGCCCGTGAAAGAGCCGGGCAGTTGCAGATGAGATGTTCCAGGGTTTCGATAGCCCCGGATTCATCGCATTTCATACAGCTGTCTATGTTGGTAATGCCTAGCTTGGCTGCGTGCGCCGCAGCCAGACAGTGACCTGTGAGTATTCCCACTATCAGTCTACAGTCTTTCCGTGGAAGATGCAGTAGATAGTGAGCTAGCTTTTCATTGCGCTCCTTGCACATGGTTCTCGAGGTTCTGCAGGTGGTTGCGTTCCTCCATCTGTTCTTGGTTTGTAGGGCGGCCTGCTTCTCTAGATCGCTTTGTAACGTTCTAAGGGAGATAGGCACGTTTTCGATTTTTATGCTCGTCAGCCCAACGCCTTCCTTAGCCAGAACATCCGCAGCCTCGTTTCCTTCGATGCCCTGGTGGCTGGGAACCCAGTAGATTCGCACTGACTTGGTCGTGCATAGTGAGTCTAATGCCTCCCTGCTTGCCAGGACACTTCTGGAGCCGACTGCGAACGACTGCATGGATTTTATCGCTGCTTGGCTATCGACGAATATTTTCACCACGTTGTGTGTTCGCTCTATTTGCTGAGCGACCTTTGCTGCCTTCTTTATAGCGAAAACTTCCGCCTGGAATATGCTGCATCGGTCTGGTAGCCTATATGACACCCTTATTTCGGGGTTTGTACAATATAAGCCCGCTCCTACTCCTCCGTCCATCTTGGAGACGTCAGTATATATGTTGAGGTGTTGAGTCTGGTCCCGTCCCTTTTTCCAGTCTTCGGGTCCCAAAAATGTGTTGGTTTTGACCTCTAGGCAAGTTCGGGGGGTCATGTAGTCTGTATGACTGGTCATGTTCCTCCCAATTGAACTGTGCCCGTATCCTTGGGGTGACATGTTCCCCGATGCGATAAGTCGCTGTGCTGCTTTACCCGCAGTCAGCCGAGCGTGGATGTCGAGGGGATCGATCCCGAGTATGGTTTCGAGTGCTATAGTTGGGGTTGACCTCAGCGCCCCTGTGATACATAGCAAAGCCTGTCGCTGGGTCCTTTCCATAAGCTTGTGGTACGTCTTCTTCTCAGTTGCTTGCCACCACACTAGGACTCCATACAGCAGAGTTGGTCGCACCACCGAGATGTAGATCCAATGCATTAGGGCGGGTGACAGGCCCCATGTGCTGCTAAGCATCTTCTTGGATGCATAAAGCGCAATGGTGGCCTTCTTCACCCTTTCCACTACATTGGGTTTCCATGCCAGTTTGCTATCCAGTACTGTGCCGAGGTATTTGACCTGTGTTTTCGGGGTTAGCCTTGTTTGGTTGATTGTTGGGGGGATCCATGCTAGTACCTTGTACCTCTTTGTAAAGAGGATGAGGTCCGTCTTGTCCGCGTTGATATCGAGTCCTACTTCGTCCGCCCACTCGCATATCTCCCTGAGTGTTCGTTCCATTATGGAGCTGAGAGTCGATGGACATACGCCCGTAATAATTATGCTTATGTCGTCTGCATAAGCTGTTATTTTTGGGGCCTTCCTCTCGAATCTCTTGATGAGGTCGTCGACCACCAGATTCCACAGGAGGGGCGACAAGACTCCACCTTGAGGTGTGCCTCTATGCGCTCCCTTTACCGTGGAAGCGGTGCCCCACTCAGATTGCACCCGTCTACAACTCAGGAGGTTCTTTATCCATAGGTTGATTGCTTGGTGTGTGTGGGTCGCTTCAAGGCGATCCATTATTGCGTTCGTGGCTACGTTGTTAAATGCTCCGGATATATCTACGAATACTCCTAGTGCATACTTTTTATTGTTGAGAGCCTTCTCGATGGTAGCTACTAGTGAATGTAGAGCTGTTTCCACCGATTTCCCTTTGGTATAAGCGTGCTGGTTGGTTGACATCAGTCCTCCCACCTCCTTCCTGATGTATCCGTCCAGCAGCTTTTCCAGTGTTTTTAGCATAAAAATATCGATATCGATATATCGATATCGATACATCGTTGCTGACGGTCGTGTTTTACTTCGCTCCTACCAAACATTTTTAAATCTATAGCTTAAAGGAAAGTAATTGTGTCTTTTAGTTACTCCCTGTGTACATAACCGTGTGGGTAATTAGTCGATATCAGTGTTTACGCCTTTTGCCGTCTATTGTGTATTTTATTACCAATTTTCAATTCATTTTGTGCATTCCTCTTTCTCTGTACATTCTCATTAGCAGCTGTTTTGTTGTTGCTATTAGCTTGTGTGGTGCACTCGCTCCCTCTGAGCCGCTCTCTATTTTCATCTCTATTTTTATCTTACCCTCTCTACTGTTCTCACTCCAACACACACGCACCGCGCTACCAGCCGCTCCGCGCTTACTCTCTGTGCTTCTTTTGTCTCTCTGTGTCTCTCTGTTCACCTGTTGTTATTGTGACTGTTGTGTTTGTGCTTGCGCGTGGAATTGTGTAACACACGCTTAACCTACTGCATCAGCCTCACACCGACTTATAATTTACCTTTCTTTTCCACATACATTTCTTTTTCATCACTCTTACAATGAGCTCCTGCTGTGCTAAACGGTGCGACGCTGCCCGTACGGTGGCCACCCGTCAAACCTTCATCTACTGCTGGTTGTGTACTAAAACGGCTCACGCTACCTGTGCGGGTCTTGGTCACTACGGTGGTCGCATTGTTGATGTGGTCAAGACTCGCTGCGGTCTCAATTGGACCTGTTTTGATTGCAGGCCACTGGAGGCCGACATGCGAATCTTTATGAGACAAACTCATAATGAATTCGCCAGCCTCCACTCCGAATTCCAGCGATTACAGGATAAGTTTCTCTCAACGGAGACTCATTTTAAAAACTTAAAAATGATAAATGAGTCTCCTAAGAGAAGAAAGGTTACTCGTACTTCGCCGTGTTCTGAAACCCTTAACTCTCTTGCAGTCAACGATATGCCCGCTACGCCTATAACCTCGCCAGCCATGATCGACTCTGGTGCTAAGGAAACCGACGGCAATAACGACCCTGCTTCGATGAGGAATTCAACCTGAGGCATTTTAAATCCCGCATGTTTAAAAAATTTAAAAAATCCGGGTCTCAATCGGACTTTTCTAAATACTTAATTGCTAAATCTAAATTTTCCCTATGTAATACGTTATGCTATAACAAGTACTTGGCTAAGTGTAAGCTTAACTTCAAGCGCGATCCTAAACAATTTTTCAGGTTTGTTAACTCTAAACGTAACTCCACTCAATTTCCTCCATCTCTACACTTAAATGGTAGTTTTGGCGACAATGATAGTGACATTGCGGATCTATTCGCTTCCTTTTTTCAACGTTGCTACTCTGTCCCCTCAATGAACCTCCCCTCTATTCTGGCCTCCACATCCGACCATCGTACCAGGTACTCTTATCCTTTTCCGCTAAAGAGCTCAAATTGTATCTATTCCCCCTTCATTGATCATAACTGCCTGCTAACCAATTTAAAATCGAGTAAGTTCTCGTTCTCCACTGGCCCGGATTTGGTCCCCAGTGCCGTTCTTAAACTTTGTGCTGATTCTCTTTGCGTGCCCCTTCTAAAACTTTTCACCTTGTCGCTAGAGTTAAGCGATTTTCCAATCATCTGGAAGGAGTCCTACATAATCCCTGTCCACAAAAAGGGCTCGAAATCAGATGTTTCTAATTATCGGTGTATATCTAATTTATCTGCCATTCCTAAACTTTTTGAAAAAATCATTACTTCTCAGCTGCAGCACTTTTGTAGTTCCCTGTTCTCGGAATCCCAGCATGGATTTGTAAAACGTCGCTCAGTTACGTCTAACCTCCTGGAATTCTCCTCCTTCGTAACTACAGGATTTGCTAATCAGTGCCAAACTGATGTAGTTTACACTGATTTTAGTAAAGCCTTTGACTCTGTTAATCACAATCTGCTTATCCATAAACTATCTCTCCTTGGGTTTCCGACTAATCTCCTCCTCTGGACCAATTCTTATCTTAGTAATCGTTCTCAGCGTGTCCGCTTCAACTCCTCTCTCTCTAAACCAGTCCTTGTTACATCGGGTGTACCTCAAGGTAGCCATCTGGGCCCCCTGTTATTTAATTTGTTCATTAACGATCTTCCTCTAGTATTATCTCACTCCCGTGTCCTTATGTACGCTGACGATGTTAAAGTATGTTTTTCTTATAAAGACCCTGCGTCCCCGTTATCTCTGCAATCGGATCTTGACGCTCTTAATAACTGGTGCCTCATTAACGTTCTTCCACTGAACATTTCCAAATGTAATGTCATGACATTTCACCGCATCAAGCCATACCTATTTGACTACTCCATTAATAGTTGTATCCTTGAACGCCAGTTCAAAGTTAGTGATCTAGGCATCATCTTTGTTCCTAATCTTTCTTATAATTGTCATATCTCCTCCATCTCGAATAAAGCCAAAGGAGTTCTTGGCTTTGTTAAAAGATGGTCTAAGGAATTTACAGACCCTTACACCACTAAAGTCTTGTACGTATCTCTGGTCCGGCCGATCTTGGAATATGGTTCCTGTGTCTGGTCACTACATTACCAAAAATTTCAAGATATGCTTGAATCCGTACAGAAGCAATTCCTCATCTTTGCACTCCGTGGACTTAATTGGGACCCTGTGTTACATCTCCCTTCCTATGAAAGCAGGCTGCGTCTTATTAACCTCCAATCTCTTAAGACCCGTAGGATCTGTCATTGAGTTCTCTTTCTCCACAAGCTTCTCTCTGGTGAGGTTGAATCATCTGCCCTTATCAGTCTCATTAGTTTTGCTGTCCCATCCCGTCCAACTAGGCATTACTTTCCTCTCCACCTTCAACTCTGTCTTTCTAACTACTCTGATCAGGAATCTTTCCGTAGCCTTTGCCGACTCTATAACAAATTTTTTTATCTGTTCTCCTTCGATTATAGTACTAACACTGTCAAAACTATCCTAATAAATAACATCTTGTAATAATTTTAAATTATATTTTAAGTTTATCATGTATCTTGCCTACGTCAAGTAATTTTCATTTAATATTCCCCCCTACAGTTTAACTGCACATTGTTAAACTTTAAACAATAAACAATAAACAATAAAAGAGGTAAGGCTTATCGGTCTGTAGTCCTTGGGAATAACATGGCTGCACTTTCCTGCCTTTGGGAGGAAGAAAACTCTAGCCGTTCTCCATTGGATAGGGATATAGCCTGTACTTAGACATGCCGAGTATATTGCGAAGAGCCATGGGATGATCGTCTCTTTGGTCGCCTGCAACATGGCTGGGAATATTCCGTCCAGTCCAGGTGCTTTGATGCCCGCAAAGGAGTCTATGGCCCATTGGATCTTCTTGTGGGTTATTAGATCTGTCGGGGGTGTTTGTTCCTCGGTTGCTAGGTCCTGATGCGTTTCAGCATCAGTGACCTCGGTGCATCCCGGGAAGTGGGCCTCCATTAGTGCTGTCAGAGCCTCTTCGCTGTCTTCTGACCACTGTCCGTTATTTAATTGTAGCTGACTCTGCATGGTGGGCTGCTTCGAGAGCAGCTTCCTGAGTCTTGCTGTTTCAGGCACTTTCTCGATGTTCGAGCAGAAGTTCCTCCACGAACTACGTTGTGCCTTGCGTATTTCCTTCTTGTAGTCTCTGAGTAGTGTTTTGTATTCCTCATTGATGATCTCCTCATTCGCTACTCTGGCGAGTTTGAAGAGTTCCCTGAGGTTATTTCTCTTGAGGGAGAGGTCCCTATTCCACCAGAGTGGTTTGGTCCTCTTTCTCGTTCTTGATGGCGGGCATGCTCCTTGGTAGGCAGACAGAAGTTCCTTGGAGAGGGTCTCCAAGGACTTCTCTATGTCTTCCGCGGATTTCACTATTCCCGGATTCGCGAGCTTCGAGGTAACGGTCTTCCTGAACTTCTCCCAGTTTGTGTTCCGGGGGTTCCTGAAGACTGTCACCTTCGGAGTGTATTTGAATTCGCACTTGAACTGAATGTACTTATGGTCCGAGAAGGATGGTCTTTCAAGGACTCTCCATCCAGATACCAAGGTACTCTTTCCTGTTACGAGGGTTAGATCTAGCACGTTGGACGAGGTGGGACCTACGTAAGTGTAGTCCTCTCCCACGTTTGCTACATCTATGTTATTTGATAATATAAAGTCTAGGAGTGACTCACCTCGGTCATTGATATCGGGGCTTCCCCACACACTGTGGTGGGCATTGGCGTCCGTACCAATGATGAGTTGCTGGTCTTTGGAGTCGGCTTTTTCCACCAGACTCCTTAGTTCTTCAGGTGGTGCGGGCCTGTCGTGTGCCATGTAGCAGGAGGCTACCAGAAGGCGCTTCTCCTCACTCTCCAGCATCACTACTGTCAGGTCGTCTGTGCTGTAATGAGACATAAGGTAAGCGTGGATTCCCTTTCGTACTAGTAAGACGGTTCTATTCCTGCTTACCGATGTTGGGTAGAACGAGTTGTAATTTGCGAACTTCAGTCCGGCCACTGTATTGCCTGACGCAATCCAGGGCTCCTGGACCAAAGCTATATCGGCGGGCCCTTGCTCCATGGCTATGAGGAGCTCCGCCGATGCTACCTTGCTTTTATGCAGGTTGATTTGCAGCACACTCAGTTTCATGGGCGGCTGGCTCAACTGCATACGACGGGTTGACTGTAATCGTCAGGTCACCGTCCTCATCTTCCTGGGAGTCTTCAAGAGCCAGACCCTGGGCGGCCTTCACGATGGTGTCTAGACCGAGGTCCTTCTCCACCTCGCCTGCCTGCAGGGTGTGTGTGTCTGTGTCTTCGGGGCGGCGCTTCTTGAGGCGCAGGTACACACTGCCCATGCCCCACGCCATTTTCCCGTATCTGGGGTAAAGGACGTCCTCTGCGTCTTTGTTGATCTGGAGGATCACATGCTGGCCCCCCTCGTTGGGTAGTGGGCTACCAGCGTGCAGTACCTTCCAGTCTGCGGTTGGTATGTCCGGGTTTTGACGCTGAAGGAGCTTCAGCGCGCGGTCTCCTTGGATGACGATGGGGAAGAGTACCTTCGCCTTTGGAATGGACGGGATTAGCTCCCTGTCCACCACCTCCAGCTTGGCCCCCTCCCACAACGCCTCCAATTGGCAGACCGTCTGCGTCAGCCACCTCAGCGTCGGGTCGTCATTGCATTTCAGGATTTTGACCCCATTCAGCCATCCAGCGCCATCAAAAGTGGGCATGGGCACTGTGGGGTCTTCCTCCATCCGTGCAAGCAGGGAGTATTTAATATATATATTTGTATATAATTAAGTCGTATAAAGATAAAGACTATACAGTTTGTACTAAATATATGTGGGGTTTTTTGTTTATTAATCAGAGTAAAGTTAAAATAAAGGTTTCGGTACAGTAATATTGATATTAAAGATACAAGGAACTAAAATTGGACGTCGTCGTCGTTTTGTTCTACACGCAACCCTTTTCGTCGGTGGTTGTCTTTCTACTGCCCGCGCTGCTCTCTCTCGCTGCTCTCTCTCGCTGATCTCCCTCGCTGCTCTCTCTCCATTGTGCGCTCTTCGTGCTGACTGGGAATTCGCCTGGGGGCGAATTCGCGTTTGCTCGTTTGTCCAGGGAACGCAAAACCCAGCCCACATCCGGCCGTCCTGACTATGCACTCGCCTCGAATGCATCGTCGCTATCGTCGTTGTTGCTTGTGGACCATGGCTTCAGATATTCCGCACACGAAGAGGAGTGCTTTGGACCATCGGAATTGCCAACTTTTTTGACGTCGTAGGCATTGTTCTGCTTCACCTTGATGATCTGGTAAGGACCCAAAAACTTTGGCTTAAGTTTGAGCCCGCTACCAAATTGTGTCCTCTTTATGGCAACTAGGTCGCCAACGTCATACTGTCTAGCTGCCTTACGTCGCAAATTATACGTCTTTTTGTTCTCGGCTTGCAGATTCAGAATTTGAGTTTTCGCTTTTGTCCGTAGCTCATTGCGGTCATCTTCAAATGCAACGATGGACTCCTTTTGGATCAAACTCTGAAGCTGCTGGTCATCTTTGGTGCGCATCTTGATACCCATTAGAAGTTCAAAAGGGGTGGTATCGATGCTTCTGGTATACGTCGAGTTTATGGCTCGCTGGACTCGATCTACGTGCTTAAACCATTTTGAAGTGTCGTCTATGCTGAGCTTGGCAAGCACGGAGATGATCACTGCGTTGAGTCTTTCCACTTGCCCGTTTACCCGTGGAAGTCCTGTAGTCGTCTTCACCAGTTTGATGTTTTCGTCGTCGCAGTACTGCAGGAAATCTTGAGCGGTAAACGCCGAACCTCTATCTGAAATGATACAAACGTCACGCTTTGGCTGCGTAGCTTTAATATGACCTCGTTAGATGTAGTTGACTTTGTAGGGTATAACCAGCAAAACTTCGTGAAGGCGTCGATAACAGCAAGTATATGTTTATAGTTCTTGCCGGTTGATTCCAGTGGACCCAAAAAGTCAATGTGATACGTCTGTAGCGGCACGGCATCTTTTTGCAGGGGGTGCAGAAGTCCTTCCTGTTTACCTCGCTTGCGATTTACCAATATGCAAGGTATACAGCAGTCGATATACTTTTTGATTTTGTCGTCTAAATTTGGTATGTAATACTCGTTGCAAATTAGCTCCTTCGTCTTCTTCATAGCGAAGTGCCCTCTATCGTGAGCTCTGCCGATAATGGTTTTCTGCATTTCCCTTGGAACCACCATCAATTCTGCATCGTTGACTAACTTGTAGAGGATTCCAGACTTTACAAAGTAGTCTTCGTATTGTTGATTGTCGTCGTTAATAAGTTTCAGAATCGTCTTTAGATGTTCGTCATGTTTTTGCGCTTGTTCTATTCCACCTATGATGCTTCCGTCGCTTATATGCATAATGGGATACCGTGAAAGTGCATCCACATGACGCATTCGTGAGCCTGCGCGGTGCTCAACTTCATAGTTGTACTCCTGAAGAAACATTATCCATCTTGCTACCCTAGTACAAAGATTCTGCTTTTCTAATGTTTTGGTGAACGCGTTGCATTCTGTTATTATCTTAAATGGGATACCCAATAGATAAACTCGGAATTTCGTCAATGCTTCGATGACCGCAAGTATTTCCAATTCATAGCTCGTGTATTTGCGTTGTGCCTCTGTTGTTTTCTTGCTCATGTAATATACTGGATGCAATTGGCCGTCGTCTGGTGATTTTTGCATAAGCACGGCGCCAAAACCATCTATTGATGAATCCGTATGGACTTCTGTTTTGTACTTCTGATTGTAAACGGCTAACACTGGGTTTGATATCAAACATTTCTTCAACACGCATATGGCGTTTTCTTCGTGCGGGTCAATTGCAAACTTCACATTGTTTTTCGTTAGGTCAGTCAATGGTTTGGCTATAACTGCGTAATTGTAGATAAACTTTCCAAAATATCCTGTAAGACCCAAAAAACTCTCAAGCTGCTTCAGTGTCTGTGGCGTCTTGAACTTTGAAACGGCTTCAATCTTCAACGGGGTCGGATACAGCTTTTTGTTCTCTATGATATGGCCGAGAAACTGGATTCGTGTTTGTAAAAACTGACACTTTTTACAATTCAGCTCTAGCCCATACTCTTCGCACGTCTTGAGAACTTCTTTTAGATTTGTTAAAGCTTCTTGTTCGTCTTTGGCTGGGATGATTACGTCGTCGACATATGGTAGTGCAATGCCTTTTCTAGTCAGCGGTCGAAATATTGCGCCAATGTGCCTCTGGAATACTCCGGGAGAATTCGTCAATCCAAACGGCACCTGGCGGAACTGGTACTGGCCGCTCTGCGTCACAAATGAGGTGTACTTCTTACTATCATCAGCTACAGGAACATGAAAGAACCCATTCTTCAAGTCAATGGTGCTGAATACTACATCATCTTGCAAACGATCTAGCTGGTCGTCTATTAACGGCAACGGGAAATGATCTTTTACGAGAACTTTATTGATACGTCTATAGTCAATACATAGTCGTGGTGTGCCGTCGCTCTTCTTCACAAGTACAACTGGGCTTGTGAACTCTGAATCGGACTCCTCTATTACCTTTTTGTCCAGCCACTCGTCAATCTGGTCTTCTATGATGCGCGTTTCAGATATCGCAAATCGCCGAGGCCGCGAAAAGATTGGTGTTTCGTCTTTTAAAATAATTTTCATTTCAATGTTCGTTGTTTTTGATTTTTTTGGTTTATACGTCGATATTATCTCGTTTACTTCGCGTCGGGTAATCTCGTTTGCCGCGCTGTTTATTTTTAGCTCGGAATTGTCCACCGCTACGTCGATTCTCATTATGGATGATTCGTCATACGGTACTTCATTATTTTCATCTGCCATTCTATTTACTTTCACTCCATTACGATTAAACGACACTTCTGCGTGCAAACAAAGCTCTTCTCCGATGATCAGTTTAATATCCATGAACTTTGAAGCAACAACATAAAAGTTTAACACATATTCTTCATTGTCAATGCGTATGCTATGCTCCACTTTACCTATCGGCTTGATATTGTCAGCTTTACTCTCATTTCCAAAACCGACCAAACACACTCTGCAATCTTTTAATTTTGGCATGCGCAGTTCGTCGTACAAATCTTGGCGTAAAATGTTAAATTTACTACCGGTATCAAATAGTGCCATACACTTCGTATCTTTAATCGAAACTTCTTTAGACGTTATTTCCATTTTATTCGAAACTACACGTAAGTTTTGTTTTCATCGTTTTGCTTTTCATTCTTCTCTTTGCAGTTCTTTGATATGTGCCCAAACTGATTACACTTGAAACACTTTCTTCCTTTCTCTTTGCTCACGCAACTGCTAGACAAATGTCCCTTCTCTCCACAGGTGAAACAAACATACTCTTTTTTGCTCACTTGGGTATTTTGCCCAAACGGCATCTTCTTCTCTCTTCCAGCTTTGTCACTCTTTTTTATTTTATCGCTTATTTTCTCATAATCTCTTAATTTATTCTTAAAGTCACTCATCATTTTCGCACCATATAAAATTGTTTTGTTTAAAGCCATCTCGTCAATACCGTCGATTACATATTGCATAAGCGCGTCGTCTTCCACATTGCCTCGCGCTGCAATATCTCTCATGCGATAAAAATATTCCAGAACACTCTCTTTGGACCGTCGTTTACTCTCACTGAGCTGCATATGTATCTGTTTGCTATTGACTCTCGACTTAAACTCTCTTAAAAGCGCACTCTTCAACTTTGTCCACGAATTCATATGCTTCTCGCTCAAAACAAATAACCTCGCAATGCCCTTAAGCGACTTCTTTGCGAAAATAAGTTTTTGTAGATCACTCCAATGCATGAACTCAGCCTGTTCTTCGAATTCTGTTATCCATTCCTCGACGGCTATATCATCAGAGCCATCGAACACTCGGATAGAGTCTTCTATGTCGCGGAAACTTATGGCAAAACATGGCGCGACCACCTCATCGTAGTTTTGTCTTTGCACGTTACTTCTATCTGTATTCCCTTTTCGGCTTGTTGTTGGGATTTCGCTTGTGTGTATGTTATGTACGTCGCTGTAGTTGTCTCGCTCACTCGAGCGCCTCTCGTACACAGCTTCTTCGTCGTTTTCTTCGCCTTCGTTTTCATCTATACTATTCTTGTCGCTTGCGTCTTTTTCCTCGTCTTTATCAGCGTCGTCTTCATCATCGTCGTTGTTCTCATCGTCGTTGTTGTTTTGCAGCAGCTTGCCTTCCATCAAATTCCGAAAAATATGAAGTTCCAAATTTTCCGCATTGTGATTTATTTTCAATGTAACACATATTGAAACAAGATCACGGTCCGTTAGCTTTGCTTGTATGTATACGCGCTTTGCTAAGAATCTGGCGTCGTTTTCGTCGTATTCGAATCCACTAAATTCGCGCAACCGGCTTCTATTATTTCGGTCTCCTTCTTTTTCAAACACGAATTTGTGCAATGCACAAATGCTCGATTTCGTTGCCCCTCGTAGGCTTTTTGGAATTAACTCGTTCAAACACGTCATTTTGCTGAGATAAAAAAAATCGTCTATTTCTTTTTCCCCGCTGTTTAAATTTGTTAAACTCCGCGTCGTTTTTTGTTTCAAGTTCCGTTGCTTGCACCGCCGTCGTACCGTCACTTCGTTTCCTTCACTCCGATCCCGCACGAGCTCCCAATTGTGGGGTTTTTTGTTTATTAATCAGAGTAAGGTTAAAATAAAGGTTTCGGTACAGTAATATTGATATTAAAGATACAAGGAACTAAAATTGGACGTCGTCGTCGTTTTGTTACTACACACAAGCCTTTTCGTCGGTGGTTGTCTTCCAACTGCTCGCGCTGCTCTCTCTCGTTGCTCTCTCTCGCTGATCTCCCTCGCTGCTCTCTCTCCATTGTGCGCTCTTCGTGCTGACTGGGAATTCGCCTGGGGGCGAATTCGCGTTTGCTCGTTTGTCCAGGGAACGCAAAACCCAGCCCACATATATTAAATATAAACCCTAAGCTGCTTGCTTTTTCGCAGTACTCAATTGGTGTATTTCCTATTTGAAGCCGTCTCAGTATATTTATGTCAATCTTCTTTTTGTTTTTGTATATGACAAGACATTTTGACTTCGGGGGGTTGAGAGAAAGCCCACCGGAATTGGCCCATTTGTTAATTTTATCAAGTTCCCTATTGCACACATTTATACATTCATTTAATTCAAAAAGAGGTCGACTAACATATATTAGGACATCATCTGCATACATATGACAATTGGACTCAGACAGAACAGATGGCAGATCGTTAACATATAGAGTAAATAGCAATGGTCCGAGAACTGATCCCTGAGGTACACCACGCTTAACAAGTAATGACAACGACTTAGCGGTTGTTGTGCCGTTTGGCATCTATTACTCAAGTATGAGGTCATTAGTTTAACAGCCGTTGAAAAGTTTTTCAAGTAGGATTTTATTATCAACGGTATCAAAGGCTTTGCTGAAGTCGAGTAGTGTCAGGAATGTTATTTTGCCCTCGTCCATTCGTTCTCTTATATCTTCAACTATTTTTATTATGGCTGTTGTGCAGCTTCTATTTCTCCTAAATCCAGACTGATTGTCATTTAGCATGTTGTTTTCTGTGAGAAACTCAGTGATTTGTGTAGCCATTAACATTTTAAAAGACTTCGATAGCATTGGAGGAATTGATATTGGTCTGCATTGGTCATTATAGCAGTATTTAATATATGTGAAATTGGAATGTATAAGTTTAATAAATTTCGGATTCATATCATCCAGACCAGTTGCGTTTGATTTAATTTTTAAAATGCAATCAAGGACATCACTCAAATTCACGCACATAAAGTTAAAGTTAGGAAATCTATGATTATCAGGTGCAGAGCTTAGTCTTGTATGGTTTGTAATGGTGGTTGTGAAAATGTTAAATTTAGTTCTTCCACGTTAATATCTGCTTGCGCCACAGACTGCTGTTTCCCTATTCCTATACTTTTTATTGCTTGCCATTTTTGTTTCGAGGTAATTGCTTGATTTAGTTTTGATGTATAGTAAGATGTTTTGGCAGCGATAATTCTTTTAGTTAAAGTCTGTCTCTCTTCTTGGTATATTTTAAAATGATGGTAAGTCTTGTATCTTTTCCATTTATGAAAAGCTTTGTTTCTTTTGTTGATTCCTTGTTTTATATCGTTAGTGCACCAGGTATTGACTTTACGATTGGCAGTTACTCTCCTTAGAGGAACATTCTGATTATAAAGATTGAATTGAATTGAAGCTGATCAAGTTGAGTGTTAACAGATAATTTGTCATATATTGAGTTCCAGTCAAGTAAGCTTATGTCAGTGTATAGCTTTGTATAGTCAATATTTTTGAAGGCTCTGTAGAATGAAGGAGTGTCAATTTCGTCAAGATTAAAATCATAGGTAATAAATATTAAGTCATGTTTTGAGTATACAGGTACAGACAATTGATCATATAACATTACTTTGCTGTTAGCATTCACAAAAAATAAGTCAAGTAAAGTGTTACGGGTTTTTGTATAGTGCGTAGCCACTGTAGAGTTTACCAAGCGCAGTCCCAGTGCTTCCATATTTTCAGTCAAGTGACTTTGTCTATGAATATCACAGTTGAAATCACCAGTCAGGATTATATCAGTATATGTAAGAGATATGTCAGATATTTTGTTTGTCAGTTCGGAATAGTCAATGTTTTGATTATGTCGATATATACATCTTAGTAGTAGTTTATGTGAGCTTTTAGTTTCTATTAATTTGACAAAAATATATTCAAGTTCGCTTTCAGGGGGCTGTTTGCAGATAATTTTGACAAATATATTTTTTTTGTGTAGATTGCCACCCCACCTGCATGGCCAATACGGTCTGAACGAATCACATTGTATGCACTACATACAATTAACGAATCACTTAACTCAGGGACAAACTAGGTTTCCGACACACATATAACATCCATATTGGAATCTGTAAACATATATCTGAACTCTTCAATTTTCTTTGGCAGACTTTGTGCGTTTATAAAACAAATTTGTAGGCCATGTCTTTGCTTTACCACAATTCTCAACAGCCCATGAGTATTAGGATTTATACTTTCTCTGGAATCGCCCATTTTAAATATTTAAATGCAGTAATACTAAACAACGCATAAACAGTGAAAACCCTAAAAACAAATATTTTACATAAAGCTACTAAATTAATAATAATTTTACTTGCTAACGTTTCTGCTTTACTGCTGCTGTTGACTCCGAAAGGAATCATTTGAATTGCCGACTGCCTCAGTTGCTTTGGCTGTGTCGATAGCATTATCCAGTGACGTTAACTGGTTCATGTTTTCTATAACACAAACATCTCCGTTATGGCTGGACCTGACATGGACTACACCCCTACGCGTAAACACGGCCGTTAGTTTCCTGGACTTTCTCCGCTTCATAGCTTCTTTAAAAATTGAGTAGTTTACCTTCGTCAGTTGTTCGTTGACATAAACGGGAGTCGGGGAGTTTAGTCCAAGGTGCTGGAGCGTCAGTACTTGCTGCGTTTCACGCCTCAACGTACCAATTGCTCTGAGCAGCGCCGCCTTATCACGCAGATGAACTAGCTTGACTAGCCTCGCCCAACTCGTTTTCAAGGAACACCACCTGGTCGCTAAGTTGTTTTATTTTACCTGTTATTGCATCTATTTTTCCGGTAATCAAACTGCATAACCGAGTTTCGCACTCTGCGATTTTTTCCGCAATCAAATTCGCTTGCTTCTTAAAGCGTCTATTCAGTAGTTGCATAAGACTTGCCGGCACAGAATCGGCTTTTTGTGAGGATTTTAGGTCGGTGTCGGTATTTTCTCGTACTCGCTTGGTAGCTGGTGCCATTTTTCTTTTAAACTTGCACTGCTTTCCCGCGCTAGCTGTTGAAATTCAGAGACACTGATAAACTGCTTTGCCGATTTTCTAATTGTGAGCATATATATTCTTGATCAGCATCAATAGCCGAGTCGATATAGCTATGTCTGTCTGTCCGTCCGTCTGTCCGTCCGTCCGTCTGTCCGTCTGTCCGTCTTCATTAGCGCCTATAGCTCAAAGACCATAAGAGCTAGAGGAACACTATTTTGTATCCAGACTCCTGTCCTATCGCACTGTTACAAGTGTATTTTAAAATTTCGCCCCGCCCCCTTCCGCCCACTCCAAGGACGAAAATCTGTGGCATGCACAATTTTAAAGATACAAGAAAACTTAAAACGCAGAATCGTAGAAAATTACAATATCTATTAGAGTGTTTAATTTGGATCGGATCGACTTATAAACATAGCCACAATGAAGAAAACCATTTCGAAATGCATCGTTCCCTCTCGCTCTCTCTCACACACAGGGTTGGGCGCTGTGCCCATTCGTCCAGATGAGCGCCTAGATCTCAAAGACTATAAGAGCTAGAGCAACCAAACTCTCTATCCATGCTCCTGTGATATCACGTCAGTACAAGTGTATTTCAAAATTTGGCTTCGCCCCCTTCCGCCCCCACAAAAGATGAAAATCTACAATTTTGAAGATACGGGAAAACCAAAAACGCAGAATCATAGAAAATGACTATATCTATCAGAGTAGTGAATTTGGATCAGATCGGATCATAAATATAGTCAGAAGGAACAAATGAAATTTCAGTGGCCTCCCAAGCGCAGACTGATTCCCTCTATCTCTCGCACACAGCCGTGTATGTATATGTAGGAAGTAGATAAAAACATGTAGAAATGGCAGATGTAAAAAATTTATGTAAACAAATATGGAAACATCTAATAGATCAAAATCTCCGAAAAGGTTCGAATTAAATTTTTTTTTTTTGGCTAAAATTACATTTTTATACCCGGTACTCGAAGAGTAAAGGGGTATATTAGATTTGTGCAAAAAATTAATGTGTGTAACACCCAGAAGGAAGCGTTTCCGACCCCATAAAGTATATATATTCTTGATCAGCATCAATAGCCGAGTCGATATAGCTATGTCTGTCTGTCCGTCCGTCTGTCCGTCTGTCCGTCCGTCCGTCTTCATTAGCGCCTATAGCTCAAAGACCATAAAAGCTAGAGGAACACTATTTTGTATCCAGACTCCTGTCCTATCGCACTGTTACAAGTGTATTTCAAAATTTCGCCCCGCTCCCTTCCGCCCACTCCAAGGACGAAAATCTGTGGCATGCACAATTTTAAAGATACGAGAAAACTAAAAACGCAGAATCATAGACACTGACCTTATCTATCAGATTGTAGAATCTGGATCAGATCGGATAATAAATATAGCCACAATGAAGAAAACCATTTCGAAATGCATCGTTCCCTCTCGCTCTCTCTCACACACAGGGGTAGGCGCTATGCCTGATCGAATTTTTTGACGCCTAGTTCTCAGAGACTATAAGAGCTAGAACCACCAAACTTTCTATCCAAGCTCCTGTGATATCAAACCGAGACGAGTTTGTTTTAAAATTTGGCCACGCCCTATTCCGCCCCCACAAAAGATGAAAATCTACAATTTTGAAGATACGGGAAAACCAAAAACGCAGAATCATAGAAAATGACTATATCTATCAGAGTATTGAATTTGGATCAGATCGGATCATAAATATAGTCAGAAGGAACAAATGAAATTTCAGTGGCCTCCCAAGCGCAGACTGATTCCCTCTCTCTCTCGCACACAGCCGTGTATGTATATGTAGGAAGTAGATAAAAACATTTAGAAATGGCAGATGTAAAAAATGTATGTAAACAAATATGGAAACATCTAATAGATCAAAATCTCCGAAAAGGTTCGACTTAAATTGTTTTTTTTTGGCTTAAATTAAATTTTTTCCTTTTGCGAACATGTAATAAATTACAACAAGCTCACATACATACATACTGACTGAGTACCGGGTATAAAGTAGAGCCGCGGCGCAGACGCGGCTCACAACGTTCCCCCTCGTTTGTTTAGTATTTTACTAAAGAATTCAATTTTGGCTTTTTTAGCCTGATCTAACCTCTTTATACTTTCTTTTAAATACGTTTTTAGATTTTCCACAAATGTATCGATACTGTCCGATACTTTCTCAAGACTCTGGTCAATTTTTGGCTCCATATCTTCTTTCAAAGTTCCAGTCACCACTGGTTCTAACTTTGCTTTTTCTACTTTCCCTTTCATCGAAGTTTCAGTAGTAGTTTCATCATAGCTCTTTTCTATGTCCTCTATATTTTTCATCATTTTACCAAATTGATTTTTCTTGTAGTAGTCATGATCGACTACTCCACATAGCATTAATGCAGTGTTATTTACTGCAGCCTTTTTTTTAAGCTCTCCTAGCCTACAGATTACGTCACTGGTCAATATACCAGCTTCAATCCCTTTAACTTCATTTGCTCTTACGGCCTGAGCCTCTAGTAGCTTAATGATTTTATCCGACAACATCTTATTAAGTAAATTAGAAGTAATATCTATATATAAAAAAAAATGTCTGACTTAACTGAGGACTTCTTTTTCTGCTGGTGCTGGTGCTGCTGCCGCTGCTGTATCTGCTGTTGCTTGATGCCATAGTTCACACTGCCGGGGATGCTTCTGTTGGTCGCTGCCGTCGTTGTTGATGCCGCTGCTGCTGTTGTTTGCCGCTGTTACCGCTGCTGTCTTAGTTGACGCTGCCGTGGATGCTTTTGGTCGTTGTGGCTTTATTTTTGAAACACACACAATGTTTTTTTTTTGTTCACTCAGTCAGTCCTTTTTTATTATTATTTTTTGTATATTATTCGGCCGTTTGCGATTTTTTTTTTTTTATCGCTGGCCTCCACTTCACCTTGCACTTCCGATGTTGAGGATTTATATTTTTTCTTTTTTCAAAGTTTTGTTCGATGTATCAGGCCTCGAACACGCCACTTTCGCGTAATATTTTGTTTTACACGACAAAAAATACTGCCTGTATAGCATGTATTTTTTTTTATTATTTGAAACTTACGTTTCATTAATTTTATACTCGGTTTCTTACTCCAAGAGGTTTCTTACTCGCTACCTTTAGCTGTAGGTGTACTTGACACTTCTGCAGTTTTTAAGGAGCTGGTTTAACTCCGTGCTCTTGCCACAGGGGGGAAACAACGGAGAGTCTCGAAGGACCAAAATGTTAAGACCTTAAAGAAAAAGTCAAAACACTTGCGAGTTGAGTTGTAAATTCAAACTGTTTTATTTTCAAACTTATTCGCTATATATAGGAAAATACAAGGTAATTACAACTAAGACCAACGCTAAGAAAAGGAGGGATGTGCGGCACTTGTTCCCAAGCTTATCCCTTCTAATGACACCAACAACATGCAAACAACATGTGTTAATAGATTTGGGTTCGACGTGCCCATGTATATGATTTTATGGTCGAACTCTATGTGTCCTCCTTCAAGTGGACTGTATTGTTTATTGGTTGGCCTTTGTCGGTTCCTGTTCATGTTTTATGAACACACACCATAGCAGTCATAAATTACTTATTTTATGTACGTTATATATAGATCAGTTCAGTGTGATAATATAATTATGTTCTGCTTGAACAATAAAAGAAGCAAAAATCATGATATAATGGCGCTGCAGCCCAAATTTGCGAGTCGTAGGCCCTAGCAGCTAGTACTCGTTAAACTATCATTAAGTATAATATTGTATACTATATGTATAGTGTATTTTGTGTTCGGAAATTCGCGCAAACATGTGTATTGTAGCACCCACAAAGTAGTTACATTCTACATAAGTACACCTGGAAGGTTTTGTGCAACTATTGTTATAGTGTATTATTTGTTGCGGAAGTGTAATCAAAGTATGTAGTAGATTACACTAAAGTAGTTAGAAGCTTAATAAGTACGTCTGGAAGGTTTTGTTCAGCTATTGTTACAGTGTATTTTTTTTTGCAGAAATGTGTAGGACTCCATATGTTCTTCCCAACGCTCTGTTTACATGATCAACCCATGATAATGATCTATTAAATATAAACCCTAAGTTACTTGCCTTTTCGCAGTACTCAATTGGTGTATTTCCTATTTGAAGCCGTCTCAGTATATTAATGTCAATCTTCTTTTTGTTTTTGTATATGACAAGACATTTTGACTTCAGGGGGTTGAGAGAAAGCCCACCGGAATTGGCCCATTTGTTAATTTTATCAAGTTCCCTATTGCTCACATTTATACATTCATTTAATTCACATAGAGGTCGACTAACATATAGTTGGACATCATCTGCGTACATATGACAATTGGACTCAGACAAAACAGATGGCAGATCGTTAACATATAAAGTAAATAGCAATGGTCCGAGAATTGATCCTTGAGGTACACCACGTTTAACAAGTAATGACGACGACTTAGCGGTTGTTGTGATAACTGTTTGGCATCTATTACTCAAGTATAAGGTCATTAGTTAAACAGCCGTTGTAGAGAAGTTGCACTCATTGAAAAGTTTTTCAAGTAGGATTTAATGATCAACGGTGTCAAAGGCTTTGCTGAAGTCGAGTAGTGTCAGGAATGTTATTTTGCCCTCGTCCACTCGTTCTCTTATATCATCAACTATTTTTATTATGGCTGTTGTGCATCTTCTATCTCTCCTAAATCCAGACTGATTGTCATTTAGTATGTTGTTTTCTGTGAGAAACTCAGGGATTTGTGTAGCCATTAACATTCCAAAAGCCTTCGATAGCATTGAAAGAATTGATATTGGTCTGTAATCTTTTGAGTTTGGTTTTGGGATGGGTATAATCTTAGTATAAGTAAGACTTATACTTTCTCTGGAATCGCCAATTTTAAATATTTAAATGCAGTAATACTAAACAAAGCATTAACAGTGAAAAACCCAAAAACACATATTTTACATAAAGCTACTAAATTAATAATAATGTTACTTGCTAACGTTTCTGCTTTACTGATGCTGTTGCTCATGACGCCGAAAGGAATCATTTGGATTGCCGACTGCTTCAGTTGTTTTGGCTGTGTCGATAGTATTTTCCAGTGACGTTAATTGTTTAATGTTTTCTATAATACAAACATCTCCGTTAGTCTAAAGTGCTGGATCGTCAGTACTTGCTGCGTTTCACGCCTCAATGTACCAATAGCTCTGAGCAGCGTCGCCTTATCACGCAGATGATCGAGCTTGACAATTAGCGCTGGGTCAACAATTGAAAAATTTTTTCCTCTGCCCAGTCGGCGCTGGAGTTAGATTTAGGTAAAAGCATAACGTGTTGAAGATATGCTTAAATTTTTCGCCCTCAAAAAAGGGGACACCGTAAATTCTCAGGTCACAGGCGATGTCGGCGTTTTCGTGCAACGAGAGCTTGTGGTTTAGTTTCGCTTCCAGATCGGCGACCTTCCGCGTAATTGCTCTAGCCCCGCCCAACTCGTTCTCTAGCAACACCACCCGGTCGCTAAGTCTATTTTTTCGGTAATCAAATTGCATAACCGATTTTCGCACTCTTCGATTTTTTCCGCAATCAAATTCGCTTGCTCCTTAAAACGTCTATCTTGTAGTTGCATAAGATTTGCCGGTACAGAATCGGCTTTTTGTGAGGATTTTAGGTCGGTGTCGGTGTTCTCACGTACTACTTTGGTAGCTGGTGTAATTATTCATTCAAACTTGAACTGCTGCGCCCTCTGGCGGCACTGCTGACAAGCTTTTCCGATATTGAATCGATCGCTGAAAAGCTGTTTAATGTGATCTCTGGTACTGTTGTTCTTCTTCACTCTGTGATATTTTTTTAATATTGCGATTTTTTCGTCTCTTTTCCACAAACTGCGCCGAATTTGAGTGGCTTTTGAGATGTGGGACGACGACAAGAATTTAATCTTTTTTATTTTACCCACGTTCCTATCGGCGAAGATTAGCTGTCGTTCGGATGTTCGGATGATGGTGAGCACCTTTTGTTTTGGTTAACAACAGCTAATCGCTTAATTTTCGCAGGTATCTTTGAAAGATGAATTTATTGCAGGAGCTCCGCAGGGAAGGCGTTTTTTACCGAATCGGTGGGCTCCATTTTCACCTGATGGTACCCGCTAGCTCGATCCAGTGCATTAAAATATTTCGCTCTGCCGATTTTATCTAATACTTCGTTATTATTAGACATTAAATATCTGTCTTTAATGGTTTCTTCGTTTAATTTTCGGTACTCTACCACTTATCTCCACTACTTATACTAGAAACACTGGAGCACTCCAGGGAACATGGCTGTGTTTGAAAATGGTTTGGTCTAACAGTTTATTTAGATGTTTTTTTATTTCCTGGGATTCAAGTCGACTGTATCTAAAAAGTTTGGGAATACTGATGCAATGTTGTTTCAAAATTTATATTTGTTAGGTCAGTTTTGGAATATTAACGATGGCTTCTACTTGTTTTAAAATTACTGGAGTAATGATTTCTATATGATCATGGTCCGGTACTAATAACAGGTCAATAAATGAAATAGAGGTGCCGGTATCTATTAGAAACCGAAGTGGCTCTTTGGATTGAACAAGAGTTATTAAAGTATATGGTAGAGTAGGACTATGATCATTTCTGTTTATGTATCCTGTCTGGGAATCGAGGCTTTTTCGCGAAAATTTGCGTTTTTTTTTATATTGTGTAGATGTGTAGTAGCTGTTTAAATATTATTTATATTGAAAATATGTATTTTTGCCAGTTCCGATTAACGAATCGATCTCCGTCAGCTGTTGCCACGAATCCGAAAAGTGCCTGATTTGCCCTGCCCAATTTTGATATGTAAAAAATCTTTCGTATTTTAAGCGTAATAGCGCCTATTTATGTGAATTCAAGAGTAAATGAAAAAATTTATGTGAAAGTGAAACTCGGAAACTGCCTGATTATCTGTCTTGCTCGTATTTTGATTGATTGGTATACCGAGAATAGTTATTATTCGGACGAAAATTGTTCACGAGTCGGGTAAAGTTGTTCTCTTGCTTTAGACTACTCTCTTGTAAAAATATATTTCTTTCCTGAATAGCCCATTCATAGGCTTATTTTAGGTTAGTCGGTTTCATGGCTCAAATTGTCCCGCCTAGTTGTCCTCTCATGACCGAGAAAAAGGTCTTGAGGCAGCTCTCCGCGAATATAGATTTTTTTACTCTTATGATATACTTATGCATGTATTCTATTTATATTTCTATTGCGTACTTCTTGTTATATATCATTAATTTATTGAGAAATACTTATGTATGTATGTGTTTCTGCTGTCTTCTGATGTTGAAAATGGGTTGATCGAGCCGAACTTCCGATGTGCAGCATGTAGTCTCAGCCAACCTGGTTTGACCGCTCGAACGGGCTCCTGTATGTGGACAAATCGGATGTAAATGGATCGAAGCAGCCACAGTCGGAACAGTATATCTATTAAATTCTAATATGTAACATGCAGACTGATCCCACTTGGTTTGGCCGCTTTTAATATTTTGCTCGAGCGGAGTTTGTATATAGGGCCACGCCGCATGTAAGTGGATCGAACCAGCCACAGTCGGAACCATACAGCTGTTTAACTCCAACACGCAACATGTAGCTCGAGCCTGGTTGGATAGCGTCCAGTGATCCGAATGGATTTCGAAAAGTTTTACATAATATTGTAAGTTTATCAGAAGTTCTCTAGTTTCGCTAAGGGGATATATATTATATTTGTTGCAGATCAAAATTTGTAGATTACTCTTTTATTTTTGAATCATTATTGTCTTCATCGTGGCTGGACAAACAAACATCAGTGACCTGTTCAATAAAACCTGTTTGATCGCGTCCAGTGTGTTTGTCAGAACCGTTGTTTATATATGCGAAGAGTGTTGCAGTTGCCCATTGTTCGCCCTGAACCTTTTGGTTTCGACCACACTAATGGCACTTGTATGATCTCTTGTACATATGTATGAGTGCTGCCGTTGCCTAATGCTCGGCCTGAACATGTTGGGTTCGACCACAATCATGGCATTTTCTTGATCTCCTGTACATATGTATTTGTAAGGGAGCTGCTGGGAGGCTCCTTATAACACCCCCTCTATTTTTCCAGCCGGTCTACAGCTTCCGATCGGCTCGTGTTCTTCCGGCGTTTTCGTTTCTCTTCTCCTCTCTTTTGTCGATTCTCTCGACTCAGCGTCGGCGTCGGCGATTTGGCTGTCTTGGCGTAGGGCTTTCCACCCCCTTGCTTTCACTCTCCGTACCTGGCGTACATGCGTGGGCTATCGCTCTCCTCTGTCTTCGTCGTTGATATCGCCGTTGGGCCTCACTCTCTCGCTGTCAGCGACGCCGGTGTCTGGGTCTTCGCTCTCCTCTTTCGCCTTTGATACCGTCGTTGGGCCTCGCACTCTCGCTGTCGGTGTCGTCGGTGTCTGGGTCTTCGCTCTCTTCTTTGGTGGCGTAAGGGTCCGTGTGGGCCCGCGCTTGGCTAGAGATGATACTTGCACCGTGCTCCTCGTGATTCTATGCCCCCATTTTAAATCACGAAACGCTCATGTTCTTATTGGCTTTTCGGGCCGTATAATTAACGAAACTAATTGATCCAGGGTAATGTCTGTATTTACATGCTATATGTCATACAACTATTGAACGAAATGATTTCACTTGATGTCAATAATAAATGCTACAAAATTAAAATGGAGATAATAAGGAAATGAATCAAACTTAAAATTAAAAAAAAGAAAATTAATTGCCCGTAGCCCTCCGGGGGCGTCTTTTTCACATCCTCGCTGACGGGTAGCCTATTTCGGTGGGAAAATAGAATGCCGTCTCCCCTGTCCGGAAAAGTTTTGAGGGAGCGTATGCTCCTTCACACGTCCCCCTCACTTCTGGGGATCCAAAGAGTGACCGTGACTAAGCGACATCTGGTTATCTTGATGTGAAAGCTGCGTCCGTCGTGGATCTCCAACCGGCCGTGATGTAGGGTTCCGGAGGTACACGGTATCCCCATGGCTGCCTCCTCGTTCGAGCGGACTTCGGCACGGTTCCGGCTCACCAGATCCCAATCGACCCAGAGATTATCTTCCCAAATGGCGGGACGGGTTGGTCACTAGCTGGCGTTCAAGATCTTCACCCATGAGGGAAAACGACAAGGTTCTGGGGCTGCGCAGTACGGTTTCCCTGTTATCCGTGTCTGTGGTGATGTTATCGTCATCCACGACTGCGTCATCATTCAACTGACGGTGATTTACGGCCGCGGCGGAGCGTCCGGCTGTCTGCACTCCCTCTGACGATCATGCTGCAGGGATTATCTGGGGCTGTTGATCTAGCCATCGTTGCACTGACCGTAGATGCTGGTCCATCGGGAGTCGGTCATACTGGGCGGTGGGCAGCGGTTGTACCCTGAAGAGATCGGCCTGCCGTGATGTTGAAGGCCCGTCCTTGTCGTAGCCTTGCCGGTTGACGTAGCGAACTTGCGTGCTGCGGTAGATGACCTGAATGTTGGCTGCTGGCTTCCTCTAGGGTGCTCCATCGTGCCCCTAGGGAATGGGCCAGGCTTCCGTCGTTCAGCTGCTTCATCGTCGTCGCGTCTGTAGATAGAACTCCTAGTAATTAGTGCCTGCCTGACTTATCAAAGGAGAAATGATACCGTCCCTCCTATCTTGCTTGAGCGGTGCGTGTGAGAAAGTTTTACAATGATTTACTTAACTAATCTGATAGGGGGATGAATACGTAGCTTATGACTTTTGAGTTTTGCCTCTTGCGGAACAAGGACGTTATGGCGGCGCGCTGCCATAAATGGCCCTCGTGAAATCGGTCGTTCATCCCTGTGCCTCCGGCATCATCTGGCATCGTCAGCATCGTCGTCTGTTCCATGGATGGCTTTCAAGTCCGCTAAGCTCGCGGTTTTCCTTTGTCGGCCTTGGTCTATCTGCAGTTTAACTATATTAGGTGATAAGAATCTGATTAGCCCTTCGTATTTAGGGGCAAGCTTCGCCGCGAATCCATCAGCCGCTTTGAATAGGTTGTGCTAACGCAGGAGGGCCAATGTTCCAAGTTCTGGCCGACAGTCGCGTCTGCGTAGATCGCACGTCCTCTTCTGTGCCTGGGATGCCCGTTGTGTGTTTTCTTATACAACCTTGAAGATGTCTTGTAGTCGCGTGGCTTTGTCGGTCGTGGCCTCGAGTTCCCTCCCTAGTCCAGGGGTCACCTCACCGTATAAGGCGCCGGGGAGCCTTGGTTCTCTGCCAAACACTAAGAAAGCCGGGCTGAAGCCAGTGGTGTCTGAGGGGCTTTCGCAACTCTGCACATATCGGGCCACGTATCGGGCCACGTCGCGGTAGAGTCCGGGCCAGTAATATCGCTGGGTCATTCGGGTAGTAGTCTTTCGTAATCCTTGATGTCCTGCAGTCGGGTGGTCGTGGCATTCTTGAAGTACTCATCGACGAAGATAGCTGGCTACGCATAATTTCCATTGATGCGAGTCTTCTTCGGCTGGTCGGTTTCCTGTGTGCCTGTATATTTGGTCGTTTTCTATGATGAACTCGCTGCTCTTCTCGGGTTGCGTCTGGATTCCTTTGCGTAACCTCTGCATCCATGGACAGCTGGGGGGGTCTTCCAACGTTAGCTGCAGGGCCTCGACTGGTTGACGAGAAAGGGCATCAGCGACAATATTTTGGCTTCCTCGTCGGTAGTGAATATCGAATGGATAATGTTGGAGCTCGAGCGCCCATCAAACTCCTCAAACGCTGCTTGCTGTTCATCGCTCCAGATCCATTTCTTATCCTTCCTGAGGAGGCTAGACATTGGTTGTACAACGGTAACAAAGTTTGGATCGAACCTCCGATACAACGACGCCATTCACAAGCAGCGTCGCACTTCTTTGATGGTGCTCGGGGGTACTAACTTTCTGACTGCCACGATCTTCTATGGGTCGGTATGGATTCCTTGTTCGCTGATGACATAGCCCAAGTAGACAATGCTTTTTTGGAAGAAGCTGCATTTGTTTTGATTCAACCTGAAATTCACTTCTCTCAGTCTCCGAAACACCTCCAGTAGATTTTCGACGTGGTCCTCTAACGCTGATGACGATGATACCGTCGAGATAGGCAAAGGCATGGGGTTCCATCTGGGGTCCGATAACACTGTCCAACGCCCTCTGAAACGTTGCCAATGCCGAGTGAAGTCCGAAGGGCAATGAAAGAGGCCTCTGCCGATGACGCCAAACGCTGTGCACTCTCTACATCCCTCAGCCAAGGGGATCTGCCAGTATCCGTTTTTGAGGTCTAATGTCGAAATGTAGTGCGCACTACGAAGCCTCTCGAGAATGTGGTTGATTCGAGGAAGTGGGTACGCGTCTGGCACCGATCGTGCGTTGAGTTGTCGGTAGTCCACACACATGCGCATATCGCCCGTCTTCTTCCCTACCAGTACGATAGGGGCGCTATGCGAGGCTCTTATGTGAGATATGCTACTTAGTTCCTCGAATTTGGCCAACTCTTGCTTCAAGAATTCGGCCACCCATGGGGCGAGCGATGGTCCGACAATGGTGGGCGTCTGGTGTGGGAGTCCCTCGAGTTCTTCTGCCGTTATGATGGCCAGACTCAGGCTGATGTAGGTAGCCGGATCGGTTCTTCGAAAAGGATTGAGCTGCCGGGCGGTGGCGGTGTCGGCCAAAGGTGTCAAGCGTTAATTCGTAGAAGCGCAGGGTTCGGAGTCACATATCTCGTTCTATCCGGTGTGTTTGCGGGCGTTGCAATCTCGGGGCGCTGCTACAGTCCAAATACTGCAACTGGATACGTCATCGTCGGGGCTTGTGTACGTTGTCCTGGTAGAGCTGCTGGGTCGGTCGTGGTCGAGGCTCGGGCGTGTTGTCCTGTTGACGTTGCTGGGTCTGGCATAGTCGAAGCTTGGGTGCGTGTTCCTGGTAGTGCTACTGTGTCTGGCGGGGTCGATGCTTGTGGGCGTTGTCCTGGAGGTGTCACCTTGGGTTTTCTTCAGGATAGACCGACTGGCCTTGATATCGTCCAGCGGTGTCGCAGCCGTCTGTACTGAAGTCCCGTGGTTTCTTGCGTTGTCTAGATTGGACTGGCAGGTAGATAAACTGTCCCTGGGAGTGCCCAGCGGTGTCGCAATTATCTCCGCCGTAGTTTCGTTTATCCTGCTTGCGTACGGCGTTGATTTGGTGGCAGATGGATTGACCCTGTGTATGTCCAGCGGTGTCACAGTCGTCTCTGTCATCACGTCATCACGTAACGTCACGGTGCGGTGCTTTTTTGACGGAAATGCGGGGATGAGCTTGATGTCTTGGGTCAATTGCAAGTATGCTCGTCCGCATTATATTACTGCTTGTATTCCGCAAAGAAAGTCAAGTTCTAATATGACGTCATCGACTACTATAGGTAGTACCACTAACGTCACCTGCGTTGTTTGTCGATCTAGATTTACCTTGGCTGTTACTGCTTGCGTCACCTTCTTCGTGGTCCGTCCGCCAGGCGGACCCGAGTCCTTACATCTCGTACATTTCCTTCCGTTCGCAACTCCTTGACTATTCGATGGCTGATAAATGATCTAGTCGCCCTGGTATCCAAGGTTGCTGTGAATGGTAATTCTTCGATGGTCATTAGCGCAGCGATTTGCCCACCTTCCCAACTCAGAGGGTGCGTTACTCCTGGGGGTTATGGGTGTATGTCTCCGCCCGGGTCCCTACTGGGCGAAGACTCGGTCCATTTCCCGGCATCGATTGACGGCAACAATCGATGGTCCGGATAGCGCAGCGGCCGCACTCCCAGCAGAACAGGACGCGTCGATTGCAGCAGGCACTGCTGCCACAATTACGGCAAGCCCGGCGTACATCCACCGGCCGGTCTCCGTCTTGGGTCGTCACACGGCTGGCTGTCTCGGGATTTTGGGAAGGCTCCGTCTCACCTGGAGTGGCGTGCTGTGGGGTTGATTTTGTTTGATCTTGGTTTAGCGTCCGTGTGTTGGCTAGCCGGGTGGGTCTGTCCACGATCCCATGCCTCTTGAACTCATGCCTCCGTGTGAACAGCTGGTATTCGGGCCTAAAATTTTAGTAGATTCTGCCTAACTCTCTGTCCGACGTATACTGGGCTCGTTGCATCATGAGACGAAGATCAATCATTTAGTCCTGAAATTCTTCCCCGTGTCGTCGGCTTCGTATTGTATCCTCCAGGCGCTAAAAATAACGAGAGGGCAAGAATAATTCCAAAAATTCATTTCGGAATTCGGTCCAGGGCTTCCCTTGCATCTGAAACGTTCTAAACCATCCTTCTGCCTTGCTGGTTAGTAACCCAGTTGCGCAATTTATTGGTAAGTATGGCGTAAGAGATCTCTTCCCTACCGATTCGAGAAAACCGGTATTCTTCGGCGAGGCGGTGCTGTTGGTTACCATTTTTGGGTTGTTTCCCGCCCATTGCTTCTTGTTGGCTAGGCTCACTAGGTCGGGTTCCCTTGGTGGCTCGGGGGTATTCAGGAACGGCTATCCATTGAGTGGTCTCACCGGAACTCCTTCTTAAGGATCTTGTTGGCTAGGTTTAGGTGACAGAGATGCTATCTTCTGGCTCCTCGGGCTGGGTGCACTGGTATAGATGGTTCCTAACTCTTCGATCCTCTTTTTGATCGCCGTTGAGTGCTCACCGCGTGAGATAAGAGCCGAGATCAAGCTGCGCAATTCCTCCACAGATCCATTGTCGTCGAGGCCGAATTCTATAGCAATCAGCTGTAGTTCTTCTTTCCATCGATAGGAAAACCACTGCACACCCATATCAACTGGTTGGTGGTCAAGTTAGCACTCGTTACACTGGGTCAGGGTCACGGAAAATAATTCTCGGTTATCTCCGTATGTATTCGCGACTCGGACTATAGGCACGCATACTTATGCTGAGTAAGGACTCTTTATCCTTAAACTTAGGGCTGGATATAGAAATAACGTAAGATTTATCGCACAATGAGATATATTCGCACCGGGTCGCGGCCACGGAGCACAAATTAACTTAACACGATTGTCTTGATGGAGGATATGGATGGTCGATGCCTCTTGGTTTCCTGGGTGAGGGTTATCCCGGTCGATGTTCCTTGTTGTCGGTGATCCTGGTGACCCTTGTCGTTGATCCTTGTAGATGGACGATCTTTGCTATCACCGGTCCTTACGAAGGTCCTTGTCGTTGATCCTTGGTATATTGCCGCGGTGTCTTGATCGTTGAATAACTTTGAATTTACCGTCCTGTTTCGAAGCCACGGGTAAACTGTCTCGATTTGTAGCTGCGGGTCTACCATCTTATTCTAAACTGCGAATGAACTGTCCCGATTTGAAGCTGCGGATGAACCGCTTCGATTCGCCGCTGGGGATCAACTGTCTTAATTTGTAGCTGCGGGTCTACTGTCCTCCTCTTGGCACGGGGTCCGTCATATATAGCGTGGGCGGACGGCCTTTGGCAGAAACTCTGAAGCCCGATCTCCTCTGCCGACAATCCGTTCGACCCTCTCTCGGCCACTCTGTCTTCCTCTGCTGCTGCTCCGTCGGTGCTGCTCCTCTGCTGCTGCTCCGCTGCTACTGCTTCACTGCTGCTGCTTCTCCTCCGCCGCTCTTCGCTCTCTTCTTTGGTGGTGTGAGGGTCTGTGTGGGCCCGCGCTTGGCTATAAATTATACCTGGACCGTGCTCCTTGTGATTCTAATCCCCCATTTTAAATCACGAAACGCTCATGTTCTTATTGGCTCTTCGGGCCGTATAATTAACGAAACTAATAGATCCAGGGTAATGTCTATACTTACATGCTATATGTCATACAACTATTTAACGAAATGATTTCACTTGATGTCAATAATTAATGCTAAATGGAGATAATAAGAAAATGAAGCAAACTTAAAATTAAAAAAAAGGAGGCCTACGGGGGGCGTTTTCTTCACATCCTCGCTGACGGCTAGCCTCCTTTGGTGGAAAAATGAAAGGTCGTCTCCACTCTCCGGAAAAGTTGTGATGGAGCTTATGCTCCTTCATTAACGAAATTAGTAGTAGTAGTTAGTAGTTAGTTAGCTGGTGGCCTCCGGGAGGCGTATGGTTGTTGGGTTCTGGCAGAGAATGACGACTCAATGCCGGTGTCGTATAGACGTAGGAGGCAACGAAGGTCTTGGCGCGGTGTGTCGTCCCGTGTCACTTGTTGACTCTAGCGGTGACGCGCTTCTCGGGTGTCCTTGGTTACAACCTTTTGCGCCGAGATGCTGGGCGTCATCCGCTTGCGTGTACTCCATGTTACGGTTTCTATGGGGAAAGAAACCTTCGGATTTTAGAACCTGCCCATTGTGGTGTTGTTTTCCCCTATGGCCCTGCCTAACGGTGCGAGTTACATTGTTCTTCTTATGCTCTAGTCCCAAAGGGGGAGGGTTATAGTTATCTTACGGCGTCGATGCGTGGTCACCCCTTTCGGGGCGTTATGGTAGCGATCTGTCATAAGTGGCCATCATGAACTCGCGATGTGCTGGGGCCCTTGGCCAGGATCGTCGTCGTCTGCCTGCTCTTGGTCTTCTTTCGTTTGGTGGTTGCTGTCTCTTGCTTGGACGTCCTCCTCGCTTGTCGGGTCGTCGCTTGCCTTGTTACCGTCGTCGTCCTGGAACGCTTTAAGGTCCGCAAGGCAGGCGGGCTTGCGTTGTCTTCCTGGCTGCTGCTGTAGACGCACTATAGTGGGAGAAAGAATTTAATTGCGCGGTAAGGCCCCTCGTATTTGGGAGCTAGCTTCGCCGCAAAGTTCTCGGCCGCCTTCGACAAATGGTGTTGGCGTATGCAGACCAATTCTCCTAGCGTGGGGCGCCAAGCTCGTCTTCTGAGGTTATATAGTCAGTTCTGCTCCTGTGATGCCCGCTGGCTGTTTTCCTGGACCACCTTGAATATCTGCTGGAGTCACTTGGCATTGTCTGGTCCAAGAACAATGAAGGCCGTGCTGAACCCGGTGGTGTCTGAGATGCTGCTATTGATGGCCAAACTCAACTCGGGGAGGAGGGTATACCACGTCCGCTTATGTACTGAGCGGTCATGGTTTCGATCGTCCTATTGGACCGATCGGTCGGGTTCTGTTGAGGGATATAGGGTGCCGTGTGTTCCAATTCCATGCCCTCAAGTTTGCAAAACTTTCGGAATAATCGGCTCGTGGACTGAGTCCCGTTGTCGCACACAAACTTTCTGGGGATACCAAATCGACCCAAAATTCGCTCTCGAAACGCCTTTTCAAGTCGTGCGGTTGTAGCTGTTCGCAATGGGACCAGTTCTTTCCACTTTTTTAAGGCGTCGAAAAAGACGAGGATCATAGTATTTCCATGCTTTGACCGAGGCAGTGGGTCTACGAAATCCGCACACAGGATGTCGAGTGGTTCTTGCGCGGGTGGCGGGTGTGCATCTGTTCGGCTGGCTTCACTTGGCTCACCTGGTATTGCTGGCAACTGGTGCATCTTAGAACGTATCGTGCGACGTTTCGGTGGAGTCCTGGCCAGTAATACCGTTGAGTGATTCTGGTTGCCTTTTTCATGATCCCTAGGTGTCCCGCGGTTGGATGGTCGTGGCACTCCTCCAACACTCGCCTTCGGTGATCCTTGGCAACGCATGGCTTCCACTTGATTGGATCTTCTCTGCACGATCGGTTGTTCACCTGTTTGTAAACTTGGCCGTTTTCTACGATGAATTCCGGATGTTTCCTGGGTTGATCTTGGATCCGTCTGCGAAGTCGCTGTAACCAGGAGCATGTGTTCCTCCGTGCGATGTAGTGTCTCCACCAGTTGTCGTCAGAGGGTGTCGGGCGCAACATTCTTGTTTTCTCTTGGATAATGGATGTCAAACTGGTAGCTCAGCCATTTTAATGCGAGGTGCTCCGAGACCACATCAAAATGATAGCCCTCCAAAAAGCACCGAAGCTTGCGAATGGCCCAGGCTATGGCCAAGCACACGGAATAATTTTCTTCGACCTTGAGTAGTCGGTGGCTGGCGTAGGCGATGACGCGTTCCTCTACTGCTATATGCTGGGTTAATACGGCTCCGAGGCCGTACGCGCTGGCATCTGTCTGTAGTACGAATCTCTCGTTGAAATCTGGGCACGCCAACACGGGGGCGTGTGGCAGTTTTTTCTTGAGTGTTTCGAATGATTGTTGTTGTTCCCCTGTCCAGTCCCACTTCTGGTATTTCTTCAGGTCGGTGGTCATTGACTGGACTATGGTGGCGAAGTTAGGGACGAAACGTCGATACCATTTGGCCATTCCGATGCAACGTCGTAGCTCCTTCAACGTGGTGGGTGTTGTCAGCTTCTGAACTGCGATGACTTTGGCTGGATCCGTGTGATTGCCCTGCTCACTGATGACGTGTCAAAGGTATACCAGGCTTCCTATTCAGCCGGAGGTTGGCTTTCACAGTCTTTTGAAGACTTCTCGCAGGTTCTCGATGTGTTCCTCCAGGCTGGCTCCGATGACGACGATGTCATCTAAATATTCAAAAACCTACGACTCCAGGTCGGGTCCGATGACGCTGTCAAATGCTCGTTGGAATGTTGAAGGTGCTGAGAGGAGACCGAACGGCATGACCTTCCAGTGGAAGAGTTCGCTGCCCGGAACGGTGAATGCAGTGGCTTCCCTACTGCCTTCGGCTACTGGGATCTGCCACTATCCGTTCTTAAGATCCGATGTCAAAATTTAACAGGCGTTGCCTAGTCTCTCCAGGATGTGAGTGATGCGTGGTAAGGGGTGGGCATCTGGCACGGATCGAGCGTTCAGTTGTCTATAGTCCACGCACATTCGCATCTTTCATGTCTTCTTAACCACCAGCACAATTGGTGCACTGTGGGAGCTCTTGGATGGCTCGATTCTGCCGTCTTGGAGTAATTCTTTTCCCTGCGCTTGTCTTTCAGGATCTCTACGGTCGTGTTGTGTCCCTGTGTCGTTGATTTGCAGAAAACTTTTCGGTCGACGAGGCGTGGGTGCTCGTCTCGGCCAAGGTTCCTGACCTGATCAGTTGTTCTGCCGGAGACTCTTGGGTCGACGAGGCGTAGATGCTCGTCACGGCCAAAGTCCCTTTGGTTTTGTTGCTGCATTCGGTGTGAGCTAAGGACCGAAAATCTGGTCATGGTCTATCGGGTCCATAGAGCTCCTGGTCGTGGTCGAGTGTGTGTCCTGGTCGTGTAGCGATGATATCTTGGTTGGTTTTCCTTGTACTGGGCGTATGCTCGTAAGTAAGTAAGAGACATGGGGACGGTTGCCGGCTGACTTGGGGTGATGAAGGGCTCGGTGAACGTTATCTTTTACGTTTGCGATGGCACGGCGATTGTGGGAGTGTCTGGTTGCAACTTCAACTGGAGATACGTTCGCCCACAGTGGATCCTTGCTCGAACCCCACACAGGAAATCGAGGCCCAGGACAATATCATCTAATACAGTGGGCAATAGAAGTATGGAAACCTGTGTTTCCATTTGGTCGAGGCGCGCCTTCGCTGTTACCGCTTGAGTGATGTCCTTCCGTTTCCCGGCCGCTAGGCTGATCGTGGTCCTGGGTGCGTATCTCCGTCCGTGTCCCGGTTGAACGAAGACCCGATCCGTTTCCCGACTCGGTCTTCTGGACCGGTCCTGACATTACAGCGGCCACAATTCCAACAGAATAGCTTCTGTCGATTGATGCATGCTTTACTGAAATGTCCTCCCTCTCAGAAGTTCCGGCATACTCGGCTCACATCGATTGGCCGCTCCTTCTCCTGAGTGGTTATTTGGCTAACCCCATTTGATGTTCCGCTGGTCTCATTCGTGGTGTTCCGCGGCGTTGTGGTTCCGTTCCCGGGGAACGATGCTCGGGGTCGGTTGGCTGATTCGATACCATTGCTGCGAGAGAAATCGCGATCCCGTGTAGTTTCGGAGGCCGAGATGAGCTGGGTTAGCTCCGTAAGCGTATCGAAATCCTGCCTGCGAGCTTACAAATGGTACTCTGGTCTGAGATTCTCGTAGATCTGATCTAGTTCCTGCTCCAAAATTAGTTTGGCGCGCTGCATCATAAGCCGAAGCGCGCTCATTTAGTCGCAGAAGGATTCTGTGGGCTTCTGTTCCCTGCTCCGGAAGATATCTTCCAAGCGTGGAAGGTATCTGGGGAGCAAGAAGAAATCCAGAAATTCCTTGCGGAACTCTGTCCAGCTTTGTCCCTGCATCTGGAAGGTCCGGAACCACCCTTCTGCTTTGCCCATCAGAAGTCCTGAGATGACGCGAGGCAGCTGCTCTGGGCTCCCTCCGTAGGATTTCACTCGTTCCTCCAGTCTTTCGATGAATGCAGGGGATCGGCGTGGCCTTCAAATGTGAGTCCGGATTTCTTGAGCTTATCCTCGAAGAGAGAGTAAGAAAATTCTCATCCCCCTTGGCGAAGCATTTGTCGATGACGAGCTCGCTGGGGGCGACCTTCTGTTCCGGAAGGATGTCTTGAGGGCTGCAGCTTGGGTGTGCCGACGGCTCGCTTAAAATGCCCGGTTGTCAAATTCCGGATTGTTGACTCGTGCTGGCCTGGGATGTAATTATCGAATATAATTATCTGGAGTGGTCCTCGCGGTGGATTCTGCTGCCGAATACCTTCGGGGATCGATGCTTCGATCGTTTTCTTTCGGGGTCGAGTGGGGCTGTTTCCTGCCATCCGGGTTGTACTGGGTAGTTCTGGCGGAGTAAGGTGTTGAGGCTTCACTTCCTTGCTGTCTTTCTGCTTACTTTGGCTGTCCAGTCTGGGTGAAGTGGCGGGGCTGTATTGGTCTCTGGGGCTAGGAATGCTGCTGAAGTGCTTATATTTCCTCGGAGTGACCATCGCGATCCGGTTCCGGACGCGGATTTTCTCCACGCTATCGCTTTCCTCGACACCACATTCCCGGGCTAGACCAAGGAGTTCAGTGAGAAGCTAACCACCGAGTGTTCATCCTGCCTATTGGGGTGGTATTGCCCAGCTCAGGGCTGAGTTTTGGAAGTCACTGCGGATTGGTAGTCCCTTGAGGGGGTGTGGTGCTTGGATCTGATGGTCCTTGACGCGGGGTCTGGCACTGCACAGACGGGCCGGTGAACATTGGCAAAGTTCATGGTGGGTACGTGGCCCGGGCGCCACACGCGGCTTGACGCTGGGATTCAGGGATACTCGAGAAGGATGCGTTTCGCAGCACTGGAGGTCAGAGATCCTTGGTAAGGATTTGTTTTACAATGCGAGGCTACGCGGCGCGGCACTGTAGGTCATGGATCCTTGCAAAGGATTTGTTGTACAAAGGCAGGATACGCGGTGCGGTACTGCAATCACGGATCCTTCGGAAGGATATGTTTTTCGGTCAAGAATAACTGCTCTCGGGATTTCACTTGGAGGTTTTTGCTAAGACTTGATTTTCTCTGATGTGTACCGGTTGAAGGTTCGAACTTGATTCCTTCCTGGGCTTAGGCTCCTCCTTATATTCCCTGTTTCCAAGCTTTTGGAGCAGAGGGCTCTGCTCCTCAAGCGCGCAGCCCTCTCTCTCCTTTGCTGTCACCGTGGCTGTCCGTAACGCAGTGTCGCCTTGGGCGCTGTGTCGCCGGCCGTCGTGTAGTTGTTGGCCATGTCGCCGTGTCGTGGCGGCCGCTCTTTTCGCGTGCGCTTTGATGCAGTGTTGTGATGTTGGGTGGGTTGCTTTACCTGTGCGCCGGCGACCTGTTGCGAACACGTGGCTGCGTGGTTGCCAAATTTCTTACTGTTACTGTTTGGCTACCCGGGCTGCTCTGGCTGGCGTGGAATCACGTAAGTGGCGTTGGGAACCGTGCAGACTTAGGGAGCTACTGATTCTATGCAGACACTGTTTGGTACACTCCTCACCGTTTTTTTTTCTACACTTCACTGCACTATTTATCCATTGATCCTATTACTCTAAGGGCCGATATCTCGACTTCGGGCTTACACGAATCGGAACGTTAAAGTGTCCGATAACAAAAATCGATTCTGTCAAGGGGTCATAGCAGGGTTAACTTCCCACCGGTGGCTGGGATCCGGTTAACTTCCAACCGGCGGTCGGCTGAGCGAATGAACATTTGACAGCTAATTCCCTGAGTGTTTTTCAGGGGCAAATTGTTCCACTTTGTGCAGAAAATTTCTCGGCAAGCCAATTCCACGCTTCCGTTTTCTCTTTCCATGTTATGGCACACTCTTCTTATTTTCTTAGATGTCTTTGAAGCTCTCAACGAGATCAACGAGGATATTCTCCTCCAGCTGGAAAGAGTTTTTCCCTCGTACTTTATCTTTAAACATTTTTTCAAATCACGAACGAAAGTAAACAAAACATAAACAGCTGATGCAATAATCAAAGCATTCCTGTGTTTTGCGCTGTGCAGCACATTTCGCACTGTACAGAAAATTGTTGCACTTTACAACACTTTTTCCGGTCTGGTTGTCAAACAGATTTCAAAAGAACGAATTGTTTTACCGCCCAGCTTATCAGGTGGTCAACTTTATCCTCACTTTCTAAAAACCGGCACTGTAACCCGAAATCGAGATACCGGCCCTAAAAGTGCCTGCTCGGGCGCCATCTGTAAGGAAGTTTCGCTGGGGTACAGCCTCTAAATCTGTCCAAGGCCCAGTCCCTATACTCCCTCTACGGGAGGGGAGAAAATAGTGCATCACTCAGACAGCTTTCCCCAGGGTTGTGGAGAACTAACTACAGGGGAAGTTTCTACGGGAGGAGGAGGATCGGACCCCAGACAACGTGCTTGACCGCGGACAGTTTTATAGGCCGATCTCTCCCAAGGATTTGGTGAGGGAAGGTAATGCTACACAAACTATTCCGCCATACACGTCAGAAATTGAATTGGATACAGAGATCAATTGGTATTTTTAGAGTTTAATAATTTGTATTCACTCCTATAATTTTCAAGGCCCCTCTTTTTAACCTCCCACACCGTTTTTCTATCCCCACTCGTCCACGAGCGTAAGGCCAGCTTATCCCTTCCTTCTATCTTTCCTGTCCTTCTTTACTGGGTCTGGGTCCTTGGGTCCTCGGTCCTTGGCTCGGTTGTTCCCGGCCGTGTCTTCTACTTCCTCGTTTTCTTTTTACTACTTTTTACTTTTTGTTCACCCGCACACACGTTTAGTCAGATCTGAAGTCCTTCCATTACTCCTGAGCCAGCTCCCTCACAGCCACTCTGCCTCTGCCGGCTTTTCGGTCGCACTTTTGTCGCGTGCCGTTTTGTCGCTTCAGCTTAGGGTCTACTTGCTTGGCCATTGGACAGAGAGCGGCGATCGGTCCTCGTTGCCTCTTGCTCGCTTTTCGGGTCTCTGCTTCTCTCTCTGCGACTGCGACTGCTCTTTTCGGGGTGCTTCGGTGATCGGTCCTTCGCTCGGTTTTCGGGCCTCTGCTCTGCTGTCGCTGCTGCGGCTCTCCTCCGTGGACCTTCGGCTGTTGCTTGTCGTCGCTGCTTTTTCTCTGCCGTCGCAGCCAGCGCTCTCTGCCGTCGCTGCTAGCTCTCTTTGCTCGGTCTTTTCTACTGCGTAGTTCTCTTGCGTACTCTGGGTCAGTGATGCCGGCTGCTGGCACTCGTGACTCCATGTGTAAATCGTGACTCGCTGTGGGCCCCACGAATCATACCTAGTTCTTTTTTCTCACCTACTTCCTATATTTCACTTGTTCTCTCTTAAAACTAAATGATAATTATATCTTATAGCTAAAAATCAAAAAGGGAAAAAAATAATGAAAAATGATGAAAATATAATGAAAACGGAAAACGGCCTGTTCTGGGCCATTCTGGTCGGGACATTCCTGCCTTGTGTTCATTGTTTTTGTAAAGGGGGTACTCCTTTATAATAGTACAAAATATCAGCTGCGTAACAGACCAGTTGACTAAAAACTAATGTTTCCCTCCAAATTTAATTCAAAATGTAAGTGCAACAAATTAATTGTTTGATCATTGGCAATTCAATTTTCAATTTGCATGCTGTTTCTCACAGTTCGTCAGACATGTTGTGTAACGAACCACAAGGTGATCGTTACAACGCCCAACACCGCTGGACCGACGCCGGAGTTATATTATATAAATAAAATAAATTTAGCTAAGAAATATGATGTACAACAAATGTCTCTCGTATTAAATTCCTTCATTTTTTTCCAATATATATATATACTCATATATAAATTCTTACGTAAGAGTCTCGACGAGTGTCTTACTCGACACCGTTGGACCATTGTCGAAATCAGACACTTGACCCGGTATGAACCTCCCCACATATATATATATAGATTATATAAGAATTCCGGTGAATGTTCCATTCGACACCGCGAGACCGCTATTGTCATCGGATCATCATTAATGTTTAAGTATATATAAGCTGCAATATTAAACTCTGTCACAACCATTTATATACATATATATATTACGTAAGAACCTCGACACCTGCGTCGACCACCCGACACCAGCATTTAACTCCACCTACTCCTTTGCACACCTCCCAATAAGAATTTCTGCTCTCGCGTTACGATCGTGCAACGTGACCACTTTCAAGCTGGGACAGCACATTTTTGTTTCGCACGTTAAATCACCGATCGATATTTTCGAAGGTTCGATCAAGAGCATATATAAGGATAGAGAAATCAAGAGGAGGGGACTTCGCTGAGAACCTCATACAAAGATAGTCTTGCTCTACACAGCAGCTCCCTCTTTAAATAAAAGTGCCACACTCACACGAAACTGTAATACAGCAAGTCAAGTAAAACCAATAAATATTACAAAAAATAACGAGATAAGTAGAGTTAAAAAGTAACAAACGTGTAATAAAGAGATTTCGTCCTCCTAAAAACAAACATAAACAAAGTGTAATCATTCCCAAACCGGGGATAATCAATCTTCTATCTCAATCAATCGTCTATCTCTCTCGTAGTGTTCAGACGCGTTTTTTCATTGCGCTCCGCTCATTTTTCACTTATTTTGTATAAACAACCGGTGTTTGTCCAAAATAAATCTTTTGCGAACTAACAAATTAACTTGCTAACTTAAAGTCTATCCTTAATCGCGAGTGCATGCCTATTTACTGTGTAAATCATAATTTAATAATTCTTTTTTGCGTCGGTTAACATTGTGTTTTTGTTGTTGCTTTTCGTAAGTACGCTCTCACATTGAATTTAGCCCGCTCTCATCTTGTAGTCTGTGGCCTAGCATCACTCTCTCCCTATAACCCAAACATAAATAACTGTTCTTCCTCTCTCCCTCTCAATACTTTCCGTGTAGTAGCGCTCTCTCTCTCTCATTGCAGCTGCTGCAACCGCTCTCCTCTCTCCGCTCAGTTTTTACTAATTCCGCTTTAAGCGTTTGCCTGGCACACTGGTCTGATTTCTATTTGTTTTGAAATAAATTTTGTTTATTGTATTTAAAATGGAATCACCTATTAACTGTACCAAAAAAACCTGCAAACAGGTGGTCACCCCTGCTCAGTCAAGTATCCCCTGCTATCTTTGCGGAAAAGCAATGCACGCAAAGTGCGCTGGGTATTCAGGCCTCGTGGGTGATGCAATTTCCAAGCATAATGGCTTGTTCTACTGTTGTGAGGCATGCCGGGGGGCTCACATAGAGATTGCCAGGTTTGTGGGGCAGACGCGGAATGGCTTTAAGGAGCTGACCGTGGGCTTTAAAAAGCAGTACGATCAGCTCCTAGCCATGGAGTCTTTGTTTAGCAGTTTGCAACTGCTGAATGAGTCTCCTAGGCGAAAAAAGATCATTCCGCGGGATCTGCAAGCCCCAACTGTCCCTTTGCCACCCGTTGCCGAACAACCGACTCCGACCACTCCAATTGTGCAGCAGCCGATATAGTTTGCTATTCTAAGGGCAACGACAGCTGCTGGTGATGCAAATTCGGCAGCCGAATTTATCACTTCGGAGAACGCACAACAAGAAATTTCCGTAGCGTCCGTGTCCGTCGAGTCCGCCAGCATTACTAATATCCTGTCCACTTCGATCCCACCAACAAACATACGACCCGGACCACCGGGTATTGCCATCACAGGTACAAGGTCTGTGGTGCCAAACCCAAGATTGGTGGTGATCACACCTACACCTAAACGACAAATATTTGTCTCACGGCTTGCCCCTTACACCACTATAGATGACGTTACTGCTTTTATTCAAAGCAATATACAAGCCGACGGTTTAAAGGTGCAGGGATGTAGCTTCATTCAAAATAAGCGTCTCCCCAACTCATATTGACACCATTTGCTCTGCCAAATTCTGGCCAGAGAACATGGTGGTGAAGGAGTTTAAGGCAAAGAAGAAGAGTAGGCCCCCAATAACTCTTAATACTAGTCAGGCCAGTGCTCCATCCTCATCTTCCCAGTCCACCCATCCAAAAAACTAACTTCCTCTCTCTTAATCACCTACCAGAATGTTAGAGGCTTGCGTAGTAAGCTCAGCACTCTGTTTCGGGATAGCGTCGCATTTGCATCCCATGTAATTGTGTTCACAGAGACCTGGCTAAAACCGGAAATTCTGAAGGTGCAGGTGGGGTTCTGATTGCAGTGGACTCTAACTTCACGTCGAAACATTTTACAGTCCAGATTCAACAAGAACTGGAATTTCTGTGTATAAAACTGATTTTTCCCGCTTTTTCAGTCTTTATTACATGCTCGTATATTCCACCTTCTTCGGATATCGCAATTTATGAGCAGCACTTGTCCGCCTTAAGCGCTGTTTCAGATCATATGCTCATATCCTCGCTATCAGATAAAGATCATATGATAGTTCTTGGGGATTTCAATTTACCAGGAACTGTTTGGTCTTCGGTAAACGAGTCTAATAACCTAGTCCCCATGTCACGACATGACTTTATAGACGGCTTACTCGACTTATCCCTGTCTCAAGTCAACCATGTGAAAAATTCCCTGGGTCGATTGCTTGATCTGTGCTTTGTAACGGATCCGACCATTGCGAACGACCACCCCGTGGGACGCCACTACAGCTACGCCGCCCCGATGGCAGAACGTATACGGAAGTGGGGAATCCAGTTCGATGGGCAGACCGACCCCCTATCATTTATCGAACTCCTCGAAGAACGGGCACTCTCATATGGAGTAGACACAAATCATTTGCCTCGCGCTATGGCCGAAATCCTCACGGATCGGGCGAGTCGTTGGTTCCGCACCAGTCGACTGCAAAGTGTCTCGTGGTCCGAATTCCGGAAAAAATTTCTGGCATTTTTCCTGCCTCCACGATATTTTGAACAACTGGAGGATCAGATCCGCGAACGCAAACAAGAGGTGGGTGAACCGTTCAAAGACTTCGTCTTCGAATTACGTCTGCTCATGCACCACGCGGGGTACGATACCACCAAAGAGCTCAATAGGATATATGACAACATCTTACCCGAGTACCAGTTGTATGTGCGAAGACACGAATTACAAGGTCTGACTCAGCTCACGATGCTGGCCACTGAATACGAGGGCATCCAGGAACGGAAAGGACCAGTAACATCCACCCCTTCGTGGAGCGTACCGAGACGGAACAGACCAGTGCCAAACCAGTTATCCCGGGAAGGTGAAACAAACCTTACAAGGTTTCAACAGCCCCAATGGGACTCCCCAGAGTCGGGACGAGGACAGGCGACAAACCAAACTAACAATCTGACTCCAGAGGTCTCACACCGCATGGTAACCACGCTAATAGTCAATCCACGCTCGGCCTGCCGGCGTTGTGGCGAAGCTGGCCATCGTTCTCAAGGGTGCACTAATCCATCGAATTTATTCTGTTGGGAGTGTGGCAAACGCGGCACACGGACCATCGATTGCTGTCGTCGAGACGCATCGGGAAACGATTCGCGTCCCTGACTGGCACGGGAACAGCCGGGAACGACGCCCCCCCAAACCCAAAACAAACGCAACCACTACATATACACGACGGCCGGATAGTGGCGAGGGTGACCATAGAGGGCCAAAATACCGAAGCCACAATCGACACGGGAGCGTCCCGTAGTTTCGTCAGTGCAGGCCTCGCACGCCAACTCGACGACAAGACCAATCTCCGGTAAGCTTGCGTACAGATCCGCCTGGCCGACGGTTCGGTGCGAGAAATCACGCAAATCCTCCTAGCATACATCAAGCTGAATAGGCAAGAGGTTCAAATATCCCTCCTTGTCTTACCAAATATGCTGGAACAAGTCATTGTGGGCATGGACTTCCTATGTGCAATCGAAACAACGATTCAATGTGGTACCACTCTCCTACAACTCCGAGGTTGTCGTCCCATAGCAAACCCTCCGGTGGTCACTGCTAGCCAAGTCCACGCTTTGAACTCAGGAAACTTAACAGTCCGAACAACCGCTCCCAACGCAAAGATCCAGGAAACGACCACTGTTTCGTCGTTTCTCGTCTGTTTGTTTTGAATTGTTTGAAGTCTAGTGTAAGTTAGTTTAGGGCAAGGCGGGAGCGCAATAAAAGCTTACTCTCTCGCTCTTGGCGAATTCGCCCCGCTTTGCCAACGTAGGTAAGTTAGGCTAGAGATAAATTTTTAGATTAGATTCGTTGAAATTGATTTGATCGAGCGCTCGTATTATTCATCTCGTCCCGCCTCTTAAATAAAATTACAGCCACCCAAAGTTTTCCGGTTTTCGCATTTAGAAAAACTATTCTAAATTTTCATGGCGCCCCCGGATGGACTGTAAAGTTAATAAAGGCAACAATAAAAGTGACAGTGACACATAGAAAAGTGCATACAAAGTAAAACAGTGGTTTAAGACATATACATATATATGCAAATACATAATTCTATTTATTAGAATTGCCCGCGTCGTGTTGTGTGTTAAAAAAAAAAAAAAAAACAGCAATTAAAACCTTGCTTAAGCAATCGTGTCGGTCGCGAAATACCCAGCCTAATCTTCGCCGTTCGTTTCTGCTACCGCCGAGGGATGCCCTGCACGGACTGCAAGAGGAAAGTAGCAGCTGGACGTAAAGATCCAACTGCAGAGCCAGAGGTATTTGTGCAATAATTGAAAGCTAGAGCTGAAGACAGATATAATCTTTTTTAAATTGTCTTGTGCTGGAAAAATTGCACCTCGCTTTCAATTTTTGGCACAGACGTATGACATAGTAGAGCTTGAATTGCATGCATATAGACTATAATATTCTTGCAAATATATACACATATAACACCAACAATATACGCACATACATATTTATTGACATACTTTATACATATATCATAACCTATGTGAACCGCTGGTTGGATGCAACCGTTATTTATTGTTTACTGCAATCACTGTCGCCCCTCCTTACCCTTTTTCGTTGTTTGAATCTCGCCAAAAGGTTGGTTCGTTAACCCAAGCCGCGGCGTATAACACTTACATATATCTATACATACATACATACATACAAGCAGCAGCATCGGTGCACTCTCTCGTTTTCGCTTTCGCCTTTCCACCGTTGCTTGCGTTGTATTTGTCGGGAGAATATTTTTCGTTTGCCGCGCTTGATCTTAACGGAACGCCATGTGACGCGCTACCCTGCTTTTCGAGGGTATATGGTTTTCAGCTGTCACTTGCAACCATATTATATATTGATACCTCGTGCCTCGCAGTTCAATTATTATTTGTTTTCGATTGCCGTTCTTGCTTTAAACATTTATTTTTTTGTTTGTTTTCTTTGTTTGAGCATATTATAAATATAAAAAATATGGCAGAAGACAATAAGTCAGTTCTTAAAAACTTGAAATCTAAGCTCCAAAGTCAAGTTAAAAGCATTCGCCGCTTAGAAGTACGATTAGATGAAGGTTCGATTCCTATACAATTGACAGAGCTACAATGTAGGCTCGATTCCTTGAATGAGTCAATCCAAAAGGCTAAACAATTACAAGAAAAACGAGGGGGAACGTTATGAGCCGCGTCTGCGCCGCGGCTCTACTTTATACCCGGTACTCAGTCAGTATGTATGTATGTGAGCTTGTTGTAATTTATTACATGTTCGCAAAAGGAAAAAATTTAATTTTAGCCAAAAAAAAAACAATTTAAGTCGAACCTTTTCGGAGATTTTGATCTATTAGATGTTTCCATATTGGTTAACATAAATTTTTTACATCTGCCATTTATACATGTTTTTATCTACTTCCTACATATACATACACGGCTGTGTGCGAGAGAGAGAGGGAATCAGTCTGCGCTTGGGAGGCCACTGAAATTTCATTTGTTCCTTCTGACTATATTTATGATCCGATCTGATCCAAATTCAATACTCTGATAGATATAGTCATTTTCTATGATTCTGCGTTTTTGGTTTTCACGTATCTTCAAAATTGTAGATTTTCATCTTTTGTGGGGGCGGAAAAGGGCGTGGCCAAATTTTAAAACAAACTCGTCTCGGTTTGATATCACAGGAGCTAGGATAGAAAGTTTGGTGGTTCTAGCTCTTATAGTCTCTGAGAACTAGGCGTCAAAAAATTCGATCAGGCATAGCGCCTACCCCTGTGTGTGAGAGAGAGCGAGAGGGAACGATGCATTTCGAAATGGTTTTCTTCATTGTGGCTATATTTATTATCCGATCTGATCCAGATTCTACAATCTGATAGATAAGGTCAGTGTCTATGATTCTGCGTTTTTAGTTTTCTCGTATCTTTAAAATTGTGCATGCCACAGAATTTCGTCCTTGGAGTGGGCGGAAGGGGGCGGGGCGAAATTTTGAAATACACTTGTAACAGTGCGATAGGACAGGAGTCTGGATACAAAATTGTGTTCCTCTAGCTTTTATGGTCTTTGAGCTATAGGCGCTAATGAAGACGGACGGACGGACAGACGGACAGACGGACGGACAGACAGACATAGCTATATCGACTCCGCTATTGATGCTGATCAAGAATATATATACTTTATGGGGTCGGAAACGCTTCCTTCTGGGTGTTACACACATTAATTTTTTGCACAAATCTAATATACCCCTTTACTCTTCGAGTACCGGGTATAAAAATAGAAGAATTAGATGGCGACGATAAATTCGCAGCCGAGTTGGAAGAGTTATCTATCGTAACTAAGGCAAAGATAATGTCGCTTATCTGCGCCTTTGATGTATTAAGCGATACGACGCTAACAATACCAGCCTGTGGTGCCCCAACTCGTGCTCGACTTCCGAAATTGGCATTACCAAAATTTAGTGGTAAACATTCGGATTTTAAAAATTTCATCAGCCTTTTTGAGACTCTAGTTCATAGCGACGCAAGTATACCGGTGATCGAGAAATTTAATCACTTGATCTCGTGCCTCTCGGATGAAGCATTAGGAACAATTAAGGCGTTCCAAGTCACCGAAGCCAACTATGAAAAGGCCATGGATAGTCTCAAACGAGTATATGATAACGAGTATCTGATTTTTACAAACAATATTTCCACATTGTTTAATCCATGGTGAAATTATATATAAGGTGACGTATTCACCACACGTGCTCTCTTTCGGGGACGTTATTTTGTGTCAGTCGTTTGTCAGTGCAGAGCAAAAGCGCTTGCCATCTCTTTCTAGCGCTTGCCTCTATGAAAAAATAACGTCCTCACCACTGCCGAATACGTCACCTTATATATAATTTCACCATGGTTTAATCTACCAAAAATCTCGCAGCAGTCCGCATCGTCCCTCAGGAACCTCATCGATACTGTTTCATCGATTTATGGTTCATTACTGTCGATAGGAGACGATACCAAAATCTCGAATGCAATGCTCATTCATCTCGTTTTGAACAGAGTCGACCCAGTGACTAAGCAAAAGTGGGATGAACAACTGACCTACGAAAAGTTGCCGCTTTGGTCCGACCTTGAGAAAGTTTTGAATCGTCGATACCAGTATTTGTCTGCTGAAGAGTCGACGAAGCCAAAGCCGGACAAGGTTGTACCAATCAAGCAGCATAATCGTAGCTCATTTGCTTGTTCTTCATTCCACCAACAGAGTTCAGCGAACTTGCAGCTATTGCAATTCGGACGACCATGTAGTGTCGAAATGCACTTCATTTTTGCAACTCTCGGTCATGCAAAGGTTCGAGTTCGCTAAATCTGCACCCTTATGCATTAATTGTCTGCAAAAAGGCCACGCTGTTGTAAGATGCAAGGCCAATAAATGTCGAGTGTGCGGCCGCTCACATCACACCTTATTGCATCGATACACAGTGTCTGCTAATAGTCTCGCGTTGCCGCCACCCCAAGAGAGTGCCTCTCCTCCTTCAAACCAGGATCAACCTTCCACGTCCCATGCTCTAAATGCGACATCGTTGGACAGGGTACTTCTGGCTACGTCGATCGTAAGTGTCCGAACGAAGAGCGGTGACCACATTCTGGCCAGAGCTCTTCTGGACTCTGGATCTCAAACCAATTTCATAAGAGAGGACCTTGCTCACCGCTTACAGATCCGTAAAGAGAAGTCATGTATTAGCTTGCTTGGTATTGGTGAATCCAATTCTCAAGTAAGAGATAAAATACATACGGTGGTGAAGTCGCGATTAAATGGTAGTGAGTTCTCCTTTGATTTTTGGATTTTGAAATCGATTTCAGGTTATCATCCTGACCAGTCAGTGAATGTGAGTGACTGGAGAATCCTAAAGAACCTCCCTCTAGCAGACCCATATTTCAACAAGCCACAAAGAATAGATATGCTGATAGGAGCAGAATCATTTTTTGAACTATTAGCTGTTGGTCAAATTAAGCAAGGTCCGGACTATCCAACTCTTCAGAAGACCCTTCTTGGCTGGGTTGTTTCGGGAAGATATGTTCCCAAAAGTTCTGTTCCCCAAATTACAAATAGTTTGAGTTGTAGTGAAGAGTTGCTAGTGTCTATCGATCGGACCTTGCAAAAGTTTTGGTCACTGGAAGAAATGCCATCTCAAAAGAAAGTTGCTACGCCTGAGCACAAGTTATGTGAAGATCACTATCGGAAGACGACTCAGGTATTGCCATCAGGTCGGTTTGAAGTAAGGCTGCCGTTTAAATCAGATCCAATCTGTTTAGGCAACTCCTTTGAGGTTGCTAAACGGCGGTTTTTGTCGCTTGAAAGAAGATTGCATCGTGACCGTGAGTTGAAGAAAATGTACTTGGAATTTATGGAAGAGTACCTCTCCTTAGGCCATATGTCTCCTACCGACAATACGATACCTTCAACTCCACACTATGTAATTCCACATCAGTGTGTTCTAAGGCCCCAAAGTACGTCTACCAAGCTTCGCGTCGTTTTCGATGCGTCTTCCAAGACGTCCTCTCAGGTGGCCTTGAATGATATTCTGATGGTCGGACCTACCATTCAAGAGGAGCTATACTCGACACTGCTGCGCTTCCGTCTGCACAGGTTTGCCCTGACTGCCGATGTTAAAAAAATGTATCGCCAAGTAATGGTGAATGAAGCTGATAGGCAGTTTCAACTCATAGTGTGGAGAAGAGACCCATCTGAATCCTTGAGATTGTACAAGCTTAACACCGTAACTTATGGGACTGGTGCAGCCCCATTTTTGGCTATCCGGTGTTTAAAAAGGTTGAGTGAGTCTGCAAAGCTCTCATTCCCTAAAGCTGCTGACGTTATCGGGTCCGACTTTTACGTCGATGACATGTTGACTGGTGCTGCATGCGTGAAGAAGCTAAGGGCAATTAAGTCCGAAGTGTCTCAGGTTCTTCAGACTGCAGGTTTTGAGTTGGCAAAGTGGTTTTCAAACTCACCTGAGATCACCGCATCTGAGAGCACAGCAAAGCCCATAACGATCTCGGATTCAGAGTCGACTAAGGCGTTAGGAATCTCATGGTTGCCTAATGAAGATGCCTTCAAATTTAAAATTGACGATTCAGTCATGGGTCTCCGAGCGACAAAACGGAACATTCTATCGGTGACATCGAAGTTATTCGACCCCCTTGGTTTGTTAAGCCCTATCATCATAACAGGCAAGATCCTATTGCAGGAACTTTGGCTTAACAAATTAGATTGGGACGAGTCGATTCCGCTGCATTTAGAAACAGCATGGAATATGTTGAAAAACACATTGTCTCACTTGGAAGAGATATCCATACCTCGGTTCGTGTTTACCGATCCGATGTCACCAGTTCAAATACATTCCTTTGCTGACGCCTCCATGAGAACTTATGGAGCGTGCGTCTATATACGTAGCAAAACTGCAGAAGGTTTTAAAATATCGTTATTGACTTCCAAGTCCAAAGTAGCGCCGCTCAAGACCAAAACGCTCCCAAGGCTTGAGTTTTGTGCCGCTCACCTTCTCGCAGATCTCTGTCACAGAATCAAGCCCCTATTAAAGGTCCCTATCGAACGAACTGTTTATTGGTCGGATTCCGAAGTAACTCTTCATTGGATTCGATCTCATCCATCCTCGTTGTCGACGTTCGTTTCAAATAGAGTGGCTGAGGTTCAAGAGTGGTCAGATGAAGCTACGTGGCGGCATGTACCCACGAAACAGAACCCAGCAGATATTGTCTCAAGAGGTTGTGACGTCAACGAAATCGTCCAGTCAATCTGGTTCGAAGGACCATTATTTTTGAAGGATGACGAAGAAAACTGGCCCAAAAACTCTCATTTCGAGCTTCCAAAAGACGCTCAGCTGGAGAAGACGAAGGCTGCGGTCGGACTGACCGCCGCTGTACAAGGTTCAGAGCTGGTAGATGTCATCGAAGGCTTTTCGTCACACCTCAAGTTGCTTAGAGTGTTTGCATATATGTTCCGCTTCATAAGAAAATGCAAAGACCCTATAAAGTTTGGAAAAATTGTTTCACCGACCGAATATAATGAAGCTTTCCATAAAATTGTTGAGATTATACAACATCACGAGTATAAAGAAGAAATCGAAAAAGTTCGGAAAGGATCTAGAGTTGGTCTTAGTCTTCAGCGGTTGAACCCATTCATCCATGAAGACACAGGTACTTGGTGTACTTTTTCGTTGTTGCGAGTAGGGGGGCGACTAGCTAAAGCTCCTATATCATATGATGCCAAGTTTCCTTTGCTTTTGACAAAGCGCTCCCAATTTGTGCGGAGCTACGTGCGTCATCTGCACCATGCGAATTTTCATGTCGGCCCACGAGCACTGGTGAGCATCCTCCGACAGAGTGTTTGGATAGTGAACGCTCAGGAGGTCTGCAGTCAGACAGTCCGATCATGTATGCGCTGCTTTAAATGCAAGCCTCGATTGCTGACTCAACTTATGGGGAATTTACCCGCAGATCGACTCCGTGCTCTCCGCCCATTTGCAATTTGCGGCGTGGATTTTTGTGGACCAGTATATACGACATTGAAAATTCGAGGAAGGCCCCCATACAAGTCATACATCGCGCTTTTTGTTTGTTTTGCGTCCAAAGCGGTTCACCTAGAAGTTGTATCAGATCTGTCCACTGACTCTTTTTTATTGGCTTTTCAAAGGTTCGTCGGGCGCCGAGGATATCCCCAAATCGTGCACTGCGACAACGCGACGAACTTCGTCGGAGCCAGCCGCCACCTCAGCGGTCTACGGATGAGGATAGAGGAGCAGGGGGACGCAGTTCGCGAATTCGCATCAAAAAGCAGATGCGAATTTGCGTTCATACCGCCACGAGCGCCTCACATGGGATGCCCTTGGGAGGCAGGTGTAAAAACTGCCAAGAGCCTACTCCTACGGGCGGTAGGCAGCGCGCTCCTAAACGCCGAAGAGCTCGCCACAGTCCTCGTCGGGATCGAAGCGGCAATGAACTCCAGGCCGCTGGGAGCTCTCAGCCAGGACCCCAGCGACGGCGAGGCACTAACGCCCGGGCACCTGCTGGCAGGCGGGTCGCTCATCGCCCCCCCAGCACTGCGGACTCCGGACCAGGAGAGTCTCAGCTGCTTGCGGCGATGGCGACTTGTCTCGTCAGTCAGGCAAACGTTTTGGCGGCGATGGTCCCGCGAATATGTCCTGGGGCTCCAAATTCGGTTCAAATGGCACCAGCAGCAACCCAACCCAGAGGAAGGAGACCTCGTCCTCGTGGCCGAGGACAATCTTCCGCCGCAGGAGTGGCTCGTCGGGAGGATCATCGCCACGCACGCAGGGGAGGACGGCATGGTCAGGGTCGTTGACCTAAGGAGGAGTGACGGAGCAGAGTTCCGGCGGGCCATCCACAAGTTGGCGCCGCTGCCATTGGCTTGAAGCCCTGCAGGCCTTCAACGGGGCCGGTGTTTCGTCGTTTCTCGTCTGTTTTTTTGTAAATAATTGTGGAGTCTAATTTGAATTGTATGAAGTCTAGTGTAAGTTAGTTTAGGGCAAGGCGGGAGCGCAATAAAGCTTACTCTCTCGCTCTTGGCGAATTCGCCCCGCTTTGCCAACGTAGGTTAGTTAGGCTAGAGATAAATTTGAATTAGATTCGTTGAAATTGATTTGATCGAGCGCTCGTATTATTCATCTCGTCCCGCCTCTTAAATAAAATTACAGCCACCCAAAGTTTTCCGGTTTTCGCATTTAGAAAAACTATTCTAAATTTTCAACCACGAACGTAACGACCACAGAAAACGCGCAAGGTACAATTCACGAGGTCACAACGGAACACACGATTCCCAGACCAACAACACGGAATAAAAGTCTCGCGGCCGCAACGGAACACACACTTCCCAGGCCAACAATGGGACGCCCCACCTCCCACGCGACCATGCCGAATACAAGGAAATCCACCGACGTTTACGACATGTTACCTTCTACGAAGAAGGTGGAATTCAAAGAGTCTTCTCACAAGACAACTCCTCCCCAGTCGCAACGATCACCTAACGGCCGAGCGCCAAAGGAAGCGAATACCGTAGTCCCCGTAGGCACAAGCAAGCATCGTTTCATCTCCCCGACGGGTATAACTACCAAGCCAACGCTCAGATCAGCACTCCGGAAACCACCAGCCCAAGTGCCGGAAAGAAGGATGGTCGAATTCAGAGACGTCACCTGGAACCCCGAAGTACCTACCGTCGACTCCGCACCAACCATCACCGATCATAGGGAACCCAACCTAGGCAACCCCCTATATGGGATCCCTATATATCCCCAAGCCGCACCTAGTATAACGTCTCAAATTTTCGTCACCCAAACGAGGCGTTGGCACCACAGGCATCGTCAAGACCCACACGATGTTCCACCAGGCCGAGTACCACTCCGGCCCGACATTCAATCAGACCTTCACAAATGACCTGCGATCTGCTCAGTAGTGCCCAAGCCTTGGAGCGCACGCATATGACCACATATGGAGCACAAATGACAAATGACACCTCTCATAACCGACGTTACCCCTATCGTCGCCAACATAACTGAGTACGCTCAAGAGACGGAACCACCGAGTGCGTTTGATACTACTATCCTCCCCGAGGGATCAAACCGAATCTCCGACTTACGGATCGAGGAGTCAATGGAGGACGAGGTAGAACGAACCAACGACCCGTGGCCACCTGATCTTGCACCACAAATTCAGGAATTCCTAGATGAAGAACTGCCAAAGTTCGAAAACATCCGGGGTACGACAGACCTCACAGAGCATACCATCATCATGCGGGACAACCGACCCATAAAACAGAGGTACTACCCCAAGAACCCAGCTATGCGGCGAATCATCGACGAACAAGTCGACGAATTGATAGCCGAAGGACTCATTGAACCTTCTCGAAGCCCTCATAGCGCTCCGATTGTCCTCGTTTGCAAAAAGAACGGAAAGTGGCGTATGTGCGTAGACTATCGACAACTCAATGAACGTTCCATCCCAGACGCTTACCCGTTACCTAGGATCAATTACATCTTAGAACGTCTCAAAAACGCACGCTTCATCACGACCCTAGATCTGAAAAACGGATATTAGCAAGTGCCCATGGCCCTCGACAGTAGGGAAGCCATGGCTTTCACGGTTCCCGGAAGAAGCCTCTACCAATGGAAGGTAATGCCCTTCGGACTACATTCCGCATCGGCCACTTTCCAACGTACGCTAGACACGGTCATCAGCGCAGATATGGAACCCTTCGCGTTTGCTTACTTAGACGATATTTTCATCATCGGAAAGGATTATACGGAGCACCTGAACAACGTGAAAGAAGTCTTCTCAAGACATATTAAAGCAAACTAACGGATCAACGCAGAAAAGTGCGTTTTCTTTCCACGGAGGTTAAAGTATTTGGGACACGTAATCAGCGAGGAAGGTATCGATACCGACCCCGACAAAGTAGCCGCCGTAAAAGACTTGAGACCACCCACTAATCTGAAAGAATTAAGACAATGTATAGGCATGGCGTCATGGTATCGTAGATTTGTCCCGAATTTCGCCACGGCGGTTCAGCCAATGTCCCAATTGTTGAAGAAAGGATAGACATGGATGTGGACACAAGAACAACAAAACGCTTTCGATGAGTTGAAAGAACTACTGACCACCGCCCCGGTACTCGCTTGCCCAGACATTAACGTGAAGTTCTGATTACAAACCGACGCCAGCAATGTAGGAATAATAATAAGTTTCGAGAAGCTATGTCGTCGCGGCAATATTATTGGTTGACGTTGTGTTTCCGGAATAACGATAGCAACTAAAACTTCACAATCATTTAGTTTTGGAGAGAGCTTATAAATGGAACTACTCTTAGAAACGGAGTTAGAGTTTTGTAATTCGGCCACCTCATCTGCGTATACTTGAATTTGTACCATTTTACACAATTTTGATTCAGCAAGGACTAATTTAAGTACGGATAATTCTCCTTTTTCTCTTTGTTGGATCCCTTTCCGACAATTATGCACAAAGCTTAAGCACCATCCCATCATACGTTTCAACCGTAGATAGTTTTTACAGGCATTGTGATTTTAAGCCTCTCATTACAGTCATCTGTAGAAGAACAGTACTCCATCGTCAGCCAGGTATCCTTTTCAGCAAGCAAAAATTCGCGACCGGTTATCCACTCGCTTTCAACAGTGTACTTTTTGAAATGTCTAGACTCTGTTGCCTTGTCTGCAGTGTTAAAATGCGTAGGCAGCCATTGCCAGTAATTTTCAGATGTGTATTCAAGATTTTCGCTGATCCGATGTGCAACGAACGGCTTAAACTGTCGATGATCTGATCTAATCCAAGAAATGACAGTTCGCGAGTCTGACCACAGTGTCGTTTTATCCACAGTCACGTCATGACTTTCTAAAATGGTTTTTCTCATACGTGTGCCCAATACTGCTGCTTTCAACTCCAGCCTGGGAATAGATAACATTTTCAACGGTGCGCACCTGGTCTTTCCTGCAATAACGACTGATTTCATATCTTTACCACAAGTTATGCGCCAATATGCCTGTCGGGTCAAGCATCATAAATATTATAATTTATAGCCAGTGGTGTGGCCTTAAGTAACTTAATAATATCGTTTGTTATTTAAATGCCCACTGTACCTAATTGTTTTACACACACACACACATATGTATATGCTCCCACGCCCGTTCTCTTTCGTCTTCATTATCGCTCTCTCGAGCATCGCACTCTCGCTTGCATTAGGGCACGGGCAATTCGGCCCGCCTGCCCTTGACTCAGTCGGTAACTGAGCTTCTTCGAAATCGGGACAAATTAATATCCGTCAGTCAAACAAAAACATATAGTAAAAGATTGTTATAATTTAAACGCTAGACTTTTTACTGAAAATATCCTCGCAACAGCTAGTGAAAAACTTCACTAGCTAAACATTTGGTGACCCCGACGTGATTGTGCAATAATTAATACATTTGTGCACTCACAAACTACAATAAACCATTAAAACTTATAAACTAATTGCCATCTCAACAAGTGTCATCGGCTACAAAAGTGCACCTATATGCAATATACACCAGCCGCTCTTGCGTATACATAGGTATTGTACATAGCTGTTGGCTTGCGGTTCTTCGCCGTCTATTCTCTTTGTTACTCTTTGCGATCATCTTCCCGCTAGAGACGTTGGCCGCACTTATATATAGGGCCTCATATAGCTGTTGGCTTGCCTTGCAGTGCTCGGTCGTTGTCGTCTATTGCGCGCGGTACTCTTCGCGATCATCTTCCTGTTAGAGATGTTTATTAACGCTCATATGCGTGCGCTCCAAGGCTTGGGCACTACTGAGCAGATCGCAGGATGTATCCTCGTGCAGGAGCTGCTCCGGAAACTGGACCCAGCGACCCAAGCAAAGTGGGAGGAGCGATTCGAGGACCCAGCGTTTGGGAACGTGATTCCGTCGTGGGAAATTATGGCCTCATTCCTGGAGCCGCGATGCACGTCATTGGAGACAACGGATTTTGTTAGGGCATCCTATGCGCCGAGCAGTCAGGTGGGCAAGAATAAAAAGCATAGCAAAAGCAAAGCATTTTAGGTCAACCTTGTTTGCAACTAACCACTCCTCAGGCTGCGTGCTTTGCAATGGTAGCACTCATGAAGTCCAATATTGCCCGAAGTTTAAAGCACTGTCCCCCGCAAATCGCCATAAAGAAGCCAAGCGGCTATCCCTGGGCATAAACTGTCTCAGAACAGGGCATCGGTCAAATCAGTGCACCTCGAGCCGCTGTCGTACTTGCGGTGGTAAGCACCATACTGCCCTGCATTTTGGCGACTCTGAGGCGACTGCAGCTCAAGGGCAATCCGCTCCATCTCCATCCACGTCGTCCCAGCATACCACTGAACCCTCTACTTCAGCGTCTACCTCGTCTGCTCTAATTGCCCAAGGTCTCAGTAACGATGTTGTTCTCCTTGCCACGGCCACAGTTTTGGTCAAAAATCGTTCCGGAGTTTTAGTTTCCTACCGAGCCTTGCTGAATTACGGCTCCCAGTTGCATCTAATTACTTCTCGTTTCGCGAATCAGCTTCAGCTTCGAAAAAGTAAATCATCGACTGCAGTTTCAGGAATAGGCGACTCCAGTTTTGCCACGGATGGATTTTCGGTCAACGTTAACCTGCACTCTCGCTCCTCGGAATACTCAACTCTCATCACTGCTATTGTAGTATCCAATATAACAGGTCGTCAGCCTAATTTTGTAATTGACACTCACAATTGGAACATTCCATCGAACATACCACTAGCAGATCCAGAGTTTAATAGGCCTCAGCGTATCGATCTTTTAATTGGCGCAAGTCTCTTTTACGAACTCCTTTGTGTTGGTCAGGTCAAACTACTGCCAGGGTTGCCTTCAATTGCCTCGCTTGGGATGGGTCGTGTCTGGAGGTTACTCGCATTTAAAAGGTTCTTCTCTAATGGTTGCCCGCACTCAGGCCGTAGCTGCTGAGGATAATAATCCAGAGCAATCCTCTTGAAGTTCTTCTTCGGAGATTTTTGGAGGTAGAGAATTGTCTCCACCCAGTAGTAAAGTCAACCAAAGAAGAGCTAGATTGTGAAGCGCAATTTGTTCAACATTTCCGTCGATTACCCAATGGCGATTATTGTGTTCGTCTGCCAGCTAAGTATAATTTGGATCTCTTGGGAGAATCTTACAATCAAGCACGTCGTAGATTCCTATCCCTTGAGCGAAGGTTAAATCGTGGCCCTGAGATGAAATCTCAGTATGCTGCTTTCATAAATGAGTATCTTGACTTAGGCCATATGTCTCCTGTTCCTGCCCAGTCAATCTCCAACTGCCGATATTTTTTACCTCATAATTGCGTGATGAAAGAAGACAGTTCTACGACCAAGCTTCGGGTCGTTTTTGATGGATCCGCTTCAGCTTCATCTGGCTATTCCCTGAATGATGTTTTAATGGCCGGTCCCGTAACACAACCTAAACTTTTTCATATCCTTCCTCGATTTCGTTCATACGCAGTTGTGATTACAGGAGATATCTGCGAAATGTATCGCTGTGTAGAAGTCTCACCGAAGGATAGCAGCTTGCAGTGTATTCTGTGGAGAAACTCTATGCAGGAGGAGTTACGTGTGTTCCAACTGGACACCGTCACTAATGGGACGAAGCCTGCTTCATATTTATCTGTGCGAGCGATGCATCAGTTGGCAATGGATGAGCAGATAGATTTTCCTGTTGGAGCTGAAATTCTTCGCCGTGACTTCTACGTTGATGACTTGATATCTGGAGCCAGCTCTGAGGAAGAGGCTATCCGGATTCGTGAACAAACTGCTGGAATTTTGGCTAGAGGTCAGTTCAGACTGAGGAAATGGTGCTCAAACGTGATAAGGAAACTTATTTGAAGTTCGATGATGGCAGCCATTTTACTAAAACACTAGGACTCGCTTGGGATCCGGTGTCTGATCAAATTTTGTTTTCTTTCTCGGCCCTACAATCGTCTTCACATCCCTGCAGGCGTTCTGTTTTGTCAACCATGCCGCGATTCTACGATCCTCTAGGGCTAGCTGGTCCTGTTATTACAAAGTCAAAAATCTTTCTCCAGCGGTTGTGCAAAGAGAAGTTGTCCTGGGATGAAAGCCTGCCAGCCTCACTGAGCACCGATTGGCAGGAAATATGCAGAAGTTTTGGCCAGATTCGTCGACTTGAATTTCCTCGGCTTGTACTCCTTCCAGGCTCCGAGCTAGAAATTTACGGATTCTGCGATGCCAGCATCGAGGCTTATGGTGCATGCATTTATGTCGTGTCAAAGGGTCAGCCTTCCAGCAGTCACTTACTTTCTGCCAAATCTCGTATTGCTCCTTTGAAGACGGCCACGGTACCAAAGTTGGAGCTTTGTGGGGCAGAATTGCTGGCTAGGCTCATATCTGAAATAGCAGGAATGACTGCCTTCCAGGGAAGGTGTTACTGTTGGTGTGATTCTGCTGTGGCCCTCTCTTGGATTCGGGACGAGCCATCAAGATTCAATATATTTGTCGCCAATAGAGTGGCAATGATTCAGGAAATGACCGACAATATGGCATGGCCTTATGTCCCCACAGGCTTAAACCAAGCCGACATTCTCTCTAGGGGCTCTTCCAACTGAGCTTAATGACTCGCCTCTTTGGGCTCATGGACCTCCATTTCTTTGCGGCTTCGCCGATGACTGGCCACCCACGGTGTTAGTAGATAAGAACTTGAACTTCGCCGTAAGGCTCTTCTGGTTAAATCACCCTACATGGACATAGTGGCTGATTCAAAGTATGCAAATTCATTTGCTTCCTTGCGCCCTGGACTCACTGTTTCAGATATTGAACATGGAACCCAGCTATTGCTTCGATTAGTCCAGCGTACTCAGCTATGGGAGGAAATGAAGTCACTGCGGGCCAGGGGAGCGGTATCCTCATCTAGCTCACTTTCATCGTTGTCGCCATTCATGGATCATTTTGGGCTACTCAGGGTTGATGGTCGACTGAAAAACTCTTCGTTGGATTTTGATGGCCGTCATCCAATCATCTTACCCAGCAGCCACCCACTGACTCTTGCAATAATCTCCCACTTTCATGAGCGGAATCTGCACGCTGGCCCTCGAGCTTTGCTTGGACTGATTCGATCCCAATATTGGCCCATTGGGGGGAGGAAGACGGTAAATAAAGCAGTGAACAAGTGCATCAGATGCTTTCGAATGAAGCCTAGAGTATTGGAACACATTAGGGCGGATCTTCCAAAGGAGCGGCTCGACGGTTCCTATGCTTTTGAGATCACAGGCGTGGATTTTTGTGGGCCGTTTTTCTACAAACCAGAGGTACGCAGCAAGGCTCCCATCAAGTGCTACGTCTGCGTCTTCATTTGTTTCGCTACCAAGGCTGTTCATCTGGAGCTGATCAAGGACTTATCTATTATATTATATTTATTTCATGCTATATCCTAACGCTACAAGTATTAACTTATTTTTATTGCGCTAGTCACTTAGGTTGTATAAATCGTTTCGTTAAAACTAATACGTATTAATTAATATTTTGACATAAGTACTTATAAATTAGGTTTTATTTTTTATTTTTTTTGTTTATTTATTTTTTTTTTATAGCTTTTATTTATTATTTTTTTATTTTTTTTTTTTATTTATTCTCTCTTTATTTTTTACTTATTTCTTAAATATGTTTTAATATTATTTTGAAATTGGGTTGCGCTCCTAATTGATTTAAGGTGGTGGGGAAGATTGTTCCATAGGCGGATAGCATTGATGTAGAACTGCCTCTTCGAGCAAAGTGTTTGAATTCGAGGGAATAGATAATTGTTAGTTCGTTGTGATGTAGCAGGGATAAGTTTTCGGTATAAGTAGATCGGTTCTTTGGTCATTAAAATTTCATGAAAGTACACTAGAGTTCTAAAATCTATCCAGGTGGTCAAGTTAAGGTCAAGTATTTTATGAGTCAAGTGTGATACATGGTCAAAACGTCTTAAATTAAACACATATCGAACTATTGAATTAAAGGCTACTACTAGGGTACGCATGTCACTTGCGTCACAATGACCAAATATTTCTACACCATAAAGGAGAGTGGGGATAAGAATGACTTTGGAAATTAATAGTTTTATTTGTTCTGGCAAGAAGGTTTTAGACGCTGAAAGCTGACGCAACAGACCATAAGTTCGTCCGGTTGCCTTTGTAATGTGTTTACTCTATGATAGTGTCCTACTGAAGGTTAAACCCATATTAACAGCATGGTCTTCATAGCAGATAGGTGTATTGTCTATGTATCTGTGGTCGAGATTGTCAGTATCAATCAATTTTTTACCAATTACCATGCACTTCGATTTTTTTGGATTTATTCCTAAGCCATTCTCTTTTGCCCATTTCTCAATTATGGAAAGCATTCTGTTACAAGTACTAACACAAGCATTTATCTCTTTCACTGAAATACTAACATAGATTTGAACGTCATCGGCATATAAGTGTACTTCGCATTCTGACAGACACTAGGTAGATCATTAACATATATGGAAAACAGTAAAGGGCCTAACACTGATCCCTGAGGGACTCCCCGCTTAAGTTCGCTAACTACAGCCTGCAATCTCTTTGATAGATACGATTTAATGAAAATGACTGCAGTCTCAGAAAAGTTGAATAAGTTCGCCAGTTTTGTGCAGAGAATATTGTGATTCACTGAGTCGAATGCTTTACTGTGGTCGAGAAGTGTTAAAAATGTTACCTTGTTTTTGTCAAGTTCCTGCCGAATATCTTCTTCAATATCCATTATTGCACTCACACAGCTTCTTTTTTTACGAAAGCCCGACTTCTTTTGGCTTAATAGCGAATTGTTAATCAAAAAGTTCTCAATTTGTAAGGACATGAGATTTTCTAGTACTTTTGAAAGGAACGGAAGTATCGAGATGGGTCTAAAGTCATTGTTGGATTTTGGGATCGGCAGAATTTTCGCATTTTTCCATTCAGTCGGGAACATGGACGTAGTTATGGCCGTGTTCAGAATATAGGCGACGTGGGATAAGATTTTGGGAAGTAAGATTTTTAAAAATTTCGGGCTAATGTTATCTAGGCCTTCAGCGTTAGACTTCACCTAAAGTATACACGCAAGGACATCACACTGACTGACACATACAAAGCTAAAACTATTATCACAGAGTGGGATTTTATTCAGGTACTTGTTACAAGTCGCTTCAGGTACATCAATTACCGAAAACTTTTTGTTGAGAACTTCGACATCTATATTACTCTCAGTCTTCTGCTTGCATTTTCCTATACCTAAACTGTTCATCTCACTACATCTTTGCTTAATGGTAGAACAATTACGAAACTTGGATTTATAGTATTCGCACTTAGCAGACCTTATTCCTTTGTTAACAGTGGCTCTTAACTCTTTGTACCTTAAACGAAATTTGAGAGTTTTGTATCGCTTCCATTTAATGAAAGCAACATCACGCTGATGACTGAGTCTTTTAATTTCACTGGTGAACCAAGCATTCTATCTTGGTTTTATAATCTTGGTTTTTAGTGGTACAAACTTGTTGTAGAGGTACAGAATATGGCTGTTTAGAACACTCAATTGAAAATCAACATGGGGAGATTGGTATATTGATTCCCAGTCACATGCATTAAAGTCTTGTTCTAGTTCATTATAGTCTATATTTTTATAGTCTCTATAAGTAAATGAATTAGTTTTATAATTCAATGTCAAGTCATATGTCAGAAAGATAAGGTCATGTTTAGAGAAAGCTGGTACTGAAACCTGGTCATATAGTAGAGTCTTACTAGGGTCATTGGTGAAAAAGATGTCAAGAAGTGTATCACAGGTACTGCTGAAGTGAATAAGCATGGTTGCATTTACGGCAAGCAACCCCAAGGTAGCAAAACTATCCAAGAGATGACTCTCCAACAATAGATTGCTATTGAGATCGCCAGCCAGAATGATGTCAGTGTATGACACTGAAATGTCTGAGATAATATCCAATAGCGGCTGATAGTCTATCGTACGTTGGGGTCGGTATATACAGCCAAGTATAATTTTCTCACTCATTTTACTTGTGATTTCCAACATTTAATATTTTATGGGACATTCACTCGGTTGTTTACATATAACATTACATTTTAATCTAGTATTAACAGATATAGCAACACCACCTGCATGTCCAATGCGATCCGAACGAAAAACAACATAGCCGTCACACACAATTGACAAGTCACAAAACTCAGGTATAAACCACGTCTCAGACACACATATAACATCTACATTTGAATGGGTAAACAGAAATCTAATCTCATCGATTTTCCTAAGCAAGCTTTGTGCATTCATATGTACGACTTTGAGACCCTTTCGATGGTTGCTAATAATTTTAATCATACTACCGGCCATGGAACTACCTATCTCACCGTTCATTGATAGAAAGTGAACATATTAGGGGCGCAAACTCAAGACAATTAATTATTTGATAATAAAAGCTGTGATAATTGAATATTGATACTAAAGGCCTAACTATAAAGAATAACTGAGTAGTACATAGGTGCTTAAGAGCGAAAGCTATTTGAGACCCCTGCTGCGTCTTCCGATCCAGCCAAGGCGTCAGTGGGGGAGGCAGCTGTAGAGCGGGTGAGAGGCTCGCTAGCTGGCGCGAGCGATAAAAGATCATCCATGCGCTCAACGCATTGAACGCCCTCTCTCGTATTACTACGTACGTGCACGAGGCCGCGCCGAGTGAAGACAGCTGATAGCATTTTATGCTTCTTCATTCGCATGGTCTCTTTAAAATTTTGGTAATGCTCTCTTAAAAGCTGCTCATTTACGTAGACAACAGCCTCCGGGTCGAACCCCATGATCTGTAAGCTCAGTTGGCTCTTATTCTCGCGCCGGTATATCGCAATTGTTTTAAGTAGGTTAACCTTCTCGCGGACATTTTAACAATAATAACGGGATCGACATTAGTGTTCTGTGTTTGTCTGGCTCGAAAAACATCACGGACTCTAGGTGGTGGGGTCAGCTGTTGATTGAAGCAGAGCTTGTTGTATAGCGCTCTGGCATTCTCTCCCTCCACATAAGGGACACCGTGGATGCGCAGATCACACGCGCTGGTTGCGATGTGGTCGGTCACCAACTGCTTCTCGATGCCTCCCACTCTCTTACTCAGTTCTCGCAAATCCATCACCTCCCGGTCCAGCCGCTCGACTCGCTCTCCCAGTTGCTCTCTCTGAGAGCGAAGGTCGACCACCTCACTCTCCAATGCCATGACACGGGCACCCATCCACGTGACCTCACCAGCGATCGAGTCCAGGGCTGCTCCATGAGGCTGCTGAGTATGCGCTTCTCTGCCTCCTGGACATGGGACACGATCATGTTGGTCTGCTCTTGGAAGCGAACCTTCAACAATTCCAATAGTTGTGGCGAAGGGGCGTCGGAGAGGCGCTCACTCGATGTTCCAGCATTATTGCGTGTGCGCTTTGTTGGCGGTGCAGTGGATGACATTGTTTTTGCTTTTTTTGTACTGTTTTGGTGTTTCTCTTTTGTGCTTTGTTTGTGTTTGTGCTTGTGTTTACTTATACCGCGCTACGCTTTGTGTTATTATTAATATCAACTTTAAAGTTGTGGATTTGTAGATTTTTATAAACTTTAAACACGGTTTAGTTGCCGGTCCTTAGTTTATTAATTTTTCTGTTTTTTGTGATAATTTTATCAAATAAATCGAGGTAAATTTGTGAAAATAGTGGAGCACAAGAAAAACGCGTCTATACTCTCCTCTCTCTTTGGTGCAACTGTATCTAACGTTGCTTTTCTTCATTGGCTTAAGCGCTTTATACGCACCAGACGAAAGCCGGGACAAATTTGGTCCGACAACGCAACAAATTTTGTCGGCGCAAGGAATGAGCTGGTCGAGTTAAAACGCCTGTTCCTCAGCGATGACCATCAGAAGGCTGTACTGGAATTTTGTTTGGTCGAGGCTATAGACTGGCATTTCATTCCTCCACGCTCCCCGCATTTTGGTGGCCTATGGGAGGCTGCAGTGAAGACGGCCAAGTACCACTTCTACCGCGCGATAGGCAACTCGGTTCTTGGATTTGACGAGCTGCGGACGCTGCTATGCCACATCACGGCAGTAATTAATTCACGACCTTTAGTTTCCATTTCAGAGAGCCCTGCCGATCTTGATGTTTTAACTCCAGCACATTTCTTGAATGGTGGCCCTCCTGCTTCCTGAGCCCGACATCGCGCACCTAAACTTCGATCGCCTGGACGGCTGGCAGCCCGTTTCATATTTGCAGCAGCTTTTCTGGTCTCGGTGGAAGGAAGAGTACATCACGTCACTTCAGCAGCGCTCAAAGTGGCGCACTGCGAAGCCTAGTATAGCAGTCGCAGAATTGGTCCTTGCCAAAGATGAGAATCTTCCTCCCATGAAGTGGCCACTGGCGAGGGTGGTCGAGCTTTTACCTGGAAGAGGTTGTGACATATGTATATGCTCCCACGGCCTTTCTCTTTCGTCTTCATTATCGCTCTCTCGAGAATCGCACTCTCGCTTGCATTAGGGCGCGGGCTATTCGGCCCGCCTGCCCTTGACTCAGTCGGTAACTGAGCTTCTTGGATATCGGGATAAATTAATATCCGTCAGTCAAACTAAAATATATAATAAAAGATAGTTATAATTTAAACGCTAGACTTTTTACTGAAAATATCCTCGCAACAGCTAGTGAAAAACCTCACTAGCTAAACAATGCCACTGTCGCGAAGGCTTTTTTGCTCGCATCAACGAAAATATGTAACTTTATCTTATCCTTTTTTGACAAAAATTCTGGCATATAGCATATATCCAATTGAAAATGATTTACTTGTTCTAACTGAAGTACCCAAATCTTGAATTTTGAAAATAAATTTTCCAGTAATAAGTCATTCCAATGTATTCCAGTCCTCCATACATCTTGGATCAAGATTTTTCCGTGAATCGTGAATTCCGCTAACATTCCGAAGGGATCAAATACAGACATGATTAGACTTAGTAGTTGGCGCTTAGTAGGGCACTTCATTCCTTCGAAAATTTCTTTATCGACGCGGTTTAGCTTGAGATCGAATACAAACTTGTCGGACTTGCTATACATGCCTAAAATCTTATCTGTTGCTTCGTTACTCATTTGAACAGTTGGTGCTACCAAGTCGTTTTCCTTCGTTTCATTTAGCAATTCCTGAATTCGTTTTGAATTGGATACAAAGCCCCTGAGGTCAAATTTTCCCATCTTATGTACTCTCTTGACTTCCGGACTAATTAGCAAAGCTTCTTCTTCGGACTCAAAACTAGCAACGAAGTCATCTACATAATGCTTCGTCTGAATGGCATCGATTTTCTCCTCCCTATTACATTCAGCATTTTGTGCGATGATGTTTTTTATGTATTGGGCACAACAAGGAGAGCATGCTCCTCCAAATATGAGGACAGTCATCTTATGTTTAAAACTGTGCGTTACGATTGCCATGTCTCCAAAGGAATCTTAAAGAATCCTGGTCCTCTTTTCGGACTTGTAAAACTTTTATGTAAAAACATTTCTTTTATATCAGCACATACTACAAATTTCCCTTGTCGAAATTTGAAAAGAATCGTCGTCAATGGGTTTTTATCAGGTCCCTTTAAAAGCATGGTATTTAGGGAAACACAATTAATCGTCACGGCTGCATCGAAAACCAATCTCATTTTCTTGGGATTGTTTATGTTAATAACACCGAAGTGCGGCAAATACCAGGTCCTTGGTTCAAGAAGAACGGCTTCTTGCTCAGACATTTTAACAGCATATCCCTTTTGAACGAAATCCATAATGGCTTTGTCATATTCGTCCATCTTTCTTAATCCGTGCGTTTTGTTCTCTACCCTGGGCAACCTCTGATGAGCCATGTTGTAGCTATCCGGGAATTTAATCACATCCTCCTTCCAAAGGAGTCCAGTCTCGTAACATCCTTCTAGTTTTCTAGTTGTATTTTTTAATATATCCCTTGCCTTAGATACATATATCCGCTGATTTCCAAATTTATAGGTATGTTTACTCCAAAGTTCTCCGTTGTGAAGTAGTCTGCTATCATCAAATGGATATCTTGTTCCGAATTTTCTTCTTTTTTACATGCATGCAGGACCACTGAAAATCGGGTTCATTCTTTTGGTCTCCAGCCATACACAAGCCAGCCCAAAGGCGTTTAAGCTGCACTTAGTTTTGTATTTAAATAAACACTTTCGATGTTGGCTATCAAATGACAATTATTAATTCCAATAAAAATCATAGCATCTATATATCCATTTATTGGTATATTTCTTAGCCGTTTGTATTTTTCAGTGAGTTTCTCAACATGTAGTGATTGCAAGGGTAGATCTAATTGAGGTACTGAGTCCTCCTAGTTATACGTAGCCATTTTTTATCAGCTCCAGGTGCGCTAATTCGAAGATTACATTCCATTGATAAAAACTCTTTTGCGTGGTTTTCTATCCAGTTCAAAGTCAACTTTCTCTTTGGTTCACGTACGCCCAGCTTATCGTATCGTATTTATCGTAGCCTCCTGCGGCTCAACTTTATATTCCTTTTGAGAATCTTCTGGATGTAAGGACACATGGTGCTTCTCCTTGCATCCATTTTTCTTACATTCGCGTTTGTATTTGCAGAATGTCAGAGTGTGTCCCTTTCGAAGACAACCATAACACAATCGAAGATCATTGACGATCTTCCATTTTTCATTTCCTTCAGCCTTTAAATATTGTTGACATTTATTTAAATAATTTTCACCCTGACACGTAAGACATTCCACTTTATCCTGGCTTGGTTCTTCTTGGAAGAATGTAAAGTTGATTTTTGTGGAACTTTATTTTCACCCTTCGAATGTTTAATGTTAATTGGGCCTGCAATTGTTGCTCTTGCTATACTTCTGGCCATATTGCTCAGCCAGTTGCTAAAGTTGTCTAAATTGGGATAGGGCTTTATTTGTGATGAATATTCAATCCATTGAATAAGTTTGCTAAGTGGCATTTTTCCTACCAAGCTTTCTATCAAAGACGGATTCTGTAAATGTTGAGTACCATTAGCTGATTTCAAAAATGTTACTAAAAATTCTACTTTAGAAGCAAATACAACTAGCTTTACTAAATTATTCTCTGTTACAAGAGATGATTATTCCCAAAACATTGTTGAGAATATGGGCCATGACTCAGGGTTGCCGTCAAATTCTGGCAAATCGATCAATTTTCGTGGGTTTACATTTCGGGAGTGCTGAGATTCATACATTTTACCATTAATAACTATGTTTATGCTATGAATTTCATGAATTCTAGAATACGTGAAATTAAAGTAGTCCCTGTTTGTTCGACAGAGACGAATACATGAAATCATATCATTAGAGTTGTCAGACGTGTAATTTGGCAACAATGTTAATGTTAAATCCTCCTCCTTCATAAGCGAAATAAGCTCAGTCAACTCGGCATCAGTCGAAAGGGATATTTTAGATTCCACACATATTTGGTATTAACCTTCTTGTTTCTTTGTCACTTATTTACTTTTTTCGCCCGGCGTTGCCACCTAATTTGTACACCATTTCATGAATTCAGGCTGAATTCATAGTCAACTTTCGTGTGTTAACGAATACATAAAATGGTGTTTATGCACACACTTTGTTCTCCATTGCATGAAATGATTTCATGAAATGTGCCTAGCATAAACACAGGAAATGTCACCATGTAAATTGTCTCCACCAACATCATCAAACCTGTACATAGAGATTTTTCTGTTGACATCAATGTATCGAGAGGGTTGATTTCTAGATGCTTCCCCAGCAGCGCTGAAGCCATGTCTTCTTTCAGTAGCACCAAAACCATGTGCGCCTCCAGGAGCGCCGAGACCATGCGTGTCTCCAATGACACCGAGATGATGTGCGCCTCCAGCAGCGCCAAGATCCTGTGCGCCTCCAGGAGCACCGAGGCCATGCCTGCCTCTAATAACACCGATATAATGTGCGCCTCCAGCAGCGCCGAGATCCTGTGCGCCTCCAGGAGCACTGAGGCCATGCGTGCCTCCAATGGCACTAAGATTATGTGCGCCTCCAATGGCACCAAGATTATGTGCGCCTTCAGGAGCACCGAGACCAAGCGTGGCTCCAGGTGCACCGAAATGATGTGCGCCTCCAGCAGCGCCAAGATCGTCTGCCGTAATCACCCTGTTGTCTTACTTGTGTAGGAATTCGTTTGATTGCACAGGGTGTACTAATGTACGCTTTGTCTCTATTGTTTCACATGCCGATCCGATTTCGTTTTTGCACATGTTCGCCAATCGCTCTTCCAACAACGTGACTTGGTTTGCCTGACCATCAATTCGGCTATTTAATTGATCTTTCATGCTAGCTTGATCCTCTTTTATGCTTTTCATCATATTCATCCGTTTCCTTTGGTTCCAACATTGTTGTCTCCTTGTCGGAATCCATATTGTCCTCCGAGCTTAATCCATGGTTTGATCCACGGTTTGGCATCGGTGTAAATTTCTTACTTCGCAGCATCATATGTGAGTGTTTGTGTGAATTTCAAACTTTTCAAAGTCTGCATGTGCATGTATTTGTGAATTTCACCACGTTGCAAAATTGCGTTTCGACGGTCAAAATTACAAATTTAATAAAGATGTTGCCTAAGACATCTAAAACGGCTATTTTCATAGTAGGCCTCTCCATGATACCTCAAAGAGTTTTTATGGTTTCACGCCTCACTTGTCTATCTTTTGCGGTGACTACGTTGATAATGCGTCCTTTCAGCCATAGGTTACTGGGCAAATTTTCATCGACGACAATAACATCGCTTCCGACGACTATTGGATCGGACTTCTCAAACCATTTTATGCTTTTGGTGAGGACCGGGGTAAAATCCTTGACCCAACGCTTCCCGAAATCAATATTGTGCAGTTCTTTTTGGAGTGCCATTTCTGTAGATCTAAAATTGGTTCCGTTGTCTGAAAAGATTTCCGAAGGGGACGTGGGACTGTCTTGCCATGAAATTGCGAAGGCACATAATGCACGAGCTGGTGTCCAATTTGTATCCGATCTCAAATTGCACTGCGTGAAGTGTCAAGCACGTAAACAAAACTCCCCATCTCTTTTGCTTATGCCTGCCAACGTTTACAATAATTGGCCCGAAGTAGTCCACGCCGGTATAGGTGAATGGTTTCTCATAGCTGGCTAATTTTGCCGGTGGAACTGGTGCCCTTTGTGTTGGCTTTGGAACTGCTGCATTATTTTTGCATTTTTGGCATGCACTGCGTACAGCTTTGTAAAAGACGCGAAGTTTCGGGATGTAATACGATGATTTTGCGCTGTTGATGATCGTCTCATGAGCCATATGATGATGCTCCTCGTGGTAGTTAATAACGATAAGGAACGTAATATGGCTTCGTCTTGGTAGTATATTGGCATCGTCTCTGCAGTTAATTTCGTTAGATCTACCTTGCACCCGCAAGAACCCGATTTACGGGTTCAGTCCTCTTAGCCCACTTTGCTTGTTAAGCGGCAGTCCCGCTGATAACGTGCTGACTTCATTGGAATACTCGCCTGCTTGAGCCTGTCGATGTCCTTGGAACTACAACTATATTCTGGCCATTGATTATCCTGGGATGATAGCTTTGATAGCTTTGTCTGCTACGTTTAATTTGGTCGGAATTAGCGCCATTGCTTGATATCGGAGTTTTCTAGTATTTTCCTTAACGCGATGCATTAAGAACCGTTGAAGATCCACTTGCATTGCCTTCTTAAGGTTTTGAGAGTAGCACCTAGGAATTTCGAACGACTGGATTTGTGGTAATAATCGTTCCTACTGTCTCCAGCTATCGTAAAGAGCTTGAGGTAGCTCTTCGTCCCACCCAACATTAGATCGCCACACATGCTGCAGAAGTATCTTCAGTCCAACGGTGTAACAGGATACCAGACGCATTGGGTCGAAGACTGACATGAGCACCTGCAGTATTTCTCTTTTGGTGGGAATGATACTCTCAGCCAGAACGTCTCGTCGAAGGCGTGCGAACCTGAGAATATACTTGAAAAAGTCAGGGCTTGGTTCCCAATACATACCAAGGATCAGTGTCACCAAATTGGACTTTCCAATGCACCAAAGATTCAACGGACACATTGTCAGAGTTTGATGCCCCATTTCGAAGCCGCCGGCCAGATGTACTTCGCGAACGAGATTTGCTATTTTCAGAGCCTCTTGATCGTTGTCCATGGTGTCAATGTAGTCATCAACATAATGTGCTTTCGATAGCTTCGTATACCCGTGGGTACTTCTGGCGATATGGTTCAACATTCCTATTTCGCACGTAGTGTGCGATGCATGACGCGCAGCTAATACCGAAAGTCATTGCTTTCAGAACATATGAGATGGTTTCTTCGCTATCTCTGTTGTACCACAAGAATCCCTGTGCCTGCCTATCCTCTTTCCGAATGTTGATTTGATGAAACATCTCGGCAATATTGCCACAAACTGCTACTTTGCCCACTCTAAATGCTAGGCCGACTTCCAAAAGAGGCGTCAGTAGATCTGGTCCTGTGAGAAAGAAGTCATTTAGCGCTGCTCCCTGAGCTTTGACGGCTGCATCCCAATGGAGCCTAATTTTTTTAGGTTTGTTCGGATTTGTTTGGATTGAATATTGGTAAATACCAAATACGCTGGTTGAACTCGCCCGTCTCTTCCTTAGTCAGCCGGATTGCGCACCCTTTTTGCTTGACAAGCTATCTCATCATACAGATTGGGTTCGCGCTTGATCTTATTTTTTCGAGCAATTTAGACGATTGAGCGTGTTTTGGTAACTTTCGGGAAGTATGCAAATATTGTCGCGCCACAAAATTCCCACCTCAAATCGAACATTTACTTTCACGCATGTTCGATCCAGAATCTCCAAGGCTTTTTCGTCTTTTGTCTTCTTTTGACTGCAGTGTTTGCGGCTTGACTGCCTCTAAACTGAAGCTTTCCTTTACAAAATCGTGTAACTCTTGCCAATCGCATTCACAGTGATGCATGCTAAAAGTCGAAACACACGTACAAGATACTACAGCCTGTAATCTGTTTGAAAAATACGACTTAATGAAATTGACTGCAGTCTCAGAAAAGTTGAATAAGTTCGCCAGTTTTGTGCAGAGAATATTGTGATTCACTGAGTCGAATGCTTTACTGTGGTCGAGAAGTGTTAAAAATGTTACCTTGTTCTTGTCGAGTTCCTGCCGAATATCTTCTACAATATCCATTATTGCACCCACACAGCTTCTTTTTTTACGAAAGCCCGACTGCTTTTGGCTTAATAGCGAATTGTTAATCAAAAAGTTCTCAATTTGTAAGGACATGAGATTTTCTAGTACTTTTGAAAGGAACGGAAGTATCGAGATGGGTCTAAAGTCATTGTTGGATTTTGGGATCGGCAGAATTTTCGCATTTTTCCATTCAGTCAGGAACATGGACGTAGTTATGGCCGTGTTCAGAATATAGGTGACGTGGGATAAGATTTTGGGGAGTAAGATTTTTAAAAATTTCGGGCTAATGTTATCTAGGCCTTCAGCGTTAGACTTCACCTAAAGTATACACGCAAGGACATCACACTGACTGACACATACAAAGCTAAAACTATTATCACAGAGTGGGATTTTATTCAGGTACTTGTTACAAGTCGCTTCAGGTACATCAATTACCGAAAACTTTTTGTTGAGAACTTCGACATCTATATTACTCTCAGTCTTCTGCTTGCATTTTCCTATACCTAAACTGTTCATCTCACTCCATCTTTGCTTAATGGTAGAGCAATTACGAAACTTGGATTTATAGTATTCGCACTTAGCAGACCTTATTCCTTTGTTAACAGTGGCTCTTAACTCTTTGTACCTTAAACGAAAGTTGAGAGTTTTGTATCGCTTCCATTTAATGAAAGCAACATCACGCTGATGACTGAGTCTTTTAATTTCACTGGTGAACCAAGCATTCTATCTTGGTTTTATAATCTTGGTTTTTAGTGGTACAAACTTGTTGTAGAGGTACAGAATATGGCTGTTTAGAACACTCAATTGAAAATCAACATGGGGAGATTGGTATATTGATTCCCAGTCACATGCATTAAAGCCTTGTTCTAGTTCATTATAGTCTATATTTTTATAGTCTCTATACGTAAATGAATTAGTTTTATAATTCAATGTCAAGTCATATGTCAGAAAGATAAGGTCATGTTTAGAGAAAGCTGGTACTGAAACCTGGTCATATAGTAGAGTCTTACTAGGGTCATTGGTGAAAAAGATGTCAAGAAGTGTATCACAGGTACTGCTGAAGTGAATAAGCATGGTTGCATTTACGGCAAGCAACCCCAAGGTAGCAAAACTATCCAAGAGATGACTCTCCAACAATAGATTGCTATTGAGATCGCCAGCCAGAATGATGTCAGTGTATGACACTGAAATGTCTGAGATAATATCCAATAGCGGCTGATAGTCTATCGTACGTTGGGGTCGGTATATACAGCCAAGTAGAATTTTCTCACTAATTTTACTTGTGATTTCCAACATTAAATATTTTATGGGACATTCACTCGGTTGTTTACATATAACATTACATTTTAATCTAGTATTAACATATATAGCAACACCACCTGCATGTCCAATGCGATACGAACGACAAACAACATAGCCGTCACACACAATTGACAAGTCACATAACTCAGGTATAAACCACGTCTCAGACACACATATAACATCTACATTTGAATGGGTAAACAGTAATCTATTCTCATCGATTTTCCTAAGCAAGCTTTGTGCATTCATATGTACGACTTTGAGACCTGTTCGGGGCAGACCCCCACCGATTAGTTGCTTTCGAAATAGCAGCTAATAATTGGCCTTCAGCAGCATATTTGTACGACCAAAGTTAGATGTAATATGTTTTCCAATATATTTGTTAAAGCTTTTGCTTGCTTGCCCTCTCTCAAAGCTCGCTCTTTGTCATGTATGTTCTATGTTTATCTATGTTTCCGAGCGAAGCTGCGCTCAGCGATCGGAGCGGCAATGATATAATGTAAAGGGCAAGCAAGAGACACTTGCAATTCTGATTTCACGCATTAAAGAGCTTTGTAATTTTATTTGTGCGCCGTGTCTTTATTTATTCGAAATAATTATTCGGCCGATCGGGGATAAAAACCATTATCCCCACATAAAATTTGGTGACCTCGACGTGATCTCTTAATTGCAGAGTCAATTATCTAAACATTGTCAATTTTTCGTCGTTTCGAGCATAATTCGGTGCTGAAACATACATATGTACATAGCAACGCAGTGGCTGGCTATACGTTTCCCTGTCGCGGTAATTCGGTCATTGCAGTGCATTGAGCAGTGCAGTGAACTAACTAGCACACACAAACGGAGCACAAAGCGGAATCGGGCAGATCGCACAGCTAAACGCATTAGCTGTAATCCCTTTGCTTGCGGTTCCCACTTTTACACGTATACAGGGTGTCTTTTCTTTTGCCCCCAAAATGGCAGCACCTGAGCCTGACAATGTCGCGAACGCGGTCATGCCTAGTGACCTCGATTTTTATAAACAAAAGGCTGAGTCCATGGCGCGTCAATTTAATACCATGGATAGTTTTCTCACCAAGGAAGAGCTGTCCGATTTAGATGAAGCGGTGCTTCAAGCTCGCCTAGAGCAGATCGAACGAATGAATGCGGATTTCGATGCCGCTCAAACGAGCCTTGAAAGGCTGGACTTGCTGCAGTTGGCCAATAATGCCCGACTGGACTTCGCCAATATCTATGTCAAGGTCAGGTCCAAGCTGTCACGGGAATTGACGGCTGCTCGCACGGTTAATGCTGCTCATTCAACGGCTCGCAACACTCTCGACGAGCACTCGTCTTCGTTTGCCTATGACATTATGGGCCGTTCCCGACTGCCCGAGATGCAGCTTCCTCGATTTAGTGGAGACTATATGAATTGGCCAGAATTCCAGTCGATGTTCTCGACAATGGTGCACCAGAAGTCGCGTATACCGGTCATCGAGAAATTTCAGTATCTGCGTGGGTGTCTAGATGGAGCTGCGCTGGACACGATTCGTTCGTTGGGTCTTTCTGAGGAAAATAACGAAGAGGCTTTGAATTTATTAAAGTTGCGATTTGATAATAAGCTCATGCATTTTCAGGCACATATCAAGGCTGTTTTCAAGCTACAAGGGGTGGAGAGGGGCTCGGCCAGCGGTTTGCGTGCGCTCAGCGACAAAATCAATGCGCAATTACGTGCTCTTCGGACCTTGGCTACACCTCAGGAGATTTCGGATGGGTTGCTGGTTTACATCGTGTGCACGAAATTGGACCACAAGACGAAGGTGAAATGGGAGGAGAGCGTGCCCAACTCGAGATTGCCTCTGTGGAAAGACATGGCCTCATTCTTGGAAAGGAAATGTCGGATGCTCGAGAATGTGGCAGCGGATATGGATATGGATATGGTAGCAAGTCCTACCCAGCAGGTGGGAGAAAATAAACCCAGTTCCCTTGTCACATCCATTCATGACCATACTAACTTCATATGCAATTATTGTAAATTCTCCGATCATTACATATCCCGATGTCAGGCGTTTTTAAATCTCCCTGTCATGTCGCGATACAAGGAGGCGAAGAAAAGCCACTTATGCCTAAACTGCCTCAAAAAGGGTCATCCATTGCAACGTTGCAGGTCAGGGACATGTAGGCAGTGTCAGGCCAAGCATCACACACTGCTCCACATGCAAGCGGGCACCGATGCTGAGTTGCCGTCGCTGAGCACGGAATCGAGCGAGAATGATCCTGCGAGTGCCCTAGTAGCAAGCAAATCTCCTAGCCCTCCCCCCTCAAGCCCGAAATCTCTTCCTAGCCAACACGTGTTGCTAGCTACCGCAATCGTATATATAAAGGGCCGTTATAATTCGCTTATCCCATGTCGTGCCATTTTGGATTCTGCTTCTCAGGTTAACTTTGTAACATCGAGACTCGCCAATAAGCTCCAGTTGGATCCTCATCCGTCTCATGTTAAAATTGCCGGCATTGGAGAGTCAGTTCTACCTTCGAGCAAGGCTGTAGATATCGTTCTGCAATCTCAAGACGCAAGCTATCGCGGTTCTCTCTCTGCAATTATCACTGCCTCAATCACAGGATTGCAGCCCAACTTTGGCCTAGACGCAAAGGATTGGCCAATGCCGAACAATATAAAGCTAGCTGACCCTAACTTCTCTAAGCCCCAGCGGGTCGACCTGTTGATAGGTGCTGGTTTGTTTTTCGATTTAATGTGCGTCGGACAGATTCGACTGTCGGGCCAGTTACCAACATTGCAGAAGACGAAACTTGGCTGGATAGTGTCGGGAAGCATTAGCAACTCCGGGAATATCCGTGCGGCGCTAGCAGTTGTTGAAGAGTCCTCTAGTATCGCCGCTGACGAGACCAATTTAAACGACATCGTAAGACGGTTCTGGGAAGTAGACGGAGATTATTCGCCCTCATCAATTTCAGAGGAAGATATTCATTGTGAGCAGCATTTTGTTGCGAATTACGTTCGCCTAGATTCCGGAGCTTACTCCGTGCGTTTGCCAACTAAATTCAGTTTGGAGGAATTAGGAGAATCTTATCAGCAAGCGCTTCGTAGATTTCTAAATTTGGAAAGAAAGCTTGCAAAAAATGCAGAACTTAAGGCAAAATATACTACATTTCTTCAGGAGTACCTGGATTTAGGACACATGTCTCCAACTGCACGACAATTAAACCTCCCTCAGTACTTTTTGCCTCACCATTGCGTCCACAAGCAGGAGAGTACAACCACAAAATTACGCGTAGTGTTCGATGGTTCTGACAAAACAGCGTCTGGAATATCACTAAATGATGCGCTAATGGCCGGACCCACTATCCAACCTAAAATTCTAATAACACTGCTTCGTTTTCGCTTCTTCAAAGTTGCCTTGTGTGGCGACATCTGCAAAATGTACCGCTGTGTACGCGTCTCTCATCTCGATCAGCATGTGCAGTGCATCCTATGGCGTAACGACCCGAAGGAGGAGATTCAAATTGGAGACTGTTACTTATGGGACCAAACCTGCCGCCTTCTTGGCAATTCGTGCTATGCATCAATTGGCAAATTATGAAGAGTCATATTTTCCGCTTGGTGCGGCCATTGTTCGAAGAGATTTTTATGTCGATGATCTCATATCAGGAGGGGACAGCATTGAGTCGGTCATTGAGATTCGTCATCAGGTAAAGGAGCTACTTTCGAAAGGATGTTTTCCCATACGTAAATGGTGCTCAAATGAAGTCGCTGCTTTGGAAGGCGAGTCTGAGGCGGATCGCGAAAAGTTCCTTACTTTTCACGACGGGACAGAGGTCACTAAAGCCCTTGGTCTAGTCTGGGATCCCACCACAGACAACCTTCTGTTTAGTTTTGCTCACGTCGCAGCCGCCGCAGGTCCAATATCGAAGCGTTCGGTCCTTTCTACGCTAGCTAGGTTCTACGATCCTTTAGGACTCATCTCTCCTATTATCACAAAGGCAAAAATATTTATGCAGTCTTTATGGAACGAAAACCTAAAGTTGGACTGGGATGAAAGTCTGCCCCAGGATCTTCATACGGCGTGGAACGAGCTAAATTCGCAGTTGTCGTTAGTCAAGAACTTCAAATTTTCACGTTACGTGCTTCGACAACAAGCCAGACTAGAAATGCATGCGTTTTGTGATGCGAGCCAGGCTGCATATGGTGCGTGTGTGTACATGCGTTCGGAAGCTCTTGGTATTGTGCAAAGTTATCTCTTATGCTCCAAGTCCAGGGTCGCACCCTTGAAAAGGATGACTATCCCTAAGCTTGAGCTATCGGCTGCCCTCGTATTAGCTGAACTAGTTTCCACCATAATTAAGGGATTTTCGGTCCCATGCCAAGTGCATTGCTGGTCGGATTCTTCCATAGCTCTTGCCTGGATTTGGGAATCACCATTGAATTTTAATATATTTGTCTCTAATCGGGTTGAGCGGATACAGGAGCTCACTGCTGGAATGACGTGGCATCACGTGCCCACGAAGTTGAACCCGGCCGACATCATATCGCGTGGCTCCACGCCTACTGAACTAATGGATAACAGCCTTTGGATTTCTGGACCACCATTTTTGCTTCGTGCGAGCTCAGACTGGCCTGCAGGCTTGCAATTGCCAACTGATGTACCAGAACGTCGTCGTTTAGCATTAATTGTTTCAAAGTAAAGGGATATATCATACGATTGCAAATTTCAAAACTCATTCGGATCAATGCAGCGCGTGTTTGCTTATATATATCGATTTTGCAGTCTTAAGAAAAAAAGCTTACCGCGGTCGAGAGGACAACTTACCGTAAGCGAAATCAAGAACGTCACGCATTTACTCATAAGGGCAATACAGCAACAACAATTTTCGGAAGAGATAAGAGCTCTCACCAACAAGAAGTCTCTACCACCAAAAAGCACGATGGCCTCGCTGAATCCATTTCTGGACAGGTTTGGATTGATTCGAGTTGGAGGCCGACTCCAAAATTGCGATTTGGACTACGATGCAAAACACCCAATTTTGCTGCCCAAGGGGCATCCTGTCACTGTCTCTATTATTGTATTTTTTCACGAAAAATTTCTCCATGCAGGAGCTCAAGGATTGCTAGGATTGCTTCGGCAAAAATTCTGGCCTATCGGCGGACGCAAATATGTGGCAGGCATCATTCGCAGATGTGTTCGATGTTTTCGGTTGAAGCCAGTGCTGAGGGAGCATATCATGGGAAGTTTGCCTGCGGATCGCGTAAGGACTAATCCAGCATTCCAAACAACGGGCGTTGATTTTTGCGGACCCTTTTATTGCAAGTCGGAAGTCAGAAGCAGGCCTCCAATCAAATGCTATATCGCTGTCTTCGTATGTTTCAGCACCAAAGCGACTCACTTGGAAGTTGTTCGGGATTTGTCCACAGAATCTTTTTTGGCAGCATTGAGACGTTTTATAAGTCTGCGCCCCAAACCTCGAATCATCTGGTGAGACAACGCGACAAATTTTGTAGGAGCAAAAAATGAACTTTTGGAACTTCGGCAGCTGTTCCTCAGTGATCCTCATACGTCGGCTGTATCGAATCTATGCGTTTCTAGTGGAATCGATTGGAAGTTCATCACCTCACTTTGGGGGCTTGTGGGAGGCTGCTGTGAAAGCAGCCAAATATCATTTTCATCGCATCGTTGGCAACTACATTTTCACCCTTGATGAAATTCAGACCCTGACCTGTGAAATCTCTGCTTTGCTAAACTCTCGACCACTTTATGCAATTACAGAAAGTCCTGACGATCTGGATGTGCTCACGCCAAACCATTTTCTTAATGGAGCACCAAGTGCTGCATTCGACGAGCCAGACGTGACGCATCTCCGGGTCAACCTTCTGAGTCGATGGCAGCGTTTGTGCCAAATGAAGCTATCTATCACTGCTTCAGGAGCGGGGCATGTGGCGGTCATCGTCTCCAAATATCAAGCCATGAGCGCTCGTCATGATCAAGGAAGAAACGCTGCCACCGTTAAAGTGGCCACTCGGCCGCATTGAGAGCGTCACCCCAGGAAAAGATGGAACCATCAGAGTAGCCGTCATCCGCACCCAAAGAGGCCTATTCAAAAGGGCCGTTGGAAAGATAGCGGTCCTGCCCCTTCAGGATGGATCTCTTGAAAGCCTTTGCCTTCCAACGGGGGGTGCATGTTCGGAGCAGACCCCCACCGATTAGTTGCTTTCGAAATAGCAGCTAATAATTGGCCTTCAGCAGCATATTTGTACGACCAAAGTTAGATGTAATATGTTTGCCAATATATTTGTTAAAGCTTTTGCTTGCTTGCCCTCTCTCAAAGCTCGCTCTTTGTCATCTATGTTCTATGTTTATCTATGTTTCCGAGCAAAGCTGCGCTCAGCGATCGGAGCGGCAATGATATAATGTAAAGGGCAAGCAAGAGACACTTGCAATTCTGATTTCACGCATTAAAGAGCTTTGTAATTTTATTTGTGCGCCGTGTCTTTATTTATTCGAAATAATTATTCGGCCGATCGGGGATAAAAACCATTATCCCCACAAGACCCTTTCGATGGTTGCTAATAATTTTAATCATACTACCGGCCATGGAACTACCTATCTCACCGTTCATTGATAGAAAGTGAACATATTAGGGGCGCAAACTCAAGACAATTAATTATTTGATAATAAAAGCTGTGATAATTGAATATTGATACTAAAGGCCTAACTATAAAGAATAACTGAGTAGTACATAGGTGCTTAAGAGCGAAAGCTATTTGAGACCCCTGCTGCGTCTTCCGATCCAGCCAAGGCGTCAGTGGGGGAGGCAGCTGTAGAGCGGGTGAGAGGCTCGCTAGCTGGCGCGAGCGATAAAAGATCATCCATGCGCTCAACGCATTGAACGCCCTCTCTCGTATTACTACGTACGTGCACGAGGCCGCGCCGAGTGAAGACAGCTGATAGCATTTTATGCTTCTTCATTCGCATGGTCTCTTTAAAATTTTGGTAATGCTCTCTTAAAAGCTGCTCATTTACGTAGACAACAGCCTCCGGGTCGAACCCCATGATCTGTAAGCTCAGTTGGCTCTTATTCTCGCGCCGGTATATCGCAATTGTTTTAAGTAGGTTAACCTTCTCGCGGACATTTTAACAATAATAACGGGATCGACATTAGTGTTCTGTGTTTGTCTGGCTCGAAAAACATCACGGACTCTAGGTGGTGGGGTCAGCTGTTGATTGATGCAGAGCTTGTTGTATAGCGCTCTGGCATTCTCTCCCTCCACATAAGGGACACCGTGGATGCGCAGATCACACGCGCTGGTTGCGATGTGGTCGGTCACCAACTGCTTCTCGATGCCTCCCACTCTCTTACTCAGTTCTCGCAAATCCATCACCTCCCGGTCCAGCCGCTCGACTCGCTCTCCCAGTTGCTCTCTCTGAGAGCGAAGGTCGACCACCTCACTCTCCAATGCCATGACACGGGCACCCATCCACGTGACCTCACCAGCGATCGAGTCCAGGGCTGCTCCATGAGGCTGCTGAGTATGCGCTTCTCTGCCTCCTGGACATGGGACACGATCATGTTGGTCTGCTCTTGGAAGCGAACCTTCAACAATTCCAATAGTTGTGGCGAAGGGGCGTCGGAGAGGCGCTCACTCGATGTTCCAGCATTATTGCGTGTGCGCTTTGTTGGCGGTGCAGTGGATGACATTGTTTTTGCTTTTTTTGTACTGTTTTGGTGTTTCTCTTTTGTGCTTTGTTTGTGTTTGTGCTTGTGTTTACTTATACCGCGCTACGCTTTGTGTTATTATTAATATCAACTTTAAAGTTGTGGATTTGTAGATTTTTATAAACTTTAAACACGGTTTAGTTGCCGGTCCTTAGTTTATTAATTTTTCTGTTTTTTGTGATAATTTTATCAAATAAATCGAGGTAAATTTGTGAAAATAGTGGAGCACAAGAAAAACGCGTCTATACTCTCCTCTCTCTTTGGTGCAACTGTATCTAACGTTGCTTTTCTTCATTGGCTTAAGCGCTTTATACGCACCAGACGAAAGCCGGGACAAATTTGGTCCGACAACGCAACAAATTTTGTCGGCGCAAGGAATGAGCTGGTCGAGTTAAAACGCCTGTTCCTCAGCGATGACCATCAGAAGGCTGTACTGGAATTTTGTTTGGTCGAGGCTATAGACTGGCATTTCATTCCTCCACGCTCCCCGCATTTTGGTGGCCTATGGGAGGCTGCAGTGAAGACGGCCAAGTACCACTTCTACCGCGCGATAGGCAACTCGGTTCTTGGATTTGACGAGCTGCGGACGCTGCTATGCCACATCACGGCAGTAATTAATTCACGACCTTTAGTTTCCATTTCAGAGAGCCCTGCCGATCTTGATGTTTTAACTCCAGCACATTTCTTGAATGGTGGCCCTCCTGCTTCCTGAGCCCGACATCGCGCACCTAAACTTCGATCGCCTGGACGGCTGGCAGCCCGTTTCATATTTGCAGCAGCTTTTCTGGTCTCGGTGGAAGGAAGAGTACATCACGTCACTTCAGCAGCGCTCAAAGTGGCGCACTGCGAAGCCTAGTATAGCAGTCGCAGAATTGGTCCTTGCCAAAGATGAGAATCTTCCTCCCATGAAGTGGCCACTGGCGAGGGTGGTCGAGCTTTTACCTGGAAGAGGTTGTGACATATGTATATGCTCCCACGGCCTTTCTCTTTCGTCTTCATTATCGCTCTCTCGAGAATCGCACTCTCGCTTGCATTAGGGCGCGGGCTATTCGGCCCGCCTGCCCTTGACTCAGTCGGTAACTGAGCTTCTTCGATATCGGGATAAATTAATATCCGTCAGTCAAACTAAAACATATAATAAAAGATAGTTATAATTTAAACGCTAGACTTTTTACTGAAAATATCCTCGCAACAGCTAGTGAAAAACCTCACTAGCTAAACAATGCCACTTTCGCGAAGGCTTTTTTGCTCGCATCAACGAAAATATGTAACTCTATCTTATCCTTTGTTGACAAAAATTCTGGCATATAGAATATATCCAATTGAAAATGATTTACTTGTTCTAACTGAAGTACCCAAATCTTGAATTTTGAAAATAAATTTTCCGGTACTAAGTCATTCCAATGTATTCCAGTCCTCCATACATCTTGGATCAAGATTTTTCCGTGAATCGTGAATTCCGCTAACATTCCGAAGGGATCAAATACAGACATTACTAGACTTAGTAGTTGGCGCTTAGTAGGGCACTTCATTCCTTCGACAATTTCTTTATCGACGCGGTTTAGCTTGAGATCGAATACAAACTTGTCGGACTTGCTATACATGCCTAAAATCTTATCTGTTGCTTCGTTACTCATTTGAACAGTTGGTGCTACCAAGTCGTTTTCCTTCGTTTCATTTAGCAATTCCTGAATTCGTTTTGAATTGGATACAAAGCCCCTGAGGACAAATTTTCCCATCTTATGTACTCTCTTGACTTCCGGACTAATTAGCAAAGCTTCTTCTTCGGACTCAAAACTAGCAACGAAGTCATCTACATAATGCTTCGTCTGAATGGCATCGATTTTCTCCTCCCTATTACATTCAGCATTTTGTGCGTTGATGTTTTTTATGTATTGGGCACAACAAGGAGAGCATGCTGCTCCAAATATGAGGACAGTCATCTTATGTTTCAAACTGTGCGTTACGATTGCCACGTCTCCAAAGGAATCTTAAAGAATCCTGGTCCTCTTTTCGGACTTGCACTTGTAAAAACATTTCTTTTATATCAGCACATACTACAAATTTCCCTTGTCGAAATTTAAAAAGAATCGTCGTCAATGGGTTTTTATCAGGTCCCTTTAAAAGCATGGTATTTAGGGAAACACAATTAATCGTCACGGCTGCATCGAAAACCAATCTCATTTTCTTGGGATTGTTTATGTTAATAACACCGAAGTGCGGCAAATACCAGGTCCTTGGTTCAAGAAGAACGGCTTCTTGCTCAGACATTTTAACAGCATATCCCTTTTGAACGAAATCCATAATGGCTTTGTCATATTCGTCCATCTTTCTTAATCCGTGCGTTTTGTTCTCTACCCTGGGCAACCTCTGAAGAGCCATGTTGTAGCTATCCGGGAATTTAATCACATCCTCCTTCCAAAGGAGTCCAGTCTCCAGGCTCTGAAGAGCCATGTTGTAGCTATCCGGGAATTTAATCACATCCTCCTTCCAAAGGAGTCCAGTCTCGTAACATCCTTCTAGTTTTCTAGTTGTATTTTTTAATATATCCCTTGCCTTAGATACATATATCCGCTGATTTCCAAATTTATAGGTATGTTTACTCCAAAGTTCTCCGTTGTGAAGTAGTCTGCTATCATCAAATGGATATCTTGTTCCGAATTTTCTTCTTTTTTACATGCATGCAGGACCACTGAAAATCGGGTTCATTCTTTTGGTCTCCAGCCATACACAAGCCAGCCCAAAGGCGTTTAAGCTGCAATTAGATTTGTATCTAAATAAACACTTTTGATGTTGGCTATCAAATGACAATTATTAATTCCAATAAAAATCATAGCATCTATATATCCATTTATTGGTATATTTCTTAGCCGTTTGTATTTTTCAGTGAGTTTCTCAACATGTAGTGATTGCAAGGGAAGATCTAATTGAGGTACTGAGTTATACGTAGCCATTTTTTATCAGCTCCAGGTGCGCTAATTCGAAGATTACGATTACGAAGATTCACGTACGCCCAGCTTATCTGCTAACTACTCGTTTATCAATGAGGCAGATGACCCTTCGTCTAAAAATGCGTACGTTTGAATGATTTTGTTGTTTGGTCCCATAATTTCCACAGCCAAAACCTTGAACAATAATTTTGGAGTGTTTGGCTTAATCGTATTTATCGTAGCCTCCTGCGGCTCAACTTTATATTCCTTTTGAGAATCTTCTGGATGTAAGGACACATGGTGCTTCTCCTTGCATCCATTTTTCTTACATTCGCGTTTGTATTTGCAGAATGTCAGAGTGTGTCCCTTTCGAAGACAACCATAACACAATCGAAGATCATTGACGATCTTCCATTTTTCATTTCCTTCAGCCTTTACATATTGTTCACATTTATTTAAAAAATTTTCACCCTGACACGTAAGACATTCCACTTTATCCTGGCTTGGTTCTTCTTGGAAGAATGTAAAATTGATTTTTGTGGAACTTTATTTTCACCCTTCGAATGTTTAATGTTAATTGGGCCTGCAATTGTTGATCTTGCTATACTTCTGACCATATTGCTCAGCCAGTTGCTAAAGTTGTCTAAATTGGGATAGGGCTTTATTTGTGATGAATATTCAATCCATTGAATAAGTTTGCTAAGTGGCATTTTTCCTACCAAGCTTTCTATCAAAGACGGATTCTGTAAATGTTGAGTACCATTAGCTGATTTCAAAAATGTTACTAAAAATTCTACTTTAGAAGCAAATACAACTAGCTTTACTAAATTATTCTCTGTTACAAGAGATGATTATTCCCAAAACATTGTTGAGAATATGGGCCATGACTCAGGGTTGCCGTCAAATTCTGGCAAATCGATCAATTTTCGTGGGTTTACATTTCGGGAGTGCTGAGATTCATACATTTTACCATTAATAACTATGTTTATGCTATGAATTTCATGAATTCTAGAATACGTGAAATTAAAGTAGTCCCTGTTTGTTCGACAGAGACGAATACATGAAATCATATCATTAGAGTTGTCAGACGTGTAATTTGGCAACAATGTTAATGTTAAATCCTCCTCCTTCATAAGCGAAATAAGCTCAGTCAACTCGGCATCAGTCGAAAGGGATATTTTAGATTCCACACATATTTGGTATTAACCTTCTTGTTTCTTTGTCACTTATTTACTTTTTTCGCCCGGCGTTGCCACCTAATTTGTACACCATTTCATGAATTCAGGCTGAATTCATAGTCAACTTTCGTGTGTTAACGAATACATAAAATGGTGTTTATGCACACACTTTGTTCTCCATTGCATGAAATGATTTCATGAAATGTGCCTAGCATAAACACAGTAAATGTCACCATGTAAATTGTCTCCACCAACATCATCAAACCTGTACATAGCGATTTTTCTGTTGACATCAATGTATCGAGAGGGTTGATTTCTAGATGCTTCCCCAGCAGCGCTGAAGCCATGTCTTCTTTCAGTAGCACCAAAACCATGTGCGCCTCCAGGAGCACCGAGGCCATGCCTGCCTCTAATAACACCGATATAATGTGCGCCTCCAGCAGCGCCGAGATCCTGTGCGCCTCCAGGAGCACTGAGGCCATGCGTGCCTCCAATGGCACTAAGATTATGTGCGCCTCCAATAGCGCCGAGATCCTGTGCGCCTCCAATAGTGCCTCTAGGAGCACCAAGACCATGTGTGCCTCCAATGGCACCGAGATTATGTGCGCCTTCAGGAGCACCGAGACCAAGCGTGCCTCCAGGTGCACCGAAATGATGTGCGCCTCCAGCAGCGCCAAGATCGTCTGCCGTAATCACCCTGTTGTCCTACTTGTGTAGGAATTCGTTTGATTGCACAGGGTGTTCTAATGTACGCTTTGTCTCTATTGTTTCACATGCCGATCCGATTTCGTTTTTGCACATGTTCGCCAATCGCTCTTCCAACAACGTGACTTGGTTTGCCTGACCATCAATTCGGCTATTTAATTGATCTTTCATGCTAGCTTGATCCTCTTTTATGCTTTTCATCATATTCATCCTTTTCCTTTGGTTCCACCATTGTTGTCTCCTTGTCGGAATCCATATTGTCCTCCGAGCTTAATCCATGGTTTGATCCACGGTTTATCATCGGTGTAAATATACCAGCCATGTCGCTCGAATCAAATTCCAATTTTTTCTTACTTCGCAGCATCATATGTGAGTGTTTGTGTGAATTTCAAACTTTTCAAAGTCTGCATGTGCATGTATTTGTGAATTTCACCACGTTGCAAAATTGCGTTTCGACGGTCAAAATTACAAATTTAATAAAGATGTTGCCTAAGACATCTAAAACGGCTATTTTCATAGTAGGCCTCTCCATGATACCTCAAAGATTTTGTATGGTTTCACGCCTCACTTGTCTATCTTTTGCGGTGACTACGTTGATAATACGTCCTTTCAGCCATAGGTTACTGAGCAAATTTTCATCGACGACAATAACAACGCTTCCGACAACTATTGGATCGGACTTCTCAAACCATTTTATGCTTTTGGTCTGGACCGGGTTAAAATCCTTGACCCAACGCTTCCCGAAATCAATATTGTGCAGTTCTTTTTGGAGTGCCATTTCTGTAGATCTAAAATTGGTTCCGTTGTCTGAAAAGATTTCCGAAGGGGACGTGGGACTGTCTTGCCATGAAATTGCGAAGGCGCATAATGCACGAGCTGGTGTCCAATTTGTATCCGATCTCAAATTGCACTGCGTGAAATGTCAAGCACGTAAACAAAACTCCCCATCTCTTTTGCTTATGCCTGCCAACGTTTACAATAATTGGCCCGAAGTAGTCCACGCCGGTATAGGCTAATAGCTCATAGCTGGCTAATTTGCCGGTGGAACTGGTGCCCTTTGTGTTGGCTTTGGAACTGCTGCATTATTTTTGCATTTTTGGCATGCACTGCGTACAGCTTTGTAAAAGACGCGAAGTTTCGGGATGTAATACGATGATTTTGCGCTGTTGATGATCGTCTCATGAGCCATATGATGATGCTCCTCGTGGTAGTTAATAACGATAAGGAACGTAATATGGCTTCGTCTTGGTAGTATATTGGCATCGTCTCTGCAGTTAATTTCGTTAGATCTACCTTGCACCCGCAAGAACCCGATTTACGGGTTCAGTCCTCTTAGCCCACTTTGCTTGTTAAGCGGCAGTCCCGCTGATAACGTGCTGACCTCATTGAAATACTCACCTGCTTGAGCCTGTCGATGTCCTTGGAACTACAGTTATATTCTGGCCATTGATTATCCTGGGATGATAGCTTTGATAGCTTTGTCTGCTACGTTTAATTTGGTCGGAATTAGCGCCATTGCTTGATATCGGAGTTTTCTAGTATTTTCCTTAACGCGATGCATTAAGAACCGTTGAAGATCCACTTGCGTTGCCTTCTTAAGGTTTTGAGAGTAGCACCTAGGAATTTCGAACGACTGGATTTGTGGTAATAATCGTTCCTACTGTCTCCAGCTATCGTAAAGAGCTTGAGGTAGCTCTTCGTCCCACCCAACATTGGATCGCCATACATGCTGCAGAAGTATCTTCAGTCCAACGGTGTAACAGGATACCAGACGTATTGGGTCGAAGACTGACATGAGCACCTGCAGTATTTCTCTTTTGGTGGGAATGATACTCTCAGCCAGAACGTCTCGTCGAAGGCGTGCAAACCTGAGAATATACTTGAAAAAGTCAGGGCATGGTTCCCAATACATACCAAGGATCTTCTCAGTGTCACCGAATTGGACTTTCCAATCCACCAAAGATTCAACGGACACATTGTCAGAGTTTGATGCCCCATTTCGAAGCCGCCGGACAGATGTACTTCGCGAACGAGATTTGCTATTTTCAGAGCCTCTTGATCGTTGTCCATGGTGTCAATGTAGTCATCAACATAATGTGCTTTCGATAGCTTCGTATACTCGTGGGTACTTCTGGCGATATGGTTCAACATTCCTATTTCGCACGTAGTGTGCGATGCATGACGCGCAGCTAATACCGAAAGTCATTGCTTTCAGAACATATGAGATGGTTTCTTCGCTATCTCTGTTGTACCACAAGAATCCCTGTGCCTGCCTATCCTCTTTCCGAATGTTGATTTGATGAAACATCTCGGCAATATTGCCACAAACTGCTACTTTGCCCACTCTAAATGCTAAGCGGACTTTCAAAAGAGGCGTCAGTAGATCTGGTCCTGTGAGAAAGAAGTCATTTAGCGCTGCTCCCTGAGCTTTGACGGCTGCATCCCAATCGAGCCTAATTTTTTTAGGTTTGTTCGGATTTGTTTGGATTGAATATTGGTAAATACCAAATACGCTGGTTGAACTCGCCCGTCTCTTCCTTAGTCAGCCGGATTGCGCACCCTTTTTGCTTGACAAGCTATCTCATCATACAGATTGGGTTCGCGCTTGATCTTATTTTTTCGAGCAATTTAGACGATTGAGCGTGTTTTGGTAACTTTCGGGAAAAATGCAATTATTGTCGCGCCACAAAATTCCCACCTCAAATCGAACATTTACTTTCACGCATGTTCGATCCAGAATCTCCAAGGCTCTTTCGTCTTTTGTCGTCTTTTGACTGCAGTGTTTGAGGCTTGACTGCCTCCAAACTGAAGCTTTCCTTTACAAAATCGTGTAACTCTTGCCAATCGCATTCACAGTGATGCATAGTCCAGTGTCTGATCGAGTTCGACGTACCCTGAACGCCCCAGCCAATAAATCCTGTCGCCATTTGATCCAGAAATCTGCATTGATGCTCGTAAGGATGAGCTTTCGTTCCGCGTAGCTTCACTGGTCCATTGCAAGCACATAGGTACAGACATGCCCTCAACGCCGAGATTATTAAAGACTGCTTCATCAATTAAAGTTACGGAGGAGCCTTCGTCTAGAAATGCATACATTTGAATAGTTCTATCAATAGCATGAAGGTTTACTGGAATTATGCGTGCTGAGAAATTAGCAGCCTAGCTTAGTTGTCATATTAGTTCATATTATAACCAACCCTATTCATATGCTCATAATTGTATTGCCCCGCTTGTGCTCCTATTCTTACGCGCATAACTGTGTTGTTATTGCTTGTGCCCAAACCATAACTGTAACGCTCACACACATATAGCTAGAACCGCAACTGCACACGCATGATCTTCCCATTCTCTTTTGCTCGACTTCTGTTCGTGAAGTTGGAGCAGTAGCAAAATCGACTGGAACACAACCGCACGCGTATCGTTTAACCACCGCAATCGCACCCCCACTTTTTCATAAAACTGTAAACCGCTTAATATTACGTAATCAGTATATTAATAAAAAAAAACCTAATTAAAACAAATACAGTCCACTCATTCATCACCATACGAAATTTTGGTCCTTCGAGCCGGATCGCCGCGTCTGATTTTATTTGAAACCCATATACTGAGTGATATCGTGGACCGCTATTCGTCTTGAATGCCCTCATACATCGTTTAATTCAGCAACGTGGTGCGCACAAATCCCAACTAACTTGCGCAGCTGCAGAGGCTCAGGAATTTGTTCGGTCATGTACTTCTGTCCAAACATTAGAATACAAGTTGGACCGATTGGTTGCAACTTTCAACCGCTTCATGGAGCTCTCTGAGGAGCTAGTCCAATATAATGAAGAAGAGGATTTTGTGGATCCGAATTTGGATATTGCCGAATATGAAGGAACATTAGTGCCCATGCCATTTTCACTGGAGCCATCAGTGAGCGGAGCAGTCCAGATAGTGCTCACGACACTTTAAACATATTGTTAGCTAGCACCGTGGAACGCTTATTTGAGGGACAAACACAACTTCTGGAGAAGATTCGGGATTCAGCGGGACCCTCAGAGCTGCATTTTGAGAAAATACGCATTCCTACGTTTTCTGGAAGATACGAGGATTGGTGTCAGTTTAATGACCTGTTCTTAGGCTCAGTCGACAAGAAGACTAGTCTTTCTAAGTGTCAAAAGTTCCATTATTTGAAATCCTATCTAGATGGTGAGGCTTTGGCTCTGATTAAACATATTCCCATTACTGATGATAATTACCAGGACGCATGGGAGAGACTCAAAAATCGCTACAACAAAAAATCACTTATTGCTCGGTCGTTCATTCAAAACTTTCTTTCGTTTCCAACTGCAAAGGGTTCCAAAATCATTGAGTTGCGCAAAATAGTTGACTCCGCAGACGAGAGCATACGCGGTCTACACGCGCTGAATTGCGACAACCGCGACGTGATGCTGATCCATATATTGCTCTCAAAACTAGACATTGAATGCAAGGAAGCTTGGGCTACATCTAGTCAATCGTGCGAGGAAAATGTGACCATAAATGACCTGTTCGCCTTTCTTTTCGCCCGTTTTGACGCGCTTGAGTCGTGTCAAGATACAAACTTAGTTCATGATCCTCCCACTGTGCTGAATAGACGTCGTGCAGTGTCTCATCATGTAGACGTGCCAACTACATCTACAGCCTTTATGCGTGTACTCAATTTAAAGAGCTAGACGTTTTGGATCGTCGCACGTTTGCAAGAGATGGTAATTTGTGCTTCAATTGCGTAGGTCGATCTCATCAGGTAAAGGATTGTAATTCCACAAACACGTGCCGCCTGTGCAAGTCGAAGCACCACACACTTGTTCATCCAGAGGAAACACGCACCACTCCGAGTGCTGCTGCCAATACATCTGCTGACCCAAACTTAAGCTCGCCCTTACATTCTGTTGATGCTGATACTGCCGTGACTAGCCATCATACGTTGGAGAGGGAATTCTTGGCCAATAGTCAAGCCATATTGCCAACGATTTTAGCCACTATAATCGACTCCTGGGGCAACGAGACAACCTGCAGGATATTGCTGGATACTGGTTCCACTATAACTATGGTCGCTGAGTCGTTTATACAACGGACCGGACTGCCGCGCACGCATGCTCGTATACCAGTGGTTGGTCTCGGTGCAAGCCCTGCTGGGGTTACTCGAGGTCGCGCCACGTTCACGTTGCTCTCCCGCACAAGCCCAGCATCAGTGGCGGTTACAGGTCTGATTATGAGCACTTTAACCTCCTCGATTCCAGCACAGAAGATTGAGTCGAACACTCCGATGTGGGAAAAGATTTGCGATTTACCCTTAGCGGACCCTACATTTGGTAAACCATGCGAAATCGATGTGATTTTAGGAGCTGATCAACTTTGGAACATATACACTAGACGACGCAAAGAGTTTGGTTTAGAATATCTTATTGCACTTCATACTAATTTTGGTTGGGTCATTACAGGCAGTTATCATCTCTGCAGTGATGCTCACACCCACGCACTGGCACATCACGCTCACGAAGATCTGGATATCTTAGTTCGATCGTTCATGGACATGGAACGAGTTCAACCAAATAACGCTACCATTGACGCTAGTGATCCCGCTGAGCAACACTTCGTTCAAACGCATACCCGCCGAGAGTATGGCGTGTACATCGTCCAATATCCGTTTAATTATTCCGCTCCGCCTATGGGGTCCACCTTGGCCCAAGCTCTACGCCGCTTTTCTTCTCTCGAACGGAAATTTCGAAAGCTTCCGGCACTCAAACAACAATATGTCGAATTTATGGAGGACTACATACAACGAGGACACATGGAGTTGATTCCGCCGACTAAGGTAGAGGGGGATCCCGCCAATCACAATTACTTGGCCCATCACGCAGTATTTAAACCAGATAGCACCACCACGCGATGCCGAGTTGTATTCGATGGTTCTGGGGAGGACTGCAGGGATATTCACTCAATTCAAGACTACACTTTGGACCACCTATCCAAAGGGATTTACTTGGAGTATGTCTACGGTTCCGTCAGCATCGCTATGTGTTCTGTACGGACATTGAGAAAATGTTCAGAGGAGCACACGCAGTATCAACGTATCGTCTGGCGAAAGGAGGAGACTGCTACACTTGATCATTACCGACTGCTGACCGTGACGTATGGTTTAGCTTCTTCGCCATTCTTGGCTGTTCGAGTTCTCAAGCAGATCGCTCAAGATTATGCCGATTTGTATCCGAACGCTGCTGCGGTGCTTGTAAGGGATGCGTACGTGGATGATATTCCTACTGGCTGCGATAATAGCGACGATCTCATTGCACTCAAGGATGAACTACTTTTGCTATTGAGCCGAGCTCAATTTAAACTTCGAAAATGGAGCTCAAACTGTTGTGCACTACTAAAGTCGCTGCCAAAAGACATTTGTGAGTATCCACCAGTAGATAGCCCAACTCAATATGTGAAGGTTCTTGGAATACGCTGGGACCCAGACGTAGACGATTTCTCCTTCAAGCTGACCATTCCGGACGCTACAATATCTCTGACAAAACGGATCTTGCTATCTGAGCTTGCCAAGATCTACGACCCCCTGGGCTTACTTTCCCCCACCACTGTATTTCTAAAGGTTCTATTTCAAGATAGTTGGCTGAGCTCGGTCGAATGGAACGAACCACTACCCCCACAGCTGTGTGCACGTTGGCAACAGTTTGTAGCTGAAGTTCATTTATTCGAAATTTGTCGCATACCTCGTTATCTATCATCACCATGTCAAGCAATTGAGCTGCACGGATTTGCCGATGCTTCATCTCACGCATACGCCGCTGTTATTTATAGTCGCGTGGAGCGTGGAGCTCAATAACGAATATGTGGTCAGATTGATCGCCGCAAAAACCCGTGTTGCGCCCATCAAACCTATATCCATCCCGCGACTCGAATTGAATGCAGCCCATCTTCTTTCGAAACTGATGTCTCTGATCAAGCAAGCACTAACTATTCCTATTTCCAGTACTTCGTGTTGGTCTGACTCAGAAATCGTACTGCAATGGCTCTCGTCACCCCCTCGGACCTGGAACACCTATGTTTGCAATCGTACTGCTGAAGTCCTGGAAGTTTGTCCACGTAGCTGCTGGCAACACATTCGCACTGGAGACAACCCCGCGGACTGCGCATCACGCGGACTTCTACCGAGAGAGCTTGTAGACCATCAACTGTGGTGGAAGGGACCACATTGGCTTTCCCAGTCACGTCTTACTTGGCCACCTGCTAAGGCCAAGTTCGCAACGTCAACGGAGGAGGCTGCGCGCATAAAAGTAAGGGTCAAGCCTCAAATCAATCTACACATTTCCGATGAAGGAAATGATCTTCAGTGTATGATTAACAAGGCTTCCTCCTGGTCACATCTCTTACGGACAATAAGCTACTGCTTTCGCTTCGTACATCGCATTCGTTGCAAAGACCGCCTGTCATCGTTTCTATCGTCCTGGGAGCTTCAATATGCACGCTGTGGAGTAATCAAACATGTTCAGATGGAGTTCTTCCAAGTAGAGTACAAGCAGCTGATCACTGGACAGCCACTTTTTCGAAAGTCCAAGCTGATTCGTTACACTCCATTTGTTGACAAACAAGGAATGATTCGCGTAGGAGGACGCATCGACAATTCAATGGCAACTTACGATGCGAAACATCCCATACTTATTCCAAAAGAAATAACCAGTCGCTGTTCTACTGGCTAGACACCAGCATGTCACTTCACTACACGCTGGAGTTGAATTCATGTTCCACACTCTTAGACAGAGATATTGGATACTCGGTGCCCGCAACATAATCCGCTAAATTGTATTCAACTGCAAGATTTGTTTCCTACAGCGCAAAGGTACGAGCGCACAACTCATGGCTGATCTTCCCGCTTTTCGAGTCCAGCCTACCCACTGTTTTCTACATTCTGGATTGGATTACGCTGGACCAGGTACCATCAAGACATCGGCAGGCCGAACACCAAAGTTTGGCAAAGCTTGGTTTGCTATCTTTGTTTGTTTGTCCACCAAAGCCATTCATCTAGAGCTCGTCAGTGACTTGACCACTCCCGCATTTATCGCCGCGTTCAAACGATTCTGGTCTCGACGTGGCCCTATATCCGATTTATACTCAGACAATTGCACCACATTCCATGGCTGTATCTCAGAGTCAAGACGAGGAAATTGCGAGTTTTCTCACGAGTCAGGAAATCAACTGGCACTTCATTCCGCCGTCTGCCCCGCATTTTGGAGGTATTTGGGAGACTGGCGTTCGATCAATCAAGCTTCACCTTCGCCGAGTAATTGGTAGCAGTGCGTTAACCTTTGAAGAATATTCAACAATTTTAACTCAGATTGAAGGTCTACTCAACTCTCGCCCATTGTGCGCTCCCAGCGACCACAGCTTGGATCCCCTTACCCCCGCTCATTTTCTTACAGGTCAACCTCACATGTCGATGCCCCATGTTGTGCCCAAACCATAACTGTAACGCTCACACACATATAGCTAGAACCGCAACTGCACACGCATGATCTTCCCATTCTCTTTTGCTCGACTTCTGTTCGTGAAGTTGGAGCAGTAGCAAAATCGACTAGAACACAACCGCACGCGTATCGTTTAGCCACCGCAATCGCACCCCCGCTTTTTCCTAAAACTGTAAACCGCTAAATATTACATAATCAGTATATTAATCAAATAAAACCTAATTAAAACAAATACAGTCCACTCATTCATCACCAATGCGAAAATAATTATTTTTGTTCGTACTGTTATACGTGCTTACGATGGCCTGATCCGTCGTGTCCTCATCCATTGTACTGGTCTCGAGCGCATCTTTATGAAGCAAAAGGTAATACTTTTTGATGCAATCGTTTACTCCACATGCCTTCTTTATAAAACAGCCCTTGCGATGAAATTTAAGACAACGATAACAGACCTTCCCAGCTTTTACCTTATGCCATCTCTCATCTATTGACAACTGATTAAATTGATTGCACTGAGCCGCGCTGTGATCAGATGTTCCACATGCCATGCATTTTGTTGTATTTTGCTTTGGACGTATGGCGCTATGATCTTCGTAGTGAGTATTTACTGGACTTGCTTTATATGTAGAAGGACAAACCACCGTTGAAGCCGCCTCGTTTATGTTGTAGAACCAATCGCTGAACTCTTAAACAGCTGGTTTAGAACCCTTCGGATGCATCGCCCAGTCCAGCTTGTGCTTATTCGACAACTTGTCAATTAATTCCTACACCAACATGGGATTATTGAGTTCAGCCTCCAGTTTGCAAGTTTGCATTGTTGCGCATATACTACGCACCGCCAATGCGAACTCTATAAACGATTCAAGTCTAACTTTAGGAGCGACATTTTTCTCACCGTTTCAATCATTCTCTCCAAGATGTGCTCTGGTCTACCAAAAAACATTTTTAATGATTTAATAACGTCAGGAACCATTTGAGAAAGAAGAAGCTTTTCCTTAACCAGTTCCCGGGACTTGCCTGCAAGGCATTTCTGCAAGCGTTGCATATTTTATACGTTTTTTAAATCATGCGACTAAAGCGGTGTGGTCATATGTGCTGATAAACATCGGCCATTTTTCGGGACCTCCATGAAATTTCGGCAAGTCCTGGGGTATCGATTGTCGTGCAGCCAGTTGGGTATTTGACGGTTGGTTTCTGCTGCTATAGGGTAAGACGGGTAAAATTTGTCCATTCATTTCAGCCATAAGTCGATATTTTTGTTCTTTATAACGCTCCTCTGCAGCCCGTTTCTCCTCCACCATCGCCAACATTAATTTTTGTAGATTTATTGCGCTAAGAGGCTCCTGTTGTGGTTCATTGTCACACTTTTCAAATGTTGGGGACTCAGTTTGTATCAACCCGTCACACTCGTCACACTGAACGCAGCCTCCAGAAGCCTTCTTCGTGGAGTGTTTGTTATAGACTCCGCACAAATCCATATTTTTTTGCGATAAATTCAGTACGTAAATGGATTTATTCTGTACGTAAATGCTTATATGAAATTATTTTGGTGCCTATTATTATATATGTACTCAACTTTTGATGTCTGGCTGTTGTACTTTAAAGTTCGGACAAACCAACGTGATTGCAGTGAAAAAATCACTCGCATTTTCCCAAGTTGTGAAATTCGATTATGCATGTATGTGTGCAGCAATTACGTACACAAGCATATGCCACTAGCAAGAAATTTTTTAAGAATTGTACCGGCGAAGTCGAAAAAGCCTTTCCGATGTTTTAGAGCAAGTCAAATTTCAAAGACCATGGAATCCAACGCACTTTTGGTTATTTTAATTTTATTTTTATTAACATTTATTACATATAAATTCATTTAATAGTAAAGCCTAGTACTCAGACGAGCAAAAAATGTTATCGGAATAAATCAGGGTTGATATTCGTATGAAACCGATACAAATATTTTGCCGGCAAAATTATTCCTCTAGGGTCATTATTTTGGCGGTACTCAGCACGAGCAAAATAATTGCCGATATATGCTGGAAAAGTATTAATGGTATTTGCCAGGCACGACAAATTTATTTGGCCGGTGAAATAAATGAAGTGTGTGTGAATACAATCGAAATAATCGAAATAAAAGTAACGTTGCCATGGATTGCAAAAGGCAGAACATGAAAAGATCAGCAGAGTTTAACGACGAGCTGAAAATATTGCTAATAAAGCAAATAGAGCAGAGGCAGGTGATCTGGAATTTGGCAGACAAGAACCAGAAACTGCTCTACCAATCCAAAAAGTTCACAAAAGTCTTTCTCCGACATGTGAAAGTTCTCAAAGAACACTGTTGGGCTCTCTGTCATATTTTCAAACTACGAAATGTACATTGATGTGTTAGATGTGTTTGCATATGTTATTAATAGTACTCACATCGGTACAAAATCTACCCTTCTTGCTTCTTTCCCGCAGATATGGATTTACCCAATGCTGTCTGCGTTTTCTGCGACTGTTGTCCTCCTCCTCCTCCACATAAAGAACTGCCAATGAAACATATAAATCCATTGTATTCAATTTAAATAATAAATTTGAATTTGTAAACAAAACACAACTGACTTTGCAGTGTAACCGTAGGGCATGCACACCTGGTCACACTCGGCCGCTAGTATTTTTATTTTGCAAAATTTTTGCTCGTCTGAGTACTAGGCTTAAGGACAGCGGCGAATCTTAAAAAATGTCGTGTTGTTCTCTCTCTCTCTCTTCTTATTACCGATTGATTTATCGCCATTGGTTCTAGATAGACAAATATTTCCGTCTGACCATATTAAAAGGAAAAATATTTTAAGTATAATTCAAAGATTCTTAAAAATATTTATATGTGATTGGTACATATTGGCGGCATGGCGCTGGGCCTTTGCCGGGCGTAGCACTGACGCGATCCTTCCACCAATCTTAAAAACAATAACATAGTCGAATTTAAAAAACTCTCCTATATTTTCCGAATTAAACGTTAAAGTATTGATCAAATTTAATTTTGCAGTTATAGAGAGGTTTCAAGATTTCAATATTATATCACGTACAATGGAGTTACATAGAGTTTTACATTTACCAATGAGCTAGCAGGTCTTGACCGAATTTGTAATATGGTTGTTTATATTGCGGTCCCATGTTTGTTATTACTATGCTTTTGTTTTTTGAAAGTATTTGAATGTTTCCTCTGAATATTTTTTCCTTCGTTTGGCGCGAAACATTTGCTTTAAACATGCCTTATCGGAATTAATTTTTTTCAGAGTTAAGTCTAGTACTCAGACCAGCAAAAATTTTGCTGGCAAAATTTGCAATATAAAAATACTAGCGACCGAGTGTGACCAGGTGTGCATGCCCTACGGTTACACTGTGTGCAAATAAAATCAGTTAAGAATTTAAATTTTGCTTTGATAAGCAAGCAGAAATGTTTTATTTGTGGGAGCTGTGGCGCTGAAGGACGACAATGCACGGCTAAAGTACCGCAATATTGTATAAATGCATTTTTGCGGAACAGAAATGCAATCAACTATTTTTTGTTCCCTATTTATCACCTAAATTTCATCCCTCAACGATTTCCAAGAACGTATCACCTGGAATACATACCTATGAACATTCACTTACATTTTATAATTACTTGAAATTTTACTCTCTATTCATCACTGCAGCCACAGACTCCCATGCGCCTCTTATTACGTTTGCATCAAATTTCTTTTTATTCGCCAAATTACATAGCAAATGCATCTGCTAGATTTCTTTTAATAATAATAAAATCTCCTCGTCGCTAAACTACCCCAATCTCTTTATATTTTGCTTTTTGAACTCCATAGCTTTGTGTTTACGTTTCGATTTCGATTGTAATCAAACACATATGCACGCACACCACTTCATTTATTTCACCGGCAAAATAAATTTGTCGTTCCTGGCGGAATACCACAAATACCATTAAATACTTTTCCAGCATATATCGGCAATTATTTTGCTCGTGCTGGGTATAGCCAAAATTATGACCCTAGAGGAATAATTTTGCCGGCAAAATATTTGTATCGGTTTCATACGACTATCAACCCTGATTCCTTCCGATAGCATTTTTTGCTGGTCTGAATACTAGGCCTAAGGCAAAAAACGTGTTTGCTATCGTTTGGCTTAGTGCCTATTATCTGCGCGAACAGACGCACTAAGAGCATGTAAGTATCTGCGTGCCGTATCTGCTAAATTTGCTGAGAAGAGAGAGATAGCATGATAGAAAAAACCCAATATTAATGTTCATAGCATTCTCAAGCCACCTCTTCAGGCTATTAGTCGAATAACTGAAGCACTATATCTGACAAAAAAAATATATTTACACGCAGCCAGCCAGCGAAATCGTATCTAAAAAGTACAGCAATCGATAATATCTGCCGCAGCGCTGCTCCTAGCGCTGGACGCATATGTATATCTCTCTCGTGAGAATATATCTACACACACTCCCTGTCTTCACCAGTTATGGTTACCTCGGGCGTACCAGAGGGCAGCCCTTTAGGCCCCCTACTTTTAACACTCTTTGTAAAGGACCTGCCTTCGGTATTAACATACTCTCGAGTACTTCTGTATGCGGATGATGTTAAGCTGTGTGTCCAGTACAAGGATTGAGATAAACCAAATCCAGGTTGCAATCCGATCTTAATAGCTTTCAGTCATGGTGTTGCGCAAATTTGTTATACCTTAATGCTTCGAAATGTAAAGTAATGACATTTCATCGCTCCAGCGCCTTTCTGGCTCCTTACACCCTAGGCGGGGGTTGAGAGAGATACCCTCGTTGATGATCTTGGTGCTCTATTAGATCCCAAATTAAAGTTTTCTGAGCACATTTCTACCATGGTAAATAAGGCCATGGGAATGCTTGGCTTTATAAAGATGTGGTCAAAGGAATTTGACGACCCCTATATAATAAAGATTCTCTATATATCGCTTGTTCGTCCGATTTTAGAATATGGTTCTTGTGTATGGTGCCTTCAGTACAAAGTACACCAGGACCGTATAGAATCAGTCCAGAAAAACTTTTTAATTTTCGCTCTACGCGGCCTCAACTGGACTGCAAGTGTGAAACTGCCGTCTTGTTGTAGTAGATTGCTTTCAGTAAACCTTCCATCCTTAGTTAACCGTAGAAAAATGCTTGGTGTGATTTTCGTGCACAACTGGATCAAGAGTGACGTAGATAGCCCTGACTTGTTAAGCCGCATAAACTTCACGATTCCTGTTAGAAACACTAGAATCTATATACCGTTGTTCCTTCCGATTTGTAGATCGAAATATTCTTTGAGTGAACCTTTTAGGGTCTTATGCTCGGATTATAATTCCCTCTACCATATCATATCTACTACTAATTCACAATTACTCACATAACTTTCTCGTAATTAGAAACTGTAAGTGTACGATAGTTTTAATGCATTCTTAGTTCCTTTAGTAAGTTTAGTTATAATTTACCTCGAATATTAGTCTAACATCTATCTTTCCTGCATGATCGCGATCGGTTCGGTTAACGAGTCGTGCGTCATGCGGCAGCACCCCTCGGTCGGTTGGGCGGGAGGATTGCTGCGTTCCGGCCTGGCATTCGCGCGTAACAGCATACGGCTGGTTTCCCATGGGCGACTTGTTTGTGCAGTCATTGCATATCAACGTCCAAGTACAAGAATACTACACACTACATGTTTTTCCCATAAGGCTGTCTCTGTTTTTGCAGCTAGTCCAGCTCAAAGTCTAATGGCATACTGCTATGACAAAGATCGATGCCATTTATGTAACTTTGGGCACTGGGACATTTTAGTAACTAAATTTAGTAAATCATTTGTATCATCCCTGGTTTGTATTGTGATAGGCGCAGTTCACGTTTATACAAATGCGGACTCACGTATGCTTACATAGATACGCATGTCATATCTGAATATATGTTCGTGGCTCCCCTTGCTACGTTAAGAGACCTACATAATGCGATTGCGTGAGTTATAAGGAGAGTATTTGTACGTATGTATGTATGATTGTGTACATTTCCGACGTCAATTTAGTCTCTGTTCGACATTTCAAAGAAAAAGTTATACAAGCCGGGCAATGCATTATTAAGCCATAAAGTGAATTTGAATTAGTATTGTGCTCATTTTTTGCATGTGCATACATATGTACATGAACTAAAATATATTTAGAGTACTTTGAAGATGTGTACACACATATTAAATATATATATAATATATCCTGGCTCTACGATACATTAACTATTGCTCACTTGTACAGCTCTAATCTGCGTTTTATAAATTCGTACTATGTATACATACGTTCATATCTATATGTTAATAAATTTCAACATACATATGTATGTATCTCATACAAATATATGTAATTATATTTTATATATCTATGTATAGATAAAAATATTTTTCCGAAAAAAGTCCTTAAAAAAATGCAATATATGTACATATATAAATATGTACGAAATTTATAGGTTGTAGGTGTTAAATTATTCAAACAAAACAAGGAACATTGACATTTATAATTATCCTTTGTATGTCAATAATTAAAAAAGAATTTGTTAACTGTGTATGTAACATGCAAAATACATTCATACATACATACATACATACATATGTATGAATGCACTTCCATATTCAAAAAACGAGGTGGTCAAGGTTCTTACTACAATTGTACTAATATATGAATTCTATTATGTACACATGTACATCTATAGTATACATTTATCCCTTCTGAACATGTTTGTATACATATGTATAATCTGAAATTGGTGTCTAACAAATATTTCTACAACAAACAAAAAGAAAAAATTTGAATTCGGAAAGATTTTCATTTAGAAATAATGGAACCGAAACGATGGCACTTGCAGTTGTCATGTTTTTTCCTGCTGCTTAGCTCAACATTTTCAGGTATGTCAAATCAAATATGTACATATGTATATACTTATACTTATTTCTCGATTATTTCTCGCGCGAATTTTTGTTTGAAAAAATTCGGTGCTCCAAATCATATGCAAATTTATGTATGTATGGAACAATAAAAAAAATATATGTACAATATGCCAACTAATTGTTTGCAAAATTAAAAAAGTCACAAAATGTCCACTTTAACATCATAATTTATTAGGAAAGACGCTTTTTTCCTGTTCAGTCTTTCGCAATACTTTTCATCAACGTATTCTTAAATCAAATATTTAAAAAAAGTATCAAAAAATAATAAAAAAGAAAAAAAAAGCGGAAAATGTGAGCTGTCTGTTAATTGTTTGCTAAATACAAACATTAATCTTAAAGAGGCTATATCTTTTCAACGATGATCAATGACACTAGTCAACACGACATTTCCGCGGTGGCCAAAAATTTCCTAATAGATTTCGGGATTTTAATTTTTTTAAAGAATTATTGGTTTTTTTTTGTATAATTTAGTTTTTTTTTAAGAATTTTGTAAAATCTGGTATTTTTTCATGTTTTTTCCAGAGGTAGTGATTTTATTTTTAACGCCTGGAAGATTAATATCTTTCAAATTCAAATTTAATAATTTTTTGCGGTAAATTTTCCAAAATTTGGACTTTAACGAGAGGGAACGTTGTGAGCCGCGTCTACGGCCGCGGCTCTACTTTATACCCTGTACTCAGTCAGTATATATGTATGTGAGCTTACGATATATGTAATTTATTACATGTTCGCAAAAGCGGAAAATTCAATTTTAGCCAAAAAAAAAAAAAAAAATTAAGTCGAACCCTTTCGGAGATTTTTAACTATTAGATGTTTCCATATTTGTTTACATAAGTTTTTTACATCTGCCTTTTCTACATGTCTTTATCTACTTCCTACATATACATACACGGCTGTGTGCGAGAGAGAGCGGGAATGAGTCTGCGCTTGGAAGGCCACTGTTCCTTCTGGCTATACTAATGATCCGATCTGATCCAGTTAAAACACCCTGATAGATATGGAAATTTTCTATGATTCTGCGTTTTTGGTTTTCCCGTATCTTAAAAATTGTGGTTTTCGTCCTTTGTGGGGGCGAAAGGGGGCGTGGCCAAATTTTGAAACAAACTCGTCTCGGTTTGATATCACAGGAGCTTTGATAGAAAGTTTGGTTGATCTAGCTCTTATAGTCTCTGAGAACTAGGTGTCGAAAAATTCGATCAGGCATAGCGCCCACCCCGGTGTGTGAGAGAGAGCGAGAGGGAACGATGCTTTTCGAAATGGTTTTCTCAATTGTGGCTATATTTATGATCCGATCTGATCCAGATTCAACACTCTCATTCTCTATGATTCTGCGTTCTTAGTTTTTCCGTATCTTTAAAATTGTGCATGCCACAGATTTTCGTCCTTTCAGTGGGCGGAAGGGGGCGGGGCGAAATTTTGAAATACACTTGTAACAGTGTGATAGGACAGTAATCTGGATACAAAATTGTGTTCCTCTACCTTTTATAGGCTCTGAGCTATAGGCGCTCATGAAGACGGAGGGACGGACAGACAGACATGGCTATATTGTCTCGGCTATTGATGCTGATCAAGAATATATATACTTTTTGGGGTCGGAAACGCTTCCTTCTGGGTGTTACACACATCAATTTTTTCAACAAATCTAATATACCCCTTTACTCTTCGAGTACCGGGTATAAAAAGGCGTTAAGCTGCAGCTTCAAAGTGTCTATTTAGTTTTCCTCTCCTTTCTCCATCAGAAAAGTACTAAATCTGCATAAGGATGATGGAGGAGCTAACCGTGGGCTATAAAAAACAGTACGATCGGCTCCTAGCCATGGAGTCTTAATTTGACAGTTTGCAACTGCTAAGTGAGTCACTAAAGGTCACTCCGCGGGATCTGCAAGTGCCAACTGTCCCTCAGCCTCCCGTTGCCGAACAACCGACTTCGACCACTCCAATTGTACAGCCGCTGATATCGTTTGCTACTCCAAAGGCCACGACAGCTGCTGGTGATGCAAATTCGGTTGCCGAATTTATCACCTCGGAGAACATGCAACCAGAAACGTCTGTAGCGTCCGTGTCCGTCGAGTCCACAAACACTTTAGCTATCCCGTCCATTCCGATCCCACCAACAAATATACGACCCGGACCACCGGGTATTGCCATCACAGGTACGAGGCCTGTGGTGCCAAAACCAAGATTGGTGGTGATCCCACCTAAACGACAAGTTTTTGTCTCACGGCTGGCCTCTGTCTCCACTGTTAGTGATGTGACTGCTTTTATACAAAGAAAAATAAAAGTCGTTGGTTTAAAGGTGGAGAAGTTGAACTTTTCTTATGCCAGGGAGATAGATTCTTTCAAGATAGGCGTCTCCCCAGCTCGAGTTGGCACCATTTGCTCTGCCAAAGCTTAAGGCGAAGAAGAAGAATAAGCCCCCAACGCTTACTACTAATCCGGCCAGAGCACCATCCCCATCTTCCCGTTCTACCTCCACCCGTCCAAAAAACTAAATTCTCCTCTTTTTTGATTACTTACCAGAATGTTAGACGCTTGCGTAGTAAGCTCAGCACTCTGTACCGGGATAACGTCGCATTTGCATCCCACGTAATTGTGTTCACCGAGACCTGGTTAATGCCGAAATTCTTAGTTCTGAAGCCTTGGCAGGTCGGTACACAACCTTTAGGAATGACCGTTCGTCTCGACGTGCAGGTGGGGTTCTGATTGCAGTGGACTCAAACTTCACGTCGGAACATTTCACAGTCCAGATTCAACAAGAACTGGAATTTCTGTGTGTAAAACTGATTCTTCCCGCTTTTTCAGTTTTAAATTCTTGCTCGTATGTATATTCCACCTTCCTCGCAATTTACGAGCAGCACTTGTCCGCTTTAAACGCTGTTTCTTCCTCGCTATCTGATGGAGATCATATGATAGTTCTTGGTGATTTATATTTGACAGGAACTGTTTGGTCTTCGGTAAATAAGTCTAATAATCTAAAGCCCATTTCACGACATGACATTATAGACGGCTTACTTGACTTATCCCTGTCTCAAGTCATCCATGTGAAAAATTCCTTGGGTCGATTGCTTGATCTGTGCTTTGTAACGGATTCGACCATAGCGTGTGTTAACAGCTCCCTCCGCTCACTATACCTGAAGACGCATACCATGCTACTTTCGAAGTGTCGCTTAATATAGGACCAACTGCATTGGATCGGTTGGGTAAGCTACCTCAATGTGTCCCTAATCCTCATTAGGGATTTTTGTTGGTCCGCTCTGTATTTGTGCACTGATGTTATGAGTAAGAGTAAAACGTCCGCACATCCATCCTCGCTATCATTCCTCAATACGTCGGCAAATAATGATTAGGCAATTGCCGATTTTTTTGCCCAATTTTTTCAAACCACCTATTCTTAGGAAACTACTACGGTCAGCCGTACCCATACGGTGTACCGCGGTCGAACGGCATTTTCAGTCTCTGGCTTAATGAAAGCTCGCTGCTTCATGATCTCCTAACAGTTAAGCCGGTGTTTTCACCGAGTCCTGACGGAGTTCCCGGCTGTGTACTCAGGTACTGCGCCGAGTCTCTGTGTGGGCCGTTGCTCAATCTATTCAGCCTGTCCATTAACTCTTCATGCTTCCCCTCAATATGGAAGGAGTCGTTCATAATTCCTCATCATAAGAAAGGTAGTAAGTCTGACGCGAGGAACTATAGAGGTATATCTAAGTTATCCGCTATTCCTAAAGTGTTTAAGAAAATTTTAGCTCCGCACTGCAGCATCTTTGCGGATCACTTACATCTCCTGCTCAGCATGGATTTATAAGGCGGGGATCAATAACCACGAATTTGTTGGAGTTCCCCTCTTTCATCACTAAAAGCTTTTAAGGTAATTACAGACGGATGTCATTTACGCAGATTTCAGTAAAGCATTCGACTCTGTAAACTACTCTCTCCTAGCACAAGAACTTGACCTTTTACGGTTTCCGCCCAATGGATTTCTAGCTACCTTTGTTCCAGGTCCCACAGAGTCCTCTTCAGAAACTATCTGTCTTCACCAGTTATGGTCACTTCAGGTGTACCACAGCGCAGCCATCTACGTATATCTAAGTATTAACATACTCTCAAGTACTTATGTATTTATTTATTTATTTTATTTCATTCAACCTAGTGCTACAATATTAACTTATATTTAAAGCACTAGTCACAAAATTATTTTAATCTTATTATATAGATTACATACATTGGTTTTTAATTCTAAACATTTATATTCAAGTTTAATTTCATTCTTGAAATTTCATAATACATTTTTTTTTGTTATATTATGGATGTATTATTTATGTATTTATTTGTTAAATTTTGTTTGATTTATTTCTTAATTTTATTTATTTCACATCTTGAGCAAACAAAATCTTTTCTTCTTCTGGACACTGTAGGGCATAGTTCATTGAACAAGTAAGTTATTTAGTAATTGTTAGTTTATGAAGGAAAATCAAAGCTCTGGCATTTATCCAGCTATTAAGAATTAGATTAGAAATTTTTTTTGAAAATTGTGAGACGTGATCACATCTCTTCAGTCTAAAAACATAGCGAGCAATATCATTAAACATCATATTAAGCCTCTGTTTACTGATAGCATCTGTATTGCTAAAAGCTTCTATTCTATATAATAGTGATGAGGTCAGATTTGTTTTGGCTATCAGTAGTTTTAAGTTTAACGGTATGAAGTCTTTAGTATGGTACAATTGCCTGAGTAAAAAAGTATATGGTTGTTCCAACTTAGTGTGCTGTTTAAAACGATGCCTAGATTGTTTGCTCTGTCAACATATTCGTATTCGTTGCCGATCTTGAGCTGCTCAAATGCTGACGTGTCTAATGCTTTTTTATAAATAAATAAGCACTTAGATTTGAAGGGATTCAAACTCTGCCCATTTTTTAGTGCCCATTCATTTATGGAATTCAGCGTATTATTATTTTCACGAATACATTCAAGAACTCTACATAGTGGACGACTTACGTAATTTTGAACATCATCAGCATACCTAAGGACTGAACATTGAGACACAACATTTGGTAGGTCATTACCATAAATTGAGAACAGAAGAGGGCCGAGTAAGGGCCCCTGGGGAACACCACGTTTAACAGATAAAAGTGACGAGGACTGAGACGCGGTTACAACTGATTGACATCTATTAGTAAGGTACGATTTTACAAGACGTATTGCGGATGAAGAGAAACAAAAAAGATTTTTTAGCTTGTATGTATGCGGATGATATTAAGCTGTGTGTCCAGTACAAGGCTAGTTTATCTCAATCCAGGTTGCAATCTGATCTTAATAGCTTTCAGTCATGGTGTTGTGCAAATTTATTAAACCTTAATGCTTCGAAATGTAAAGTAATGACATTTCATCGCTCCAGCGCCTTTCTGGCTCCTTACACCCTAGGCGGGGGTTGAGAGAGATACCCTCGTTGATGATCTTGGTGCTCTATTAGATCCCAAATTAAAGTTTTCTGAGCACATTTCTACCATGGTAAATAAGGCCATGGGAATGCTTGGCTTTATAAAGATGTGGTCAAATGAATTTGACGACCCCTATTTAATAAAGATTCTCTATATATCGCTTGTTCGTCCGATTTTAGAATACGGTTCTTGTGTATGGTGCCCTCAGTATAAAGTATACCAGGACCGTATAGAATCAGTCCAGAAAAACTTTTTAATTTTCGCTCTACGCGGCCTCAACTGGGATGCAAATTTGAGATTGGCGTCTTTCTATTATAGATTGCTTTTAATAAACCTTCCATCCTTAGTTAATTTTAGAAAAATGCTTTGTGTGATTTTTGTGCACAATTGGATCAAGGGTGACGTAGATAGCCCTGACTTGTTAAGCCGCATAAACTTCACGATTCCTGTTAGAAACACTAGAAACTATATACCGTTGTTCCTTCCGATTTGTAGATCGAATTATTCTTTGAATGAACCTTTTAGGGTCTTATGCTCGGATTATATTTCCCACTACCATATCATTTATACTATTGTGAGAGTGAAACGAGGGTTGCATAATTCACACTTTATTTCCATACGATTTTCTTGTTCGGGCGTCGATCTTCATACTTTTTATGTGGCCGTATATTTGGGTTTCTTCTAGTGTGGCCGTACGTTAGTGGATTCCTAATACATGGTAGGGTTGGGATAAGGTTTAGTGTTGGGTTAAGGTTTTTTAATGCAGTGGGGTAGCCGTATTAGCTGGCTCCTACCACACTACTAATTCCCTTCGGTCCAGTTGGGTGTGGAGGATGGCTGCGTTCCGACCTGGGATTCGCGCGTAACAGCATTCGGCCGGTGTCCCATGGTCCAAAATAAAACATGATCACGGGTGATGTAGATAGCCCTGACTTGTTGAGCCACATAAACTTCACGATTCCTGTTAGAAACCCTAGAAACTATATACCGGTATTCCTTTCGATCGCTTCACGGCAGACGTTCATCTTCTGCTGAGTCTCCAAAGAGGAAGAATGGTAACTGTTACGGCATGAACCTCAGTGGCAGCTCCAAATATCACTGCGCCTAACAGCACCAACATTCGCAAAGGGCTTAGAAGTGCGAATGTCCAAGGCGAAGGTTAAGCAGTGCGAACGGCAGAAGCAAGCGAAAAAAGGGAGAAGATGAAGACTGCAAAAAACCAAAAACGAGCTGCTAGAGTGTAAAGTGGAAGAGCGTAAAAGTTTTTTAGTCGATCTTTCGATTCTTTCGATTTATTTTCTCTATATCTTTCTCACGTAAATTCTTATTGGAGTCTGCAGATTTGGAGACTTTGCCCGGCGCGCCAATATTCTAAAAAACTTGACCAGCTCTAGCGGAGTGCAAGTCGAATCATTGCGACCGACAATAAGAGGGTCGGCGTGCGACACAGATATCTGCATCACTAGAGATTCGACATTGCAGGTGAGATATCGTCATCCAGTTGGACAAAAAGGCTAACCTCTTACATTCGAGCGACACGAGGTTAGTGTATAACCACAATCTAGGACCGTGTGACAAAAGACATCGGAGTACAATGGATGGTGTTAGCGGTCAGCAGTCGCAATCTGGTGGTGTGAAGCCGTGTGGATTAGAAGAAATACGTAAGCAAAAAAATATGCCTAGTACGCGCTATGTGGCTGAGGGAGGCGCAGGGGAAATGCATCACATTAGGGATACGAATACAAACCTGATCTCGGCGGCGACAATGGCCGCACCTAACGTGCCCATAGAAGCTCCAACAAGCCATCAGGTACCAGAGAATACCAACGGAGGAGCATGGGCTGATCAAGCCTTCTCACGAAGAACGAGCTTAGATAATTTGAAAGTGTTCGCCCAGCAGAGGGCTGATATTTCAGGAAAGCCGCTGTATGCAACAGCCTTTGAGGGAATGCGCCCCATATCGACGCATTCAGCACTGACTCAAGCAGGAGGTCTCATGAGCTCTACGTAACTGAACGGAGGTTGGAACAGAGCAGCTCCCAACTGGAGCGGAGGCCAAATTTCAGGATTCATGAGAGCAAATCGGATTTGAATGCCTCTTTGGCTGAACCCGAACGAGCCAATGCTGATCGGTGCAATGTGTCTTCCATTGGGTGCACCGGCAACGAACACCAATCTGCATTTGCAAAACCTCTCATTCATGCCCCGACTGAAAAGCATTATCAAAGTACGTGTCAAAATATTTCAGGTCCGTACGCGTACATGAATAATCAAGGCCGCATCCCAGATAGCCACAAGACAGGTCATCAAAAAGGATCGACCAGTCTTTACTGGCAACCCCGAGGAATGGCCCATGTTCATAGTGAACATTGAGCAATCTACAGAACGCTGTGGACTCAGCGATCCAGAAAATCTCATGAGGCTGCAAAAGTGCCTAAAAGGTTCTGCTTAGGAAGCAGTACGAGGAAAATTAATGATGCCAGCGACAGTTCGACTAGGCATTGAGACTCTTCGAATGTTATATGGCCGTCCAGAGGCTATATATCATACCCTACAAACGAAGCTACGATTGGAACCGGTTATGAAATAGAGAAGCATCGAAAGCCTAGTACGCCTGGCGTTTTCGGTGCAAAACTATCGTCGACCGTCGACGCGATAGGACTGCCCGCCTATCTGAACGTTACTTCAAGACCTTGTGGAGAAACTACCATTCGACCTGAAGCTTGACTGGGCAAGATAAAGCACTGGACTTCCGGGAGTGAATATCGCAGTTTTTGATGACTGGCTATTCAGAGTAGCGTCATGTGCGAGCACCGTGATTCCAGTAGTATCCGAGAAAGAGGTCTGCTCAAAGAAGAACAATCTAAGAGTCCGGCTCATGGTACATAATGACAGCAACGCGTAACCGCCCTGTCGTAAATGCAATCGGATCCACATACTGGAGGAATGTAACAGTTTCTAGAGCTGAAGGTATCAGGTAGATGGAACTTCGTTAAAGAAAGTAAGTTATGCTGGAGGTGCCTATGCAAACAAAAGGTCGACAAAAGTATGCTCCATCGATGGATGCGCGAGAAAGCATCATTTGCTTCTTCACACCAACAATCAGCGAAGTACCAGGGCCAAGAACAAGGAGAAAGAAGGAGCTACAGTCCTACACACAATGCAGAACGAAGCTGCGCTGTTTAGATATGACCCCTTGACATTGTATGGACCGAGCGGCCAAATGAAAATGTTCGCATTGATAGACGAAGGATAAGCCTGTACCCTGATCGAGACCGAGATAACGGAGAAATCAGGCATCGACGGCCCCTCGGGCGAGCCATGCTTACTCTGGACTGGAGAAATAACAAAACGAGAATCAGAATCCAAATTGGTAAGCTTAACGATATCGTCAATAGACACTGCGGCACGCCAAAGCAGACGCAGATTGAGTGAAACTCGGAGTACCACTGACTGTGAAAGAGCGCAAGGATTCAGAATTTATCGCCACCAAGTCCCGGTTGGGGTGGTCTGTTTATGGCCGAAGAAAGGGTGACGGGCCGAAAAGTTCGCGAGTAATGCATGCATGCGAATGTAATAACAATCCCCAGTTGGAAACTCTTATAAAAGAGAGTTTCTCATTAGACGCGGTAGGCGTATGTATTTCGAAGCACACACTCTGGTCCAAAGAAGATGAACGAGCCAACTCGATAGTGGACAATTCCACGAGGTTTCGCAGCGAAATGAAGAAATGGGAGAAAGGGCTCTTGTGGCTCCTGAGAGATGTCAATGCGACGACTTCAGTGCCTAGAATCCCGTATGGCACGCGATAAGAAGCTACGAGACTTTGTAAACAAACAGATCCAGAGGTACGAAAACATCGGCTACGTTCGTAAACTCAAAGCAGAGGAATTGGCCGAAGTAAGCGCTCCTGGTATTTGCCTATATTTGTGACCAAGAACCCAAAAAAAGGCAAATTAAGACTCGTGTGGGACGCAGCGGCCAAGGTGAAAGGCATTGCTCTTAATTCAATGCTACTGAAAGGGCCCGACCAACTGCTGTTGCTGGTAGGAGTAATATCGCGTATTCGAAAGAAGTCCATCGGCATCTGCGGAGATTTCAGAGAAATTTTTCACCAGGTTATGATACGGGCGGAGGGTCAAAGTTCGCAGCAATTTGGATGGAGATACGGTGGCAAGAGTCGAGAACCGGATAGGTACGTAATGAGCGCTTGTTCCACAGCAGCAGCAACCTACCTGAGAGATAGGAACGCAGAAAGATTCATCGAAGAACAACGAGAGGCGGTAGAGGCCTTATTACGCAACACCTTTGTGGACGACTGTCTCCAAAGCTGTGACTCCGAAGACGAAATGGTTCACCTCGCGCTGGTGGTGAGGAACATACACAAGGAAGGAGGCTTCGAGATGAGAGGCTGGATCTCTAACTCGAACACCGTGATGAGAGCGCTTTCAGATGATGGAGATCATCAAGAATCCCCTATCGAAATGATGGATTCGACAAGACGAGAACGAGTGCTTGGTATGTGGTGGGACCCAAGGACTGACAACTTCACCTATGTCAACAAGTTTCGGGATGACATATACGATGAAACAAAAACGGTGACGAAGCGATTATTTATTATTATTATTATATTGGGCTTCTATATAATACAGGCAAAAATAATACTGCAGGACGTGCAGAGGTCTGCCGTAGGCTGGGACGAAAAGGTTGGAGAGAACAAACGTCAACGCGGGCCTATATGGGCATATACCAACCTATTCGTCCCAGCCTACGGCAGACCTCCGCACGTCCGCAACGTCAACTAAAAAGCATCGAAGAATTAAGTGTTCCACGCTATTTAGATCTATCAAAAAAAAAATCTAATATTCAATTGCACATCTTTACAGACGCGAGCATAAACGACTTTGCAGCCGTCGCCTACATAAGGATCGAGAAGCAAGGAGAGGTCCGGTGCACACTAATCGCTTCCAAAACGAGGGTGCTGCCATTGAAACCAATTTCGATTCCCAGGATGGAACTTATGGCAGCGATATTAGGTCTACGACTGGCTAAGCTCATAGCACAGGAGCTTTCACACAGAAGCTAGATGGTTTTCCGGACTGCCGTTTCTTTTCGACGGAGAACAACACCGGCCGATCACGCAGCTAAGCCTGAGTAATCTTGAACGGATACACATACACGAGTTGAAGGAGACGCCGATGCCGCACTCAAGGCTGAGCAGCTTCGTCCCAAATGTACCGCGATTCAGCAAGTGGGAAAAGCTCAGAGGAACCTTGAGATGCGTGATGCGATTTCTGACCAGAACGTACAAAAGGAATGTAGTGACAGAGGGACGGCTTCGGGACATGGAAGACGTCAATAACGTTATGTACCGGATGGTACAAGGAAAGGAAATGTCTCTTATAAGACATGGAAGAATCGTGAGTAAGAAAAGTCCGATCTACAAATTATCACCATGTCTTGATAAAGCAGGTGTGTTGAGATTACGCGGCCGCATAGATCGATGGACATAGAGAGGTACCTGAAGCGGCCAGTAATTCTACCAGGAGGACATTACGTCCCTAATCTTATTATAGATTATTTTCATCAGCACCAACTTACCAAGATCGTGGTCAACGAGAGGCGACAGTTGTACAACATATCAGGACTAAGAGCAAGAGTTCGACATGCCAAAGATGTCGCAATAAAAGAGCGCCCCCAGAGGCGCCGGAGATGAGAAGTCTACCACCGGAGAGACTAGCAATTAACGGGCTACCATTTACAAATGCAGACATCGACTCCGTTGGACAACTGGAAGTAAACGTAGGAAGGCGACACGAGAAACGATGGGGGGTTCTATTCACGTGTCGAGCAGTACTCATCGAGCTGGCGAATTCCTTGTCTACAGATGCGTTCATGTTAATACTGGAAATGTTCGTGGCTCGTCAAAGAGTCCCTAAGAGAATTGTATCGGATAACGGAACAAACTTTAGAGGAGCGAGCGAGAAATTGAAAGAATCTCATCAAACGAATTAAAAACAAAATACCCGCAAATAGAATGGTCCTTCATACTTCCAGGAGCACCCCATATGGGAGGTGCGTGGGAGAGAATGATCAGATCCATCAAATCCATACTAGCAGAAATATTGGAGGAAACAGCTACAAGAGCTGGTGTTGAGAGCAGCACTGGCAAAAATCGAAAATATGCTGAATTCCAGACATCTGACTTACGTGCCGTTGGAGAATCCGGAAGCCGACGTACTTACCCCGAATCACTTCCTGAGAGCAGAAACTAGTTTGATGGCAGCGAAAGACGACAGCAACGCGATTGGAGTTCTACTTGGTAAGAGTTTTCGCATTGCAGGTCAGATTGTGGACAGCTTGAAAAAACGATGGCTGAAGGAATACCTACCGAGTCTGACGCCGCGAACCAAGTGGCATAGGCCCCCAACTAACCCCGTCAAACTAGGAGACGTCGTGGTTCCAGCGGACGAAACAAGCACCAGAGCACAGTGGAGGAAAGGCGTCGTCATGCATCTTCGAGTAGCTAAGGACGGGATCGCCCGCAGCGCGGTGATCCGCACTGCATCGGGAATGCTTACCCGACCAATTGTTAATCTGACCAAGTTAGACGTGAACCCACATCACGACAAGCGACGAAGTTTACGAAGGGGGGAATGTTACGGCAGAACCTCAGTGACTGCGCCAAATATACCTGCGCCTAACAGCACCAACATTCGCAAAGGGCTTAGAAGTGCGAATGTCCAAGACGAAGGTTAAGCAGGGCGAACAGCAGAAGCAAGCGAAAAAAGGGAGAAGATCAAGACTGTGCAAAAAACCGAAAACGAGCTGCTAGAGTGTAAAGTGGAAGAGCGTACAAGTTGTTTAGGCGATCTTTCGATTCTTTCGATCCATTCTGATTCTCTATATCTTTTTCACATAAATTATTATTGTAAATCAATCATCTCATAACATTTGTCACCTGTAACCTTAAAATCTACAACCCTAAATAAACAACATCAATTACAAAAGACCAGCTGGAAGAGACTCATTAAACAAACCCCCAGATTTGTAGGCTTTGCCCGGCTCAGCAATAGGAACAATTATGTGCCAAATTTTAATAAAGATATTTTTGTTGAAGTCCCAGTCCCGCACCTCTAGCTCAGTGACAGTCTTTAATTGACTTTGGTGCTATGGAACCTGGAGCCAATGGTACTTTTGCACCGACATTGACTGCTGCATTGGCACCTCCACCAGACGAATCTCCTGCGCCCATGTCTGGCCATGACGTACGTCGGGTAGGCAACGACGGTCCCATCGCTGCCGTTTCTGGGCCACCAGCTGTAGCCGCTGACGCTGCACCGACAGCAGCTGCTGCATTGGCCCTCCCACCAGCCGCCTCTTCTGCGCCCATGCCTGACTATGACGTTCGTCTGGTATGCAACGACGTTGCTGCCGTCTCTGAGTCCCCAGCTGTAGCCGCTGACGCTGCTATCAGGAGGGATGTCGAGGATTCTACCTCAACATCCACCGCTATATCTTTAAACAGCTCTACGCCAGCTATATACACTATCAAGTCCGTATTCGATCCATCTATTCTTACTGCTGTTGCCCCCCTTAAATCTATCTTCATTTCTTGTCTAATGGAATCGGCTACGGAAGTTCTTGATAGAGACTTAATTTTTTCAAAGCTAAAAATTGATCACTGTTTTACTCTAGTTGTAGCTAAATTTAATTTAATTTAACTTACGCTTAAGCGTAACATATCTTCCTTTAAAATACTTGTTCCGGATCAACAAGTCAAAAGTATTCTCGACCCCTCTTTCTAGCCGGAGAATATGATTTCTCACATGTTCACCAATCGTGCGACTAACACTAAACCTAGATCTGATATCCTTCCTGCTTCATCTCAGTCCACTTTACCTTCCGTCTCCAGAAACTGAATTATATTTATGTATTTATTTAGTCGCCAACGGATAAAACGTAACTGGCTAAACTAACTTATTTATATTTTAAACAATAAGCAAAGAATAGAAAATTAGTCATTAAACAGGAAAAAATCAGAAAACAACCGTCTGACGGCTTCTTTCCCATGGTATTAGTCGAAACGTATCCTAGATGGTAGCGCATTATTGGCTAATTACCGTAGTTGTCCGGTGTAGATCAACAACAAAGAGTGCATGGTCTCTAAGGCTCCTGGCAGGCATGTTGAAGCCAATACTACTAAGCAGGCTAGGGCAACTGATGTTACCCAATAATAAATCGTAGACAAATAACTGAGCCGCAATTGTCTTTCGATACTCGAGAGAGGAGAGATGCACGACTCATGGGACGGCAATGTACTGGAAACTGCAATGGCTGAAGTGTAAACTTCAAAAACTTGCTTTGCAATTTCTCGATACGCGCAATTTCAACGACCCCGGTGGGGTTCCAAACCACTGAAGCATACTCAAAGCGCGAGCGCACAAGAAATGAATAGAGACTTAGCCTCGTATATGAGTTCCCACTAGGATGAGTGACGCGTAACAAAGCCGAACATAGCATAGGCTTTTCGCAAATTGAAGTTAAAATACTTGATACTCCATCTGCTTAAAGAGCGGAAGGCCATCCATCGAATATGAGGGCTGAACATTGAATACACCTTTGCTATAAGACACAAAGTCACATTTGCTGATGTTGAGAGGGAGCAAATAAAGTGTGCACCAACGCTGAAGATGGATATTGTCGCCGAAAGTTTTGATAGAACGGTAGGTTTCAGATCATCAGCATAACAAGAGCACTTCCCTGTGGAAGGCCGAAAGTAGCCAGATATGGGTCCGACTGCTCTCCATTAACCAATACGACATACTCTCGCCGTTCAAGATATGACATGAACCAACTAAGCAGGCTCGAATAACCGATTCAACTGGGCTACAAATGCACAGTGGGAGACTTCATCAGAGGCCTTAGAAAAATCAGTGTACACCACATCAACTTGAGAGTGCACTTCAAAGGCATGTGTGCAAAAATTACTGAAGGCTACTGGGGACAGTATACTTCTACAGCGTGACCTGGATGGAGTCGTTCGTTGGTGCACACTTAATTCGCTCCCTCTCAATGTAAGCAAATGTTACTTTGTGTCCTTCAGCAAGTGTGTATTCAATGTTCAGGCCTCATACTCGATAGATGGCCTTCCGCTCTTGAAGCAGACGGAGACACTTGACCTGGGGGGTCTTGTTCGATTCCAAATTTCTTTTTATCGAGCATTTGAATTTCATTTTGCCAAAAGCCTATGTCATGTTCGGCTTTGTTACGCGTAATTCATCGCAGTTTAAGGACCCATATACGAGGCTAAGTCTTTATGCATTTCTTGTGCGCTCCCGTCTTGAGTATGCTTGAGTGGTTTGGAATCCCACGGGGGTCGTTCAGATTGCGCGTGTCGAGAGATTGCAAAGGAAGTTTTTGAAGTTTGCACCCCAGCCTTTGCAATTTTCCAGTCCGGTGCCGTCCTATGAGTGCAGATTGCGCCTCGTGCATCTCTCCTCCCTTGAGGATCGAAGAACCATTGCAGCTCAGCTATTTTTATACGATCTATTAGTGGGTAACATCGATTGCCCTTTCCTGCTTAGTAGAATTGGCTTCAACACGCCTGCCAGGAGCCTTAGGGACCATGCACTTTTCGCTGTTGATCTCCACTGGACCAACTACGGGAATAATGAGCCATTGTGTAGGGCTCTTCATCATTATAATGCGCTGCCAGCTGGGATGCGTTTTGACTTTTGCAACGGGAAAGCATCCGTCAGACGGTTACTGTCTGATTTTTTCATGTTTAATAATTAATTTGTTTTTCTCTCTTTTCTTTATTTAGTGTTTATTGTCTAAGATAGTTATAAGTTAGTTAAGCCAGTTAAGGTTTAACCGTTGGCGAATAAATGAATAAATAAATAAATAAGTGGTCGTTGATAACATGGCATAAAACCATGTTGATATGGGCTAAGGTACGACTTCATGAGGATAGAGATCTTTTTGACAATGATGCGCTCAAGAAGTTTTGAGACGTTTTTGAGTTTGGCAATTGGTCTATAATTAGAGATACGATTCCTAGTACTTTTCTTAAAAACGGGAGTAATCTTGGCAGCCTTCCACTTTGCAATAAACCGACCCATTTAAGTGAAGCTACCTCGCACGAAAAACAGGCAGGTGCTAAATTCCATACAAAATCATATTTTGGCCGTTTTTTTATCTTTTTTGCATCTTTTAAATGCAGTTGATTTCATGAAGATATATTTATTTGTTCAAAAGTTATTAGTTTAGCAAGCTGAAATGGCCGAATGTTCTACTGTGCGGCGTTGGCACCTAATTTGTACACCATTTCATGAATTCAGGCTGAATTCATAGTCAACTTTCGTGTGTTAACGAATACATGACATGTTGTTTATGCACACACTTTTTCCCCATTGCACAGTGGCCGGCTGTGCTAAATCTGGGGCATAAAATAAACTGAAGATCCCAGGGACTTGAAATTCGGTACAGTTCATTGTAATAATATGTATACAATTTTGATACATTTTGAGATTGATCGGATCACGCCCACTCTTAGCTTCCATATTGACCATATTAAAATGCTTTGAATTGGATTTTAATACTAATATTATTTCTAATTTGTAATATTTTTAAACAAAAAAATATACTTTTTATTCTTCAGTTTCTATCTCAAATGAAGAGGAGTATATGTATTCATTATCAGAATCTGAATCTATACCAGATTCAATATTGTCTTCGTCTACTATAAAGGCTGACTCAGCGAAAAGGGCAATCATTTCTGAAGATTTTAAGGGATCCGAAGAATCGATTGCTCGGTTGAACATATCCTTTATACTATTGAGACGACTATTTTGTCGCGCTTGTAATATTTATTTCGAGCCTCGGAGGCGTTTTCGCCTAAACATCCAACGGGAACTGCAGAAGCAGAAATAATTTGTGATCCATGGACCAGGATCTTGTGAAAATGGGATACCACGGATACTTTCCCATGTATAAGAAAGCAGTTTCATCACAAAAATTTTGAAACTTTTTTGGACTTATTTCAAACTTGTAAGAAGTGGCATTTAAAATTATTTTGAAACATTCAACAATTTTTAGATCAAATTCTAATATAAAGGTAAATTGTTGAGTATTTGAGAACGCCCTCCTAGCAGTATTGCCATCATTTTTATTTCCTCTTCCGTCGATCTACGTGCAATTCCATTTGCTTCCATCGTTTAACTTGAATGTTTTTCTTCCGGCAATTTAAAAAAACCTTGTCATTTGCATCTCGCACTTGCCATTTATTCAGACCAATCCAATATGAAACGTGCAATTCGAATTCAAAAAATCTTATCTATGAGTGTAATGGACTCACTCCATATTGAAGGGTATTAGGCTTAGGCTTAAATATTTCAGCATTTGTGTCCATCGTCAAACAATTTTTTGGAGTTGCACCTAATATTGGAGTTAATTGAGTGGAGTTCATCCCCGTTAGAACATTAAAAACCTTGCCGTCAATGGGAGTTAAATTGAGATCAAATGAAACTGTAATATTTCTATTAGCAATTTCGTGAAATATGTACGGTGATAAATTTTGAATTTCTTCCTTCATTCTGTTGTTTTCTTTTAAAATGTGTTCTTTACTTTCCTTGCATTGACAGTAATCAAATAAAACGTATTTTCAAAACCATCTAATTTTTTAGCTGTTTTTCAACTTTAACTTGACTTTACAAAAAAAAGTTCATAAAATTTTCCCGAGATATTTTTTGTATATGTTTATTGAATATTTCTTTACCAAACTTCCCAATCCCATTTCGGGAGATTGAGGCGTTTGGCTTCCAGGTCGATTTAAGTGAAGCTACCTCGCACGAAAAACAGGCAAAAAAGTGCTGTCGCAGGTGCTAAATCCCATACAAAATCATATTTTGGCCGTTTTTTTTATCTTTTTTTGCATCTTTCAAATGCAGTTGATTTCATGAAGATATATTTATTTGTTCAAAAGTTATTAGTTTAGCAAGCTGAAATGGCCGAATGTTCTACTGTGCGGCGTTGGCACCTAATTTGTACACCATTTCATGAATTCAGGCTGAATTCATAGTCAACTTTCGTGTGTTAACGAATACATGACATGGTGCTTATGCACACACTTTTTCCCCATTGCACAGTGGCCGGATGTGCTAAATCTGGGGCATAAAATAAACTGAAGATCCCAGGGACTTGAAATTCGGTACAGTTCATTGTAATAATATGTACACAATTTTGATACATTTTGAGATTGATCGGATCACGCCCACTCTTAGCTTCCATATTGACCATATTAAAATGCTTTAAATTTGATTTTAATACTAATATTATTTCTAATTTTTAATATTTTTAAACAAAAAAATATAATTTGTATTCTTCAGTTTCTATCTCAAATGAAGAGGAGTATATAATAATATTGGACTTGATTGAGTGGAGCTCATCCCAGTTAGAACATTAAAAACCTTGCCGTCAATAGGAGTTAAATTGAGATCAAATGAAACTGTAATATTTCTATTAGCAATTTCGTGAAATATGTACGGTGATAAATTTTGAATTTCTTCCTTCACTCTGTTGTTTTCTTTTAAAATGTGTTCTTTACTTTCCTTGGTGAATTACATTTGTAAAGGTCTACAAAATTTCACTGACAGAGTTTTTGCATTTAGCCACAGAACTCTTCCCAAAGAATCAACCAATTTAATTGGATTGGTCAAATGTTTCTGGCTCCTTCCCTTGAAAGCCGTGTTTGTATAAGCTTTGTCCAGTCGATCCGTCAAACCCATAGCTGGCAATCAAATTGACACCATTCATTTCTGGAAACTGACTAAAAACTTCTTTTTGAAAAGTTATTATACTCTTTGCAGCGGGATTTACCATGTTTTGTAATGAAACTTGGGCCATGGTTTCCGTGACTTCAATGTCAATGGGTCTGCATTGCAACTTAGCTTTATAGACTTTATCATAGCTTGGCAATATATCACAGCCTTGTTTCCGTGTTAAAGTCCTAATGCTGTTGTACTGCCTTTTGGTAAAGGAATTCTCCAGTAAAAATGCTAAAGCTTCATCTTCGGAAACTGGAAGGGGCTTTGGTACGTTATTTGTTTGGGGACGTTTGGCATATTTTCCTTTAAAGTCCAATCATTAATTCTAGTTATTTTACATATTTTAGCAGATATTGCAGCTGCATGAGAAAGCAATCAATATTATGATCTTGAGTAGTGGCGAGTTCGGAAGCTAGTTTGCGCTTCAAACGTGTGCCACCTTCATTATAAGATACGCGTGGTTGTCCTTTTGAATGACTTATCAAATCATCTGTATCAATTTGCAATGTCATATTTCCAGCAAGCCACTTTGAATGTTGCTCTTTAAATCTGGTTATTTTCCTTTGACATTTTGGGAAAAATTTGTTGATGTATGATGTGAAATTTGTTTCATTATAGTTCGTTTCTTCTCCAGCTGTACATTTATAAAAAGCTTTCCAAACAGCTGAATCCAAATCTCAAGCATTTCCCCGTGACTCAATTCGAGCGTGTCAGCAATTTCATCAAATATTTATCAAACGCCCAAAGAGGCGCACAACCAATTAGTTACATTAAGCTAAGCACATATTAATGAACATAAATGCATTATTAGTCCCGAGAAGGAGCTAGAAGAATGCCAACTTTTACTCCACAAAACAAGTGACTTATAGGTTAGGTTTGCCAAAAAAACAACACATAAAAGCAAACAAAAAACAAATCACAACACAAACATTGACTTACATTTAACAATCAACATACCTTTATCGGTGTTTTCCATTTAAAAATAATGTTTATTGACAAAGAAAAAAGGTTTAAAATGTATTACAAAAATCCCGTCTAACAGCTGCAAAAGAACTTCAAAGCAACATAGCATAAAATCAGCTTACTTTATGTGCTTCGGAAAATTACCAAGACTGCACAATTTTTTTTTTTTTTTAATTATATTTTTTTCCCTTTGTCTATATTCTATCATAATACTAAGATCTCTTTTCTGTATTTACAAATTTATCTTTTTGATTTTATCCCCCAATTTTGGCAAATCCGGCCACTGTGCATTGCATGAAATGATTTCATGAAATGGGACTAGCATAAACACAGTATAAGATGTGTTTACCCCTGCTCATTTGCTTCTGGGCGGCCAATGAGACAATCCTCAAGCCTGACCTGAAGAAGCTCAACGACAATCGCCTGGATGGTTGGCAGCGGGTCACTCCACTGCAGCAAATCTTCTGGAACCGTTGGCGCGAAGAGTACCTTACTAGTTTTCAAGAGCGGTCTAAATGTTGGACTTCCACGCGAAAACTCTGCGTGAACGATGTCGTTCTAATAAAGGAGGAGGATCTTCCTCATATGCGTTGACCACTGGCTAGACTGCATTAGACTGCATTAGGAACCATCAGGAGGGCCGTTACTCGGCTATGTCTACTGCCCCTCTTCCAACAGGGGGAGAATGTTCGGGCCAGCATCATCGTAATGTTCTCGTGAAAATTTTTCTGGCCCGGCAAAGAGCAATCAATCGGCTTCTGCTAGCCGCCCTTATAAATAAATATTATAAAGTTTAACCAATTCGTTTTTATTTGGTTCAGGACAAAAAATAGGAGCCAAAAAAGCTTGGCATCTCATAAACTCGAAGGGTGCTCCTTTCTTTCTTTTGTTATCTTGAGTCATAAAAAGTTTATTATTTTCTTCTAGATCTGCAATTTGTCTGTCAGTGTTATCTAAAACATTATTGCATTGCTCTTCAAAAGTGTAAAGTTTACCGCACACAACTCTCATTTTCCCAATTAATTCTTTTCCCTTTTTTATCATTTGAAAATACGGGTCCATATTATAATAAACGATTAAATCCCAAGATGAGGCGACTATTTCTACGTCTCCAATCGGGTTTTTTCAATTGACCACATCTCTTTTCCTCTGGCAGCTATGCTTGCTTTTGATACTTGGCAAAATAACATAAGCATTAATATTACTGCCATGAGCCCTAGTTTGGGTATTCAAGGTCTACCGCGAGTACTTCTGGCTTCTTTTGGAGGCGTTTCTGAGTCCTTTTCTTCAGACTCAATTCCAGCTAATGGTCAAACTTTAGTAATCGGTCTTTTAATCGACCCATCTTGATGTTTGATGGTGACTACTCTGACTCTATTGTCCGTACCTTTATGTATTTCTTCTATTTTTCCCAATTGCCATTTAGCTGGATGACAGTTTTCATCTTTTATTAAAACTATCTGTCCTTTTTTAATATTCTGCATTCCTATTCTCCATTTATTTCTTTGTTGAAGGGTCTGTAAATAATCTTCTTTCCATTTAATCCAAAAGTCTCTCTTCATTTTTTGAATTAATTTCCACCTGTCCAGATTTCCAATTTTTTCATCTGACACTGTTTCAATTGGGCCAAATATTGGCCTTCCAATAATAAAATGACCTGGTCTTAATACATCCAAATCGTCAATATCATTTGAAGCGGTATACAACGGGCGTGAATTCAGTACAGCTTCAATTTGACATAAGAGGGTTGCCATTTCCTCGTAGGTTAAATTATTGTCCCCAATCACTCTTTTTTAGTGATATTTCACCGATTTTACCACAGCTTCCCAAATACCTCCAAAGTGAGGTCCTGCCGGGGGGATAAAGTGCCACTCGATTTGTTCTCTTTCTAACATTGGAAGCACTTTTATATTGTCCTCAACGAGAGGGGAGTTTCAGGAAATTTCCAAAAGCCAACATCCTGGAGAACTTGGCACGACCAGATCATCAGAGCCACAGACGAAGCAGACAGACAAACGTGGACACGAAGAGCAAGCGAAAGCGCATCGAGGCCGTTATACAGCAGCCTTGACCATAATTAGGAGTCAGTAACTATTTCACAGATAGTATAGATGCCAACCACGTAGCTCTCATATTCAGGGCACGCACAGAGTACAACGTGTCACCGTACAGAAATCTCGCAGCAACAGAATGAACGCTGTGCAATATGCACGCACCTGAGTATACCTTGCATTTCCTGGCTACATGCCCTATCCTAATGGAGATCCGAGTACAACATTACGGAAGCCCAATACTCACAGCCCAGGACCTAATAGTCCTGCTTAACGGAACGGGATTGCACGAATTTGCACATTTCGTCAAAGAAATGTTGCACTACAGAGAGGACATATTAAGGGAAAGGTTTTAACGTTGACAATAGTAGGCGAAACTACAAAAGCAGAAACAGGGCGAACGGCATTTAAGCCACGCCAATAGATCAGTTCTAAATTTATAATTAATTTATTTGTTAGCCCTTGTATGAGTGGTAGCAAACAGCCAAGGTTTAATATAAAAAATTAAATAAAGAACACACTACTACTACTACTATTTTCCTTAAGGGCTCTCTGGTATTCTTCATCTAATTTACGCGAAGCTCCCACAAAATTGGTTTCATTATCCGAAAAGATTTTTGCACATTTTCCTCTTCTTGAAAAAATCTTCTAAGTGCAGCTAGAGAGGCATCCGAAGTTAGATCGCTGACAACTTCCAAATGAATGGCCTTTGTCGCCATGCACACATATAAGGCAATATATGCCTTATAAGATTTCTGCCCACGGTTTTTAGAACATCGGATATGGTAAGGTCCAGCGAAGTCTACCCCTGTATTTGTAAAAGGGTGTGAAATTGATTTTCTGTATTTGGGCAGATTTCCCATAATTTGTTCTGCCGTATTCTGCCGATACCTATCACAGGTAACACACTCCTTAAGCTTTTGCGTTAAACTGTTTCTTAGCCCAAATATCCAATACTTTCACTGGATATAATTTCGCATCAGATTAATTCCACCGTGCAATGTTTCCTTATGTGCATTAATGACAATTAAAGACGTTAAGTGACACTTATTTAAAATCAAGGTTTGTTTAACTTCAAATTCTGCGCTGGAGTTTTGTAATCTTCCTCCAACTCGCAGTAATCCATCTTTATCTAAAAACGGATTTAGGCCCAATATTTTACTTTTTGTTTCTATTTCTCCATTCTTTATCCAGGCTAGAGTAATCGGTATCTTGGTATCCGAATGCTCTCTAAATGTTAATTTGTCTTTAAATGAATTCCGTTCACGAAAATCCTGATATGATAGTTGTTCATCCCAATCTTTGTCTGACAACCAATGTTTTTGCATAAACAATTTTCCAAAAATTGTAACTGAAGACAACCAGCATAATGTAGATATAACTATTCTTTTGTTAGTTATCTTAGTAGGTTCATAATGGAAGCTGAACCTAAACTCGTCTTTAACTGGCTCCCATTGAAGTCCTAATGTTTTGAAGGATGCATTCTCTTCAGTGGTTAATACTTTATTTTCTTCGTTATCTCTAACGTCCTCAACAATTTCTGGGATATTTGTTATTCACTTTCTTAAGTTAAACCCAACCTTATCAAACTCCTGGTTAACTTCCTTTACATGCCTTTAGGCATTTAATATGGAATCAGCACCTGTCATCAAGTCACCCATATAAAAATAATTTTTTATGATTTCTCTAATTGCTTTATTTCCGCAATTATCTGCTATTGCTACAAGCACCCCAGTAGCTAAGTAGGGTGCTGAAGCTGTACCTTACGTAACGGTTGTTAGTTTATATTCTTTTCATTTTTCGTTTGGAGCGTCTCTACAGATTATATACAAATAATGCTGATCTTGTTCATCAAAATTAATTTGCCGGTACATTTTTTCAATGTCCGCTGATACTACAAATGGCCACTTTCGCCAGTTTACCATAATATCGGTGATATCTTTTTGGACTCTTGGTCCCACCCACATGATATCATTTAAGCTTTTATTATTTGTGGTTTTTGCTTACGCATCAAAAACCACCTTGAGTTTTGTGGTTAGACTGGAATCTCTTATGACTGCCTGATGGGGTAAATAATATTTTCCTTCTTTCTTGGACTCTACCATATGTCCTAAATTTTTATATTCATGCATGAACTTTAGGTAATTTTCTTTTAATTTTTTATTTTGGCCGAGTTTCTTTTCTAAATTGTAAAATCGCACTATAGCTTGTGCCTTTGAATCTCCTAGATCCTTATCTTTTTTGAATGGTATTTTCACCACATACCTTCCATTTTCATCTCTTTTTGTGGTTTCCAAGAAATGCTTCTCACAAACATCTTCTTCCACGTCAGTACTTTCGCTTTCAATTTCCCAGAAATGCTCTAAGTCCCCGACTTCAATTGTTGTCGCCACAATCAATTTATCACCTTTTGACTTGGTGCAACCGGATATAATCACTCCGAATTCTGAATTTTGACCAAGTAGTCCATCTATTTTCACTACTCCGTCTTTTACAATATGGGCATACAAATCTTCCCCAATTATTATATCCACCCTACTTGGTTTATTAAAGTTAGGGTCAGCCAACACATAATCTTTCCATTTCGATTTTTCAATGTTGAACGACTTTACAGGTAAAGCCTTCATAAGTTTTGGGAGAATGATTGCTTCAATATTAAGAGGTTTTTTATCGGCATCCCGAGTTTTTACTGTTAAAGTTACCTTATATTTTGAAGTGGAAGAGTCTGTCGATGAACCTCCACTCACCTCGGTGTTTTCCCTTTTGCGCGCCAATTTTAATATTTGTGCTGCTTTCTCTGAAATGATGGTACATTGTGTCCCACAATTAATTAGAGGTCTAAGGTTTTCATAGCCATCATTCACCGCTCTTACTTTTATAAGGGTTGTGGCTAAGAACGCTTGTTTTTTTGTCAAACAAGTGTTAACATTTTCCCTTTTTTCATAGGGAATATGGAGCATCGTGTGATGGGGTTTTTTACAAAGGTTAGGTAAGGTTAACCCGGACGTCCCTCAGCGGGGCCTTTCATAGGCCAGTATGGCCTTTAGTACATTGTGTCCCACAATTAATTAGAGGTCTAAGGTTTTCATAGCCATCATTCACCGCTCTTACTTTTATAAGGGTTGTGGCTAAGAACGCTTGTTTTTTTGTCAAACAAGTGTTAACATTTTCCCTTTTTTCATAGGGAATATGGAGCATCGTGTGATGGGGTTTTTTACAAAGGTTAGGTTAGGTTAACCCGGACGTCCCTCAGCGGGGCCTTTCATAGGCCAGTATGGCCTTTAGTTATCCGGATGGGGTGTATGGACCTTTACGGTGGTGGTGTCGAGGTTTGGAAGTCCTCGAGAATCGAGGTATTTTTCGCGAAAGCAAGGAGTTCCCTTGGCGTCCTCCTGGAGGCGTTTTACATTGATGCCACCACCGGTGCGCCTAAGTGTCTACTCCTTGCCCGTGAGAGAGCCGGACAGTTGCATATGAGATGTTCCAGGGTTTCAATAGCCCCGGGTTCGTCGCATTTCCTGCAGCTGTCTGTACTTGTGATGCCCAGCTTGGCTGCATGCGCCGCAGACAGACAGTGACCTGTGAGTATTCCCACTAGCAGTCTGCAGTCCTTCCGTGGTAGGTGCAGTAGATAGTGACTGAGTTTTCCGTTGCGCTCCTTGCACATGGTTCTCGAGATTCTGCAGGTGGTACTTCTCCACCTGCTTTCGGTCTGCAGTCCGGCCTGTTTCTCCAGGTCGCTTTTTAGCGTCCTTGAGGAGACAGGCACGTCTTCGATTCTATTGTTTGCCAGACCGACGCCCTCCTTTGCCAGAACGTCCGCCGCTTCGTTCCCTTCGATGCCCTGGTGACTGGGAACCCAATAGATCCGCACTGACTTGGCCGTGCTTAGTGTGTCTAGTGCCTCCCTGCTTGCCAGGACATTTCTGGAACTAACCGCGGACGACTGCATGGATCTTATTGCCGCTTGGCTGTCAAAGAATAGATTGACCACGTTATGCGCTCGTTCGGTCTGTTGAGCGACCTCTGCAGCTTTCTTGATAGCGAAGACTTCCGCCTGGAATATGCTGCATATATGACGACCTTATTGCTGGGTCTGTGCAGTATAGGCCCGCTCCTACTCCTCCGTCCATCTTGGAGCCGTCTGTATATATATTGAGGTACTGAGTCTGGTCCCGTCCTGTTTTCCAGTCTTCGGGTCCCATAAGTGTGTTTGTTTTAACCTCGAGGCAAGTTTGGGGGGTCATGTAATCAGTAGAACTGATCATGCTCTTTCCGATTGAACTGTGCCCGAATCCTTGTGGCGACATGCTACCTGATGCAATTAGGCGCTGCGCTGCTTTTCCTGCAGTCAGACGAGCGTGGATGTCCAGGGGATAAATTCCTAGTATTATTTCGAGTGCTATTGTTGGGTTTGATCCTAGCGCCCCTGTAGTGCAGAGCAGAACCTGCCGCTTAGTTCTTTCCATAAGCTTGTGATATGTTTTCTTCTCGGTGGCTTTCCACCACACAAGGACTCCATACAGCAGAGTTGGTCGCACAACCGAGATGTAGATTCAGTGCATTAGAGCAGGTGACAGGCCCCATGTGCTGCTAAGCATCTTCTTGGATGCATAAAGCGCAATGGTGGCCTTCTTCACCCTATCCCTGGGTTTCCATGCTAGTCTGCTGTCCAGTACTGTGCCGAAAAATTTGACCTGTGTTTTTCGGGATAGCCTTGTTCGGTTTTTCGGGGGGGTCCATGTCGGTACCTTGTACCCCTTTGTAAAGAGGATGAGGTCCGTCTTGTCCGCGTTGATACTGAGTCCTACTACATCCGCCCACTCACATATATCCCTGAGTGCTCGTTCCATTATGGAGCTGAGGGTCGATGGACAGACGCCCGTAATAATTATGCTTATGTCCTCTGCATAGGCTGTTATTTTAGGGGCCTGCCTCTCGAATCTCTTGATAAGGTCGTCGACCACCAGATTCCACAGGAGGGGTGACAGGACTCAACCTTGAGGTGTGCCTCTGTGTGCTCCCTTTACCATGGAAGTGGTGCCCCACTCTCATTGCAACCGTCTACAACTCAGGAGGTTCTTTATCCATAGGTTGATTGCTGGGTGTATGTTGGTCGCTTCTAGGCGATCCATTATTGCGTTCGTAGCCACGTTATTAAATGCTCCGGATATATCTACGAATACTCCTAGTGCATATTTTTTTGTTATTGATAGTTTTCTCGATGGTGGCTACTAAAGAATGTAATGCTGTCTCCACCGATTTCCCTTTGGTGTAAGCATGCTGGCTAGTAGACATCAGTTCTCCTACCTCCTTCCTGATGTGTAGATCCAGCAGCTTTTCCAGTGTTTTTAGTAGAAAGGAGGTGAGGCTTATCGTTCTATAATCCTTGGGACTAACATGGCTGCATTTTCCTGCCTTTGGGAGGCAGAAAACTCTAGAGGTCCTCCATTGGATTGGGATATAGCCTGTACTTAGACATGCCGAGTATATTGCGGAAAGCCATGGGGTGCTCACCTCTTTGGTCATCTGCAGCATGGCTGGGAATATTTCGTCCAGTCCAAGTGCTTTTGTGCTCGTAAAGGAATCTATGGCCCATTGGATTTTTGTGTAGGATATCAGATCTGTTGGGGGATTCTGTTCTTCGGTTGCTAGGTCCTGTTGCGTTTCAGCATCAGTGACTTCAGTGCATCCTGGGAAGTGAGCCTCCATTAGTGCTGTCAGGGCTTCTACGCTGCTCTCTGACCACTGTCCGTTATTCAACTTGAGCTGACTCTGTATGGTGGGCTGCTTTGAGAGCAGCTTCCTGAGTCTTGCTGTTTCTGGCACTTTCTCGATGCTGGAGCAGAAGTTCCTCCACGAACTACGTTGTGCCTTACGTATTTCCTTCTTGTAGTTTCTGGATAGGATCTTGTATTCCTCGTTGATGATCTCTTCATTCGCTTGTTTGGCAAGCTTAAGGAATTCCCTGAGATTATTTCCTTGTAGAGAAAGGTCCCGGCTCCACCAGGGTGGCTTGGTCCTCTTCTTTGTTCTTGAGGGTGGGCATGATGCATAGTTGGCATGTAGTAGAAACTTGCATAGAGTCTTCAGAGACTTTTCTATGTCTTCCACGGATATCACTGCACCAGGGTTCACGAGCTTCGAGGTAACTGTCTTTTTGAACCTTTCCCAGTTTGTGTTCCGGGGGTTTCTGTAGACTGTTACCTTCGGAGTGTGTATGAATTCGCACTTTTACTGAATGTACCTTTGATCTGAGAAGGATGGTCTGTCTAGGACCCTCCAGCCAGATACTAAGGTACTCTTTCCCGTAGAGAGGGTTAGATTTAGCATGTTTGACGAGGTGGGCATCGGTTAATTCCTCCCCCACGTTTGCTACATCTATGTTAGTTGATAAAATAAAGTCTAAGAGTGACTAAACTCGGTCCTGATGTCGGGGCTTCCCCACACATTGTGGTGGGCATTGGCGTCCGTACCAATGAGAAGTTGGTAGTCTTTGGAGTTGGCTTCTTCCACCAGGCTCCGTAGTTCGTCAGGTGGCGCGGGCCTGTCGTGTGCCATGTAGCAGGATGCTACCAAAAGGGGCTTCTCCTCACTCTCTAGCATTACTACTGTTAGGTCGTCCGTGCTTTAATGAGACATAAGGTGAGCGTGGATTCCCTTCCGTACGAGTACGACGGTTCTATTCCTGCTTACCGGTGTTGAGTGGAGCAAGTTATAATTTAAGGACCTTAGTCCGGCCACTGAGTTGCCTAACGCCAGGGCTCCTGGACTAAGGCAATGTCAGCGGACCCTTGCTCCATGGCCATGAGGAGCTCCGCTGACGGGATCTTACTTTTATGCAAGTTGAGCTGCAGCACATCCAGTGTCATTGGTGGCTGGCTCAACTGCACTCGACGGGTTGACTACCAACGTCAGGTCTCCGTTCTCCGAGTCTTCCAAGTCGCTTAGCACTAACCCTTGGGCGGCCTCCACGATGGTCTCCAGACCTTTGTCTTTGTCCACCTCACCTGCCTGCAGGGTGTGCGTGTCCTGATCTCCGGGGTGGCGTTTTTTAAGGCGCAGATAAACATTGCCCATTCCCCACACCATCTTCCCGAACCTGGGATACATAAGGTCTTCAGCCTCCTTGTTGATCTGAAGTATTACATACTGGCCCCCCTCATCGGGTAGTGGGCACCCAGTATGTAGTACCTTCCTGTTGCTTGTGGGAACATCTGGGTTCTGGCGTTGTAGTAGCTTTAACGCCCGGTCAACTTGGATCGCGATGGGGAAAAGTACCTTCGCCTTTGGTATGGACGGGATTAACTCCCTGTCCACCACCTCCAGCTTGGCCCCCTCCCACATCTCCTCCAGTTGGCAGACCGTTCGCGTCAGCCACTTGAGCGTCCGATCATCCTTACGCTGCAGGATCTTGACCCCGTTCAGCCATCCAGCACCATCGAATGTGAGCACGGGAGCTGTGGGGTCCTCTGCCATCCGCGTAAAGAGCGCATCGACGAGCTGCGCGTGAACCGTCTTCCACTGCTCCGCCGTCATCTTCCCGTTTTCGTCACTCCGGTCGATGAGCGCCACGATGAAGTGTCTTTTTGACACGTCACTGGCCTTCGACTTCGGGGACTTCTTCGATAGAGGCTTGGCCATTTTAGGTGGGGGTGCTGCGCCCTTGGGCCCGCGTTGCCGCTTGCTCTCTGGAGTGTCCTTAGCGGCACTCTCGACCGAGCGTTGCCTCTTGTTGGCCAGCATCTCCTCCACCTTGTTGGCATACTTACCGGCTAACGCCCTCATATGGGGCTTTCGATAGTAGTACAATCTGCCTTCTTCCACACGCTGCTTGGCCCAGGCTAGCTTGGCTTTCTCCTCCTGGGAGATGTCCGCTTTACTCTTAAGCCGGCTTAGTGTCGTGAGGGCCGACTTGTGCATTGCTTTGGCCTTCATCACCTCCCTGGGCTTCGGCCCTTCCCTGCGCAGGGAGCTGGTACCTGGTTCCGGCTTTCTTCCTCCGTCTTGCTGATTGAAAGCACGCTCTCCAGATCCGTGTCTGTATCGACAATGGCATCCGTGCGGCTCAGCTTGAAGTGATTGAGTTCGTGTTGGCAATAGCTTTGCATCTGACTTGGCATGCTTCCGCCACGTCAGAGGTGGCGACACGCAAAGAGGATTGCTCCTCCCCGTGCCCGCTGATGGTAGCAGTCACGCTTCCCACCGACGTTTGGGCTGACATCCCAGCCCGTGTTTGATCTTCTTCGCCTTCCATGTAGCCCGAAGGTCCATAGTGGTTAATGTTTTTCGAGGGGACCACCCCCTAGCGTTTTATGCCTATCCGCCAGGCACCTCTAGCCATGGCCCTGACCCTGCGCTCCTGACTCAAGGTCGCGGAGACACCTGGCCCTTGCCTTAGCTAGACACTGCATTGCCTCGGACGGAGCAAGCGGCAGTGCATTACCCTCGTCCTGGATAACGCAGTGCCCATTGCCCAGCCGGCACCCTCGTGGAGGGTTCAGCTAGAAGATTTTCGCCAGCCAGTTTTTTACAAATCCCACAAAACATTTCCGAGGAGCATTTCTTATACATGTCGTGCCTACAGCATCTTTTGCACAGGCGCTGCTTTTGAATAACCTGGACTCTCTCTATCGGACTCATTCTCTTCTGCCACTTTACACAGCGGACAACTTTCTTTAATGCTGCTATAATGCACCACTTTTTGAACGGTTTTTTCTCTGCATCCTGCGATGAGTACAGAGAAGTATACCGTTGTTCCAGAAATTCCATTACATCGGGTAATGTTTGAATCTCTTTTGTCCTTTTATATGACTTTCATATAATTGAAGGGAATCTTTATTAAATTTTCTCAAAATTATGTGGGCAAAAATCACATCAACTTATTCTGTTAATTGTGAATTTAACTTTATTAAATGTATTTACTCATTTATCGAGTCAGAAAACAATTTAATATGTTTTGCTGAATCGTTGTCTAGCATAGGCAAATCTAGCAACCGATTCAGCTGATCTGAAAATATTTTTATTTTATTTTCATATCGCTTGGTCAGCAATTCCCAAGCGGCATTATAATTTTCCAATGGCCCCGTTAATAAGTGAGCAACCATACATCTTGCTGCACCCTTTATCGCCATTTTTAAATAATTGAATTTTAGAGATGTACTCAGTTCATCTCTATTATGAATTATTTCACTATATAATTGTGAAAACCCGTCCCACTCTTTTTCTTCTCCTGAAAATGTGGGTAGTTCTGCCTTTTGTAGAACTGGAAAATCTTCATCTTCCTTCTTTGCTACTGAGGCTTTACTAACGCTACCTTTTTCCTCCATAACTTCCTGCATTCTTATTTCTAAGTTGCTTAACGTGTTCTGAATATCGAAGTCTAGCTTGGCGATCTGTTCGTCGAAGCTGTCATTTATTTCATACACATTATAGATTCCTGAACTTTTTGGTTTAGTCTTTTACTAAAGAATTCAATTTTGGCTTTTCTTAGGTTACACTCCCTTGTTTTAGTCTGATCGAACCTCCCCATACTTTCTTTTAAATAAGTCTTTAAATTTTCCACGAATGTATCGATACTGTCCGATATTTTCTCAAGACTCTGGTCAACTTTTAGCTCCATATCTTCTTTCAAAGTTCCAGTCACAACTTTTCTAACTTTGCCTTTACTACTTTGCCTTTCGTCAAAGTTTCAGTAGTAGTTTGATCATAGCTCTTTTCTATGTCCTTTGTCTTTTTCATCATTTTAACAAATTGATTTTTCTTGTAGTAGTCATGGTCGACTACTCCACATAGCAATAATGCAGTGTTATTTGCTGCAGTCTTTTTTTTACAGATTACGTCACTGGTCAATATACCGGCATCAATCCCTTTAACTTCATTTGCTACTACTGCCTGAGCCTCTAGTAGCTTAATGATTTTATCCGACAACATATTATTAAGTAAATTAATAGTAATATCTATATAAAATAAACTTTTTTCTGACTTAACTCAGGACTTCTTCTTCTACTGGTGCTGCTGCTGCTGCCGCTGCTGTCTCTGCTGCTCTTTGATGCCGTAGTTGACGCTACCGGGGATGCCTTTGGTCGCTGCCGTCATTGTTGATTTTTTGATTTTGTTGTGGCTTTCTTTTTGAAACACACACAAAATGTTTTTTTTGTTCTGTTTTTATTATTTTTGTTATATTATTTGGCCGTTTGTGAACACGCCACTTCCGCGTAATTTTTTGTTTTACACGACAAAAAAAAATAGATATTTTTCTTATCTATTAAAAATACTGCCTGTATAGCATGTATTTTTTTGTTTATTAATTGAATCTTATGTTTCATTAATTAATTTTATACTCGGTTTCTTACTACAAGAGGAAAAACCAGAGTTTTTAATTTTGCTACCTTTAGCTGTAGGTGTACACTTCTGCAGTCTTTAAGGATCTCGCTTAACTCCGTGCTCTTACCACAACGGAGAGTCTCGAAGGACCAAAATGTTAAGACCTTAAAAGAAAAGTCTAAACACTTCCGAGTTGAGTTGTTAATTCAAACTGATTTTTATTTCTCAGAATTTTACCTTATATGTAAATTTTACTTCTTGTTTGGGGTCCAATTCTATTATTATAGCTAGACCCACGGAACGGGTACATCGTAAATTGAAAATCAATTATAAGTATTTTTGGACTACATTCGCTACATAAGTGGCTCTAGTCCACTTGATTCGGGTTTGTCTTTTGTGGCATGAGTTCACAGATTATTTCTCCGCTCACACCCTAGCAGTCATAAATTATTTATTTTATGTACGTTCCTCAGTTATATATAGATCGGTTTTTGTGATTACGTGTGATATAATAATTATGTTTTGCTTGAACACAATTCAAGCTCTACTAGATCATACGTCTGTGCGAAGAATAGAAAGCAAGGTGCAATTTTTCAAGCACGAGACAATTAAAAGAAAGTTATATCTGTCTTCAGCTCTAGCTTTCAATTATTGCACAAATATCCTTAGCTCTGCGTTTGGATCATTACGTCCAGCTGCTCTTTTCCTCTTGCAGTCCGTGCAGGGCATCCTTCGGCGGTGGCAGAAACGAAGAACAAAGATTAGGCTGGGTCTTTCACGACCGTCGTGATTGTTTTAGCAAGTTTTTAATTGCTGTTTTTGTAAACACACAACAAAACGACGCGGGCAACGATGTGCTTGATTCTATTAAATAAAATTATGTATATATATATATGTATGCAGTGTCTTCTTTTTAATGACTTTTTAACTGACTGTTTAATTGTTTAAATGATAGATATTAAGTTTATTCATTCGACTTGGTTTCGCTTAAGTTTAACAAATTATGTGTGCTTTATGTTCGAAATGCTGGCAGCGATTGAGTCTCGCGATATATTACCACTCTCCTCATTTAGTTGCAAATGAGTACGATATCTATCGATATCTATTGGAGCAGAGACAGAGGCATAATAGGTGAGACCGCTTCTGGTGTTCTTTGTCACTCCGCTACCAATACCGCATCCTACATTCGGCCCTCCTGACGCATGATTCGTCCCGAATGGCTTCATATACTCAGCTACTGTCAAAGTCTTGAACTTCTCCTTCTCCGACCCTTTCAACTTTCAACAATATCGGCCATGGTTATTGACTTTGACTACTTTATATGGCCCTAAATACTTTCCCTGCAATTTTAATCCAGTGCCAAACTGGGTGCGTTTAATGGCTACTAAATCATTGAGCTTAAACCTATTTTCTACCTTTCTATTGGCATCGAAAGCTCTCTTGTTCTCAACTTGTATATTCCGAATATTTTCTCTCGCTTCTTTTCTCAAGATATCTCGCTCATGATCTAATTCCGAAATCAGACAGTACTGAATTAATTCCTTGAGCTGCACATCCCCTGCAATACGCAAATCCAAACGAGTTAGCAGTTTGAACGGCGTAACTTTAGTACTCCTCGGCTCGGTATTATTTATGATCTGCTGGACCTTACCTACATGCTTATACCAGCATCCTGGACTTTCATGACTCATTTTAGATAACATTGGGACAACTATCTTATGAATGCGCTCGACTTGTCCATTCCCCCTAGGTACATCTGTTGCAATTAGCAAATGTTGAATCTTCTCCATATCGCAATATTAAACAGATGCGAAGTGAAAGCAGCCCTGCGATCTGAAACGATTCTGTATGGGTTTCCAAAGCAAATAGCCTGACGTTCTAAACAACTCAATACTTCTTCAACTCCTGTACTTCGAGTAGGATACAACCAAACGTATTTAGAAAAACCATCTACAATCACGAAAATAACGTTTTTTGGTCAACTCCATCGCACCAACATGATCAACGTGGTATGTAACCAGCGGCTTATCTCCATTATCGATCGGTGTAAGGAACCCTTCTTGCCTGCCTGCCTTTGCATTTACGAGGATACACTCTACGCAGCTATCAACAACTCGTGCTACTTTCTCCTTGAGCTTGGAAATATAACATGACTTCTCAATCAAGTCCTTAGTCTTTTTACCGGAAAATTTACCTTGCTGGTGACTGATTCGAATGATTTCATTTTCCATGAGTGAAGGTACTACTAGCAACTCCTTATTGGGATCTTTGAATAGAACTTCATTCAATACGTATAAATCCTCATAGCCTTTGGTCTCGACAACACTTTTGACCACCTTCGTCCAATCATCTAACATCTGGGCCTCCTTCAAACGATGTAACGATGCATCCACATGTCTCATCTTAGAACCGGACCTATGCCATATCTCATAGTCGAAATCTTGGAGATACATTGCCCATCTCGACACTCTGAGCGGAATCTCCTTCTTCTTCATGGTCATGGCGAAAGCGTTACAATCAGTAACTATCTTGAACTTCTTCCCTAAGACGTACACCCGCCACTTTACCAAATCTCCAATAACCGCAAGCACTTCGAGTTCATATGAATGATACTTCTCCTCGTAAGGCTTGGTTTTACGACTCACATAGAAAACTGGGTGGCACAAATTATCAGAGGAATCTCGCTGAAGCATAACGGATGCAAATCCAAATTTTGAAGCGTCCATATGAATCTCCGTTTCAAGCGAATGATCATAAAGCCTTAGAACTGGTCCACTAATCAACGCTTCTTTCAATTTTTCGAATGCTACTAAATGTTTCTCCTGAAATTCGAAATTCACCTCATTGCGTAACAAGTCGGACAAGGGCTTTGCAATTAAAGCATATCCTTCCACAAATCTACGAAAGTATGACGTCAATCCTAGAAATCGTTGTATCCCCTCCTTATCGCGTGGAATCGGAAAATCAGCAACTGCTCGAGTTTTCTCATCTCCTGGTTTGATACTACCGTTTTCGAACACATACCCTAAGAAATGTACATTCCGCTTCAATATCTGACACTTACTCCAATTTATACGCAAGCCATTTCACTCTGCTACTTCTAGAACACGTTTCAATTTTAGCACTCCCTCTTCGATACTCTTACTTGCAATCATCACATCGTCCATGTATATAACCGCATCTTTATTCTTGATTAAATCCCGCATAACCGCCATTATAAACCTGGTAAACACTACTGGAGAGTTCGTGATACCGAAAGGTACAAACAGGAACTTATACTGTCCATTCTGAGTTACGAACGACTTATACTTTTGGGATTCAGGCGAAACAGGCATTTGAAATAAACCATTAGTTAAATCCAGTGTTGTGAAACCTCTCCAGTTTCTCAATTACACAATCCATCTGAGCCGTTACATTTAACTTTCGATAATCGCAACACAAACGTTTTTTTTCGTTCTTTTTATCCACTAAAACCACTGGCGAAGCAAACTCAGATGTACTAGGCTTTATAATCCCTTCTTCTAGCCATTCTTGAACTTGGTCATCGACAATTTTCTGTTCGCAATACGCTAAACATCTCGGGTGTTCAAATACAGGTAACTCATCTGTCAATAAGATTTCTCTTCGGCTTATAGCTCTTGATCATGAACTTTACTTCAAATGCAACATTTTGACTCAAATGATTTAGATCTAACACAGACGTTCCCTTAATGTCATCAGTTGCACACAAGAACTTTGTCTTATCTGACCATAATCTGCTCCTACCTCAGCTCCTTTCTCTATACAACGAACTCTTGGCGAAAATATAGTGCCATTCTCGGTTACCATCATATTGACGTTTTCTAAGATCGTAGTGCCCAAAAATTGCCTCGTACTTCATGTCTTCATCAGGAATGACATGAAACTCAACCGTCATATCGATTCCATCAATATTGACCTCTACTCTAAAACTTCCAAAAGTCAGTACCTGGCTCTCACCGATCCCTGTCAAAACTCTCTGGCGCGCTATCAGACTTCCCACGCCTACGCCTAGTTTCAAGAACACACCCCTACGCAACAAACATATCTCAGCTCCTGTATCCACAAGTCCTTTGAATACTGTATTCATACAAGTTACCGATTTTACTTCAAGACGCGAAGAAAATGGTGCACAAGATGGTTTTGATTCTGCTTTTCCGTCCTGAACTACGTTGGTTTCTCTATTACTGTTTCTTTACGCTGTGCTGCTCGGTGTCCTGGTTCATCACATTTGAAAAACTTCTCCTTCACAGGGCAATCTCTTTTCATGTGTGACGAGTCTTCACATCTGAAACATTTCCTAATCGATCCAACTACCACTTCACTTGACCTATCGTTCAAAATCTTACTGCTCGGTGCACCATACTTGCTTGGCGGCTTAGCAGAACCACGAGATTTTTGGTATGCCTCAATTTGTAACTTTAGATCTTTGAGGCTTCTAGCCTGATATAACATCGCTTTGTTTGACCTTGCATCTGGGATTCCCTCTACAAAATATTCGATCAAACTTTCGACTTCCAACTGAATGGGCTTGGCTATCTCCATTAGAAAGTATATAAATTTGACTCTAAACTCCACCAACAAGACAGACTTCAAACTTTCCCAATCCTTTATGTTTCTCTGGCTACGCACAAACATCTTCGCTGCTCCACAAAGCAACTGTTTTGCATACACGAACTGTAGCTGGTTCCACTCAACTGTAGCTGCACAGTCTTCTAGCTCTTCTATCCATTGATCGATATCTGGGGACTTCGATCCTGAAAGTTGTGTAACACTGCCCTCGACATCTTTCAAAGTGAACCACGATCTACCCTGCCTCTCTGATGTGACAACAATCTCTGTTGCAAATCCTCTTTTAATCCAATCGTAGTCAATTGCAACTCAGACAACTTCCGACGCAACACATCAGCCTTCAATGCCAAGATCTCTTTTCGCTCCATTTTACAATTTTAACCTGCAGAAAATTTAGTTTGATATAATTTAAAAGCTTGGTTAAATCTCAAAACAAAATGTAAATAGAATAACAGCCCTGTCTACTATAACGATGTTTTACAACCTTAGAATATAAACATTTTCCGGCAACGCTGCACCGCTAGATTGGTCTCTCTCTCGATGATGCCACTGCTCACGTTGTCGACCCGCTCTCTCGCACCGTTGTTCGTCGCCATCCCGCTCTCTTCGTGTGCACCGCTTTTTGTCGCCGTATCACTCTTTGTAGCGTCTTACACACTTTGAAGACTTCCAAACTCAACTGGAACCTTCTGGCCGTCTTCGTCTGCTGCCAAAATCCGTGCACCAGCCCTTGGTCTACACGATCCTGCACGCACGCAACGATGATACACCCAGATATAATGTCTTGCTTGTTTTTCGCTTCTTCACTGCCTGCACCTCGTGTCCACGAGATGCTTTTCTGCTTTGTATGTGTGAGTTGCCGCTACTCGCTGTCTGTATGAGTGCGCGTTACTTTGCCTCGTTGCTTGCAATTGCGCGTCTCTCTGATGAAATTCTTGCTGCTTCGCTGTCCCACTGCTGCTATCTTTGTCGCACTCTAGATAATTTGCTTATGCCGACTTTTTGATCTTCTTCAGCTTCTTCTTTGCGAATAGCTTCCGAATTTCACGTTTTTATTTGCCAAAAATTTCGGCAAACTTTATCGAATGGTAGGCCACATCTCGGTTGAGCCCCCAAAATGGCAGTGTTTTCTTTTTAATGAGTTAGAACACTGACTGTTTAATTGTTTAAATGATAGATATTAAGTTTATTCATTCGACTTGGTTTCGCTTAAGTTTAACAAATTATGTGTGCTTTATGTTCGAAATGCTGGCAGCGATTGAGTCTCGCGATATATTACCACTCTCCTCTTTTAGTTGCAAATGAGTACGATATCTATCGATATCTATTGGAGCAGAGACAGAGGCATAATAGGTTAGACCGCTTCTGGTGTTCTTTGTCACTCCGCTACCAATACCGCATCCTACATGTATATATCTTTCAACCACTTATCTTTAAGCACTTTTTTACGTGTCACTGTCATTTGTTGCCGGGGGCGCCATGAAAATTTTGAATAGTTTTTCTAAAACAAAGCCGAAGAACTTGGGGTGGCTGTAAACTAACCATATTTAAGCAAAGCGGGGCAAATTCGCCAAGAGCGAGAGAGTGATCAAAAACGACGCGCAATTTCGTGGTTGAACTATCCGGCTTTTCTAGGCAGTGATGGGGTAAATAGAATTGTGCAATCATACTCTGCTTGGAAGCCAAAAACATGTGGTGTAAGTCGATGTATACTCGCATCAGAGAGTGTAGGGGCTGTGCCGCAGCAATTATTAACTTCCCAGAATTTTTTGACAATGTCCGATATTGAGTCCTCTCCTGGATTAGATTCCTTGTAAAGGGCTGCTAGCGATTACTGTTTGTTGCGTGTGCGAGAGAGTCCGCCAGACACAATCTATCCAAGCTTGGTCTTTTGGCCGATGCAGTTGAGATCGAAAAGTAGTCCGGCACCAAGTAATAATTATATTCTCAGAGATTTTAAGAACGTTGGATCCGCGAGCGAAATTTGTATGGGATACTCCAGCCTGAAGTGTGTAATCCAAAGTGAGGTTTATAATACGTTATTGTACGAGTAACGTCCGCTGAATATGATGTGCTGAATCTCCTATCACGGGACTATGCTGAAATATCAGCAGACATGTTAGACTATAGGGTTGATTCGCCTATACCAGATATTGGGACGGCTTTAATTTGAGTTTTCAGTTGGAGTTGCTTAGCTAGACAAGCAGTGATAAAGTTGAGCTGGGGTCCAGAATCAAGCAAGGCGCGGCAGGGTATAAATACACCTGAATGGCTCTTGGCATAAATGATGGCACAACGTAGTCTACAGGCTGGGCATTCGTGGGCTCCGGTGTGAATTCAAGCATAGTGCTGACGAGAGTAGAAGATGTTGGATTCCCTGTCGACGATGTGGGAGGCTAAGCTGTGGTTGCATGCTGCAGGCTTGGTGCACACGGAGCAGATAATGAGTTGCGATGGGGCTCATGTGCAGCAAAGAATAATGCTTTTGTTGGCAATGCTTGCAGTGGCCTGAGCGACGATGCTGCACGCCATGACACGCCAGCAACACCATTCAAACAAGCACGTAAATGTTGAAATTTCTCAATCTTACTCAATCTGCCTATGCACATGGCGTAAAAGTCCGGCCAATCTTCGTAGGAGCCGCTGAACCTGGGTAACTTCAATTCCGGTAGGCGAGACTTACGGTTGTATAACTGGGGGAATGCATGCCTACTTTCAGAAGTGCGTGGAAAAGCTGTTGAATTGGCGTTCGTTTTTTGCCCATAGGTGAACGCATCCAGTTGACGAGTGAGAGTGGATTTAACCTTCCAATAAACCGCATCGAGTTCCGAGCGAGTGCCCGAGTGCTCGAGCAAATCTGATTTTTATACCCGGTACTCGAAGTGTATAGGGGTATATTAGATTTGTGGTGATAACGATTGTGTGTAACACCCAGAAGGAAGCCTTTCCGACCCCATAAAGTATATATATTCCTAATCAGCATCAAAAGCTGAGTCGATATAGCTATGTCTGTCCGTCCGTCTGCCCGTCCGTCCGTCTTCATGAGCGCCTATATCTCAGAGACTATAAAAGCTAGAGTAACCAAATTTTGCATCCAGACTCCTGTCATATCACACTGTTACAAGTGTATTTCAAAATTTCGCCCTTTCGCCCACTGGAAGGACGAAGATCTGTGGAATCCATATTTTCAAGATACGAGAAAATTAAAAACGCAGAATAATAGAGATTAGCCATATCTATCAGAGTTCTTAATCTGGATTTGGTCGGATTACTATTATAGCCAGAAGGAACAAATGAAATTTCAGTGGCTTTCCGAGCGGTTACTCATTTTCTCTTTCTCACACACATCTCCGCGAGTCGTAGTTAAGACGTATGCAGATGTATAAATGTAGACAAAAAAGATGCAAAAAACAGATGTAAACAAAAATGGAAAGGGTTCGAATTTATTTTTGTCTCTAAATTTCCTTTTAATTGCATAAATTAAAATTTTTTGCGAACATAATAAATTACATAAATCGTAGGCTCATATATATACTGACTGAGTACCGGGTATAAAGTAGCGCTTTTTCTAAGCGAACGATCGAGTTTGGCACTGACCTGCACCAAATAGCTTGGTGTTAGCGAATCTTCTAAATAACGCGATAAGATGGTTAGAAACAAGCGCGCACTCGAGCCGGTGTACGAAAAATGTATGCACATATTATTATTATTTTTTTATTATTTATTTTTTATTTATTTATTATTATTATTTATTTTTTTTTTATCCATTTATTACTCATAAATCTATATACAACTTCATTTAAATTAGTATAGCCTATGCGAGCCCTTGCTGGGTGGTACTTGCCATTGAGGCTCTGCTTCACCCATGATGAGGCGTCACTTAACCTAGTCGCTCCCTTCTCTGGCGCTCAACAGTGCGCAGTTCCACCATGATGGATGCCGCATAGTTGCTGGTCGCCTCGCAGTTTTCCGAGGACAAGAGCATATATGGTAACAAGATGTGCTTGGCTATAGCTCCGCCCAGGGCGTCCTCCAGCTGCGAACTTGCCACACGCGAAGATGATGTGCTCGGCATTCTCCTCCACGTTGTGGCTGTACCATGAGCATTTCGCAGAGTCGTCTTGCCTGAAGCGGTGCAGGTAGCTGCGAAAGCAGCCGTGGCCGCTGAGGAGCTTCGTTAGGTGAAAGTTGACCTGGCCATGCTACCTGTCAGCCCATTCTTCGATGTTAGGAATGAGCTGGTGGGTCCAGCGTCCCTTCGTTGACGCATCCCAGCGAACTTGCCACTTTCTGAGGCTGGCTTTTATAACGGATTTTAGAGACCTTCTGCAGTCCCTAAAGGTAGCCTGCTATTGCGAAAAGGTAATGCTTCCGCGCGAGAGCTGGTAGCGGCGTCGTGCGTGGTTGCAGTCCGGGCTTGGCAATGCTGTCGTTCCACCAAAAAACTGGTTGGTAGTGCCTCCTCTGAGCCATGGTCACGGAGCACGCTGACTCCAGGGTCTCCATGACGTGATTGGCTATGCACTCAGCAGTTCCATTCGCCTTGAGGTTGGTCATCAGCTCCGTGAACAGCGACGGGTTGAACCTATCTGCGCGGTAACATTTCCATCTGGGCGCAGCCGTTTCAGCGCTTTCTGCTCGTTGACCTATTTTGCAAATAATTGCCATATGGTCACTGGCTGTGTGGGCGTTGCTGATGCTCCAGCTCGAAAGGTTGAAGAGTGAGGTGCTGTCGAAGGTAAGGTCGACGATCGACACGAATCCTGCTCTGGAGAAGGTGTGTTGCGCACCCTGATTGAGGAGCGCTATGTCCAGGGGTGCGATGGTCTCCAGAAGGACTCTACCTCTCGCATTCGTTGCGACGCTTCCCCACTCCCTTGCCCACGCGTTGAAATTGCCTCCGATAGCCACAGGGTGGCGATCTCTAAGATCAGCCGCTAGGTTTTCTAGAATTGCAGTGAATTCTGAGACCGACAGGCTTGGAGCGAGATAGACACTGTAAGTACAGACCCGTCCAACTTTTGCGCGAACGACACTCGCCTTTGAGCTTATGTTGGTAAGCTGCATTAATGTGGCACCGCAAAGCCAAAGCGCGGCGTTTTTGGTGAAATCCAGAATGAATCCAGGAGACTCCCTTGGTCGGTATGGCTCGCTGAGGATGGCAAGGTCTATTGCCATTTCTCTCATGGTTTGGCTCAGTAGGTCATGAACCGCCGCGCAGTGGTTGAGGTTGAGCTGTAAGAACTTGATCATTGGGGCGGCAAGCTAGATCCACCTTTGGCTACTGTGCATATCTTGCTACCCGCGTAGTGGTTCGTCCCTTTGCTCTTGTTGGCAGTGCAGATGAAGCAGCGTATGTCGCTCTGGCAGGTTGCAGCCTTGTGTCCACTTGTGCCGCATCTGAGGCAGCATCCGGTGCGATCGCGCTCTTGCACCTTATTGCTACATGTCCGAACTTAAGACATCTATAGCAGCGTCTTTGCGCTGTCCGCTCCCGGATCCTGAAGTTTGACCAGCCGGCTTTGAGCCTTCATACTTCCAGCAGAGCTCTTGCTATCAAGAGGGGTAGGCACACCACTGCCAGCTGAGTGCCAGCAAAGGACGGCCTCAGGTGTTTAACGGAACTGGAGTCCAAGCTGGGTGCATCTACCGTTGCGCTATCGCTGCTGCAATATCCTCCTTCGTGGCAAGGCTGTCAATGCCCAATGCTGCGCTGATGTCCATCTTTAGCTTAGTCGTGTTGCTTTTACTCGCGCCGTTGAGCTCTAGATCCAGTTCCCCCTTGCCGTCTTCCGGATTTTGATGACGTTCTCGCCCTTTTCCTGCAGCTTTCCGTCCTGCCGCCTGGTGACCATACAAAGGATGTCGCTATAGCTCTGCTCCCCCTAGGGCTGGATGATTATAGCGTCCGGTCTTGGCTCGCGCTCACTAGGATCGCTTTTCTTCCTTGACTTGGGGACCACATGTTGCCACTTGAGCTGCTGGCTCAGCAGCCATTTGGGGCGACTCGCGCACTCTTCGTGCCGGTGTGAGGCGGGTTCGCAGCGGTTTGGGTGCTAATAGTGGTGGTTTTTGAGTTTTGAGGACAAGCGCCTGCAAGGCTACCACGCTTAAAGCAAGGTCCTTCATTGTGTTGTCCACATGCTGCTTTTGACCAGCTCGTTCTTCCCAGAAATTTCAGCAGCTATACCGTCTCCTTGCCTTTAGGGCCAGACTGGAACCTGCTCGAGCCATGAACTTTCGCAGGTGCCGACGGTAGTGGGGATCTGATAGTTGCGTGGCGCTTACCAAAGACTGCCTCCTCAGTCATCTTCTCCATAGGTGTTTGTGGTGTATCCATGTATTTAGGGTCTCCACTCGAGTTCGTTATTCCTGATCGCAGTGCGTAGTCATCGTCGCGATCCCATGGGTGCCTTTCCGTGGAGTGAGGTCCATGCGAGGGTTGACTCTTGGCCTTATGGGCACCAGGATTCAGATCCATATTGGTGCTAGTTGGGATATGGATCAACAAACAATCCACCTTGGTGGGACGAACAGAAAGCGTTACTCGAAGCCTGCCAAGGTTTTAACGAGACGGGGGCGGTGGGGACATTAACCTATGAGCCATTTCAGCAGGGGTTCAGCCTGCCTCTTCAGGTCATAGAATGCCGACACCATCAGCCCAAGGTCCAATGCACGTAAGGGGGGTTCCAGTGGGAAGTACGTAACACTTAACTTGTCTCGGTGTTACGGGTAGTATAGTACCTACCATGACACTTGTCTTCATCGGAGCCTCTAGCCCCAATGGGACCACTTTGCTGGATCATCTGGGGCGTCCAGCGATGCCCGGGAATATACACCAGAAATTAGTCGCTGGGAGTACCACCCCTTCTCGGTCGCCAGGAGGCAGGAGGTCAGATCCGGGACCCGGATCCCCAAAAAGACGCAATAGGGGGGTCAATAAGTCATGGCCTACTTCTAGCGTGTACCTTCCGAGGTACTACATGGCAGCGCCATCTGTCATTGGGATACTCCTACGATGAGTAGGCTATCACGCTTATCACTCTCTCATTTGAGTTGCAGCCAATAACTCCACTCAATGGCTGCCACTGACGACGCGGAAAAGAGAAAACGAGTTGCACGGTTCGTAGACGGCTATTGCGTGGAACTCGACCAGCCATGGCAGCCAGAGCGGCTCCTCGACAGCTCCGGCCCTTTTACACTATCGACAGCTTTCGCTGGTCCACGGAACGCGATGCAAAAATAGGAGCCACGGGAGCGCGCGTCCGTCCTGTGTCTGCACTCAACACGCACTATGCACATATGTATGTCCGTATGTGTTTGTGTGTCTTCTGCAAGCGGCAAGACAGCGAATAAAACGAATTGTGGCAATACGAGGCACGAACACGTCGGGGTCACCAATGTTTTGGGGAGGTACTATTTTGCACCTCACTTTGACCCCTTTTTCTATTTATAAAATTAAATAACAATCCGAGCCTTAGAGCTGCTGTATTCCGAGCTTTACTTCTCGATCTTGGCCATCGAACTAATATCAATAGCTTAGTGATGATACCAATGTTGTTATTCAAAAATAATTCGATGTGACTTCAATGCCGTGACTAATAATTTAAATAATAAATGTTATGAACTTTCAGAGGCGTTCTGCTGCGAACAAACGGTATTAATGAAAACATTATAAGAAGAATCAGCGCTATGATGCGAGAGAACAGACACCCAGTTTACGTTTAACATGTCATCCCCTATAGAATTCAGACTAACTTCAGCAACAAAATATTTCGAATCGGGCTAAGCCCAGGGCGAGTAACTATAGAATTTAGCTAAAAATACCAATGGCACGCGATGTTTGTCACATTCTGCAATAAGCAGATCGCAGCATGCAACGCTGCAATCAATATACGCACTAAGAAAAATTAATCTAGAACCTATTAAAAACATTATTAATTTGGGTTAAGAGGAGGTTAACGTTCTAAGGCCCAAAAATAGACTACTTTTTATACCCGGTACTCGAAGAGTAAAGAGGTATATTAGATTTGTTGAAAAAATTGATGTGTGTAACACCCAGAAGGAAGCGTTTCCGACCCCATAAAGTATATATATTCTTGATCAGCATCAATAGCCGAGTCGATATAGCTATGTCTGTCTGTCCGTCCGTCTGTCCGTCCGTCCGTCTTCATTAGCGCCTATAGCTCAGAGACTATAAAAGCTAGAGGAACACAATTTTGTATCCAGACTCCTGTCCTATCACACTGTTTCAAATGAATTTCAGAATTTTGCCCCGCCCCCTTCCGCCCACTCCAAGGACGAAAATCTGTGGCATGCACAATTTTAAAGATACGAGAAAACTTAAAACGCAGAATCATAGAGAATGAGAGTGTTGAATCTGGATCAGATCGGATTATAAATATAGCCGCAATGAAGAAAACCATTTCGAAATGCATATTTCCCTCTCGCTCTCTCTCACACACAGGGCTAGGCGCTATGCCTGATCGAATTTTTTGACGCCTACTTCTTAGAGACTATAAGAGCAAGATCAACCAAACTTTCTATCCAAGCTCCTGTGATATTAAACCGAGACGAGTTTGTTTCAAAATTTGCCCACGCCCCCTTCCGCCCTCACAAAAGATGAAAATCTACAATTTTGAAGATACGGGAAAACCAAAAACGCAGAATCATAAAAAATTACCATATCTATCAGAGTATTGAATCTGTATCAGATCGGATCATAAATATAGTCAGAAGGAACAAATGAAACAAATGATTTCAGTGGCCTTCCAAGCGCAGACTCGTTCCCTCTCTCTCTCGCACACAGCCGTGTATGTATATGTAGGCAGTAGATTTAGACATGTAGAAAAGACAGATGTAAAAATTGTATGTTAACAAAAATGGAAACATCTAATATATAAAAATCTCCGAAAAGGTTGACTTAATTTTTTTTTTCTTATTTGGCTAAAACTAAATTTATCCTTTTTACGAACATGTAATAATGTAATTTATTACAAGCTCACATACATATATACTGACTAAGTACCGGGTATAAAGTAGAGACGCGGCCCACAACGTTCCCCCTCGTTAAAAAATGTTTTTCGACACAAAATAAAGTATTTTGCAAAAACTTTTTAGCAGGTTTTGTTGGATATTTAACAAAGTAATTTATTAAGTGTTTTTTATAAAAAAATTTTCAAAATGGCGGCTCCAGCTCCCGCTAAAAAAACTTCTGCCTGGAATATGCTGCGTTGGTCCGGTAGCTTATATACACCATATTTCGAAGTTTGTGCAATATAAACCCGCTCCTACTCCTCCGTCCATCTTGGAGCCGTCAGTATATATATTGAGGTGTTGAGTCTGGTCCCGTCCTGTTTTACAGTCTTCGGGTCCCATAAATGTGTTAGTTTTGACCTCGAGGCAAGTTTGGGGGTCATGTAGTCTGTATGACTGGTCATGTCCCTCCCAATTGAGCTGTGCCCGTATCCTTGGGGTTACATGTTCCCCGATGCAATCAGTCGCTGTGCTGCTATGCCTGCAGTCAGCCGAGAGTGGATGTCGAGGGGATCGATTCCGAGTATGGTTTCGAGTGCTATAGTTGAGGTAGACCTCAGCGCCCCTGTGATACATAGCAGAGCCTGTCGCTGGGTCCTTTCTATAAGCTTGCGGTACGTCTTCTTTTCAGTTGCTTGCCACCACACTAGGACCTAATACATCAGAGTTGGTCGCACCACCGAGATGTAGATCCAATGCATTAGGGTGGGTGAATGGCCCCATGTGCTGCTAAACATCTTCTTGGATGCATAAAGCGCAATGGTGGCCTTCTTCACCCTATCCCTGGGTTTCCATGCTAGTTTGCTGTCCAGTACTGTGCCGAGGTATTTGACATGTGTTTTCTGGGTTAGTCTTGTTTGGTCGATGAGTCCCTGAGTGTTCGTTCCATTATGGAGCTGAAGGTCGATGGTCATACACCCGTAATAATTATGCTTATGTCGTCTGCATAAGCTGTTATTTTAGGGGCCTTCCTCTCGAATCTCTTGATGAGGTTGTCGACCACCTGATTCCATAGCAGGGGCGACAGGACTCCACCCTGAGGTCTGCCACTATGCGCTGCCTTTACCGTGGAGGCGGTGCCCCACTCGGATTGCACCCGTTTACAACTCAGGAGGTTCTTTATCCATAGGTTGATCAAGGCGATCCATTATTGCGTTCGTGGCTACGTTGTTAAATGCTCCGGATATATCTACGAATACTCCCAGAGCATACTTTTTATTGTTGAGAGCTTTCTCGATGGTAGCTACTAGCGAATGTAGAGCTGTCTCCACCGATTTCCCTTTGGTATAAGCATGCTGGTTGGTTGACGTCAGTCCTCCCACCTCCTTCCTGATGTGTCCATCCAGCAGCTTTTCCAGTGTTTTTATCATAAAAGAGGTAAGGCTTATCGGTCTGTAGTCCTTGGGACTAGCATGGCTGCACTTTCCTGCCTTTGGGAGGAAGACAACTCTAGCTGTTCTCCATTGGATAGGGATATAGCCTGTGCTCAGACATGCCGAGTATATTGCGAAAAGCCATGGGATGATCGTCTCTTTGGTCGCTTGCAACATGGCTGGGATCATTCCGTCCAGTCCAGGTGATTTTATGCCCGCAAATGAGTCTATAGCCCATTGGATTTTCATGTGGGTTATTAGAGCTGTCGGGGGGGTTTGTTCCTCGGTTGCTAGGTCCTGTTGCGTTTCGGCATCAGTGACCTCGGTGCATCCCGGACAGTGGGCCTCCATTAGTGCTGTCAGAGCCTCTTCGCTGCCCTCTGACCACTGTCCGTTATTTAATTTTAGCTGACTCTGTATGGTGGGCTGCTTCGAGAGCAGCTTCCTGAGTCTGGCTGTTTCCAGCACTTTCTCGATGTTCGAGCAGAAGTTCCTCCACGATCGACGTTGTGCCTTGCGTATTTCCTTCTTGTAGTCTCTGAGTAGCGTTTTGTATTCCACGTTGATGATCTCCTCATTCGCTACTCTGGCTAGTTTGAAGAGTTCCCTGAGGTTATTTCTCTTGAGAGAGAGGTCCCTATTCCACCAGAGTGGTTTGGTCCTCTTTCTCGTTCTTGATGGCGGGCATGCTCCTTGGTAGGCAGACAGAAGTTCCTTGAAGAGGGTCTCTAAATACTTCTCCATGTCTTCCGCGGATTTCATTGTGCCCGGATTCGCAAGCTTCGAGGTAACGGTCTTTCTAAACTTCTCCCAGTTTGTGTTCCGGTGGTTTCTATAGACCTTCGGAGTGTATTTGAATTCGCACTTAAACTGAATGTACCTATGGTCCGAGAAGGATGGTGTTTCAAGGACTCTCCATTCAGATACCAAGGTACTCTTTCCCGTTGCGAGGGTTAGATCTAGCACGTTGAACGAGGTGGGACCTACGTAGGTGCATTCCTCCCCCACGTTTGCTACATCTATGTTAGTTGATAGTATAAAGTCTAGGAGTGACTCAACTCGGTCATTGATATCGGGGCTTCCCCACACACTGTGGTGGGCATTGGCGTCCGTACCAATGATGAGTTGTTGGTCTTTGTAGTCGGCTTCTACCACCAGACTCCTTAGTTCTTCAGGTGGCGCGGGCCTGTCGTGTGCCATGTAGCAGGAGGCTACTAGAAGGCGCTTCCCCTCACTCTCCAGCATCACTACTGTCAGGTCGTCTGTGCTGTAGGTAAGCGTAGCTTCCCTTTCGTACTAGAACGACGGTTCTATTGCTGCTTACCGATGTTGGGTAGAACGAGTTGTAATTTGCGAACTTTAGTCCGGCCACTGTATTGCCTGACGAAATCAAGGGCTCCTGGACCAAAGCTATGTCAGCGGGCCCTTGCTCCATGGCTATAAGGAGCTCCGCCGATGCAGCACACTCAGTGTCATGGGCGGCGAGTCCTCTAGCGCCAAACCCTGGGCGGCCTGCACGATGGTGTCCAGATCGAGGTCCTTCTCCACCTCGCCTGCCTGCAGGGTGTGTGTGTCTTCGGCGTGGCGTTTCTTGAGGCGCAGGTACACACTGCCCATGCCCCACGCCATTTTCCCGTATCTGGGGTAGAGGATGTCCTCTGCGTCTTTGGTGATCTGGAGGATCACATTCTGGCCCCTCTCGTTGGGTAGTGGGCTACGAGCGTGCAGTACCTTCCAGTCTGCGGTTGGTATATCAGGGTTCTGCCGCTGAAGGAGCTTCAGCGCGCGGTCTGCTTGGAGAACGATGGGGAAGAGTACCTTCGCTTTGGTATGGACTGGAATAGCTCCTTGTCCACCACCTCCAGCTTGGCCCCCTCCCACAACGCCTCCAGTTGGCAGACGGTCTGCGTCCGCCACCTCAGCGTCGGGTCGTCATTGCATTTCAGGATTTTGACCCCATTCAGCCACACAGCGCCAGTTTAAACTGCGCCGCCGTCATCTTCCCGTTCTCATCACGTCTGTCGATGAGAGCTAAAATCAGGTGTTTCCTGGACACATCGCTGATCTTTGAAGTATTGACCGACCTCTGCTTCGTTGTTTTCGGTGTTGGTGGTCCCGCGCTGCCGGCAATACTGCCGGGGTGGCGGTATTGTCGGTCGAGCGCTGCCTCTTGGTAGCTAGCAACTCCTTCACCTTATTGGCGTGTTCGCTAGTGGACGCCTTCATTTGAGGCAACCGTGCGTAGTATCTGCGGCCCTCTTCCAGCTTTAGCTCGGCCCAAGCTAGCTTGGATTTCTCCTCCGGGGCAATATCCGCCTTGCCTTGGAGCCTGCTACAAATCTTCAGGGCCGCCTTGTATGCGGCCCTTCCCTACGAGGGGAGCTGGAACCTGGTTCAGGCGAGCGGAGAAGGCATTCTTCTTCGGCTTTGCCGATGGATAGCACGCTCTCCAGGCACCTGCGTGGCTCATCCTACAGCGAGTTTTTCCGGCAGTAGTGTTGCAACTAACGTGACCTGCTCCCGTCACGTCAGAGGTGTGACCGCTGGCGACACGCAGAGAGGATTGCTCCTCTCCGTGCCCACCGGTGGTAGCAGCCACGCTTCCCACCGACGTTTGGGTTGACATCCCAACCCTTGCTTCATCCTTTAGCCCCTCCATGATTGGCCCAAAGGTCCATACGGTTGATGTTTTTCGGGAAAGCCACCCCCTAGCGTTTTAGGCCTGACCGCCAGGCACCTCTAGCCATGGCTCTGACCCAGCTCCCCCGACTCGATATCGAGAGGACGCTGAATCATTGCCTTAGCTAGACACTGCATTGCCTCGGACAGAGCAAGCGACAATGCATTACCCTTGTCCGGGATAATGCAGTGCCCATCGCCCAGCCTGCACCCTCGGGGAGGGTTCAGCTAGAGAGTTTTTTCCAGCTAATATTTATAAAAATATTTAAAAATAAAAACGCTTCGTCAGGGCCCCCCAAATTCAATTAGCTTTCATTTTAGTGTCATAAAATTCAAATCTGTTGACTCATGGAAGCTGTAGAAGGTACCGCGCATGAGATATCGAAATATACTTTCTCCCACGTATTCATAGAATAAGGATACTAATTTTCGGCTCTGACGGAGGATACCGTCTTAAGCCCATACTAAAACAGTCATCCAAAAAAGGAAGTTCGTGCTGCAAATGCACATTGCTCGGCATCCTAGCTGACGACTGCGGATCGTCGGACCATACCAACGAGCCCAGATAGAAGTCGCCAACAACGCAGAGATGCTGACAGCCACGTAGATTAGCATACTTATTGGCAATTTAATGTAAATTGCGTAGCTGCTATTTGGTGGAACATACGATGCGCTGACCGATATATACGATAGCTTCTCCGACTGGACGGCCACAGACACACCAATCTGATCCAAGATATTCACTACCGAGGAGACAAATTCGATGACAGCGTAGTGAGCGTCTAACGGTCACAATGACACCAGCTCCTCTGCAACGCTTCGTTTTGGCACAATCTCGGTCCTTACGAAACTTGGAAAAAGTTTGGGATCGCAGTACTCGTTGTCGAAGAAGGAAAGCCAATCCAACAAGAGCATCGTCGTATGTTCCAGCAGCAGCCGAACGAATGTCGCACAAAGCGCAATGCGAATAAGCGGTATTTTGTTGGTGTTTCGCAGAAGTATGCCAGATATGATGCAGCGGACCGTTGCGCACTGCGAAGAGAAAGTGTAAGCAGAAAATGCTGTCGAGAATGGGCGCCGCTTACTAGGGGTTTTTTGTAGTGGATGGAGCTGGAACATCCGGAGTCGGAGTGAACGTCCGCAATGGCATAAGTGTAGGCAGATTAACAGCCGTCAGATCAGGGACCCCAAGTTTGAATATTAACGAATTTCAACGCAGATACATCAGCATCTCGCTTGACCAATTTCGCAAAGGAAATTCCGGCATCGGACATCTTGAGCTTATCGGCAACGAATTTCGCCACCGCCTCTGGCTCCGTCTCGACGGCAAATTGACCGATATGAAGGTATTTTCTGCTCTGCAATACATTTTATTACTCGCAGCTCGGAGCAACATCAACAAAACGCTTAGAAATTTTGTTCCGATTCTTCCTCTTTCGGATTGTAAATAAGCCATCCGAATCAGAAGGGAGAGCTGCAGCTGATCCCGGGTAAACGACCGCAAACGAGGTGGCGGCCACTAGCCATGGAGACAGCAAGTCAGTCGCCGGTATATCATTATTGGCATCTTTCTTAGAAGCACCCAGCTTCACCTTCTAATTCGACTTGTTTGGGAGGCCAGCCTGAATATCGGTCTTGAGATCCCGATAAAGTCTTTCAAGCTTCAGCACCTTGTCACTCAGTTCGTATATTTAAGAGTGCGAGTCATTCGCAACAACACAGTTATCACACTGCCACAACAAGTTGGGCAGATTTTTTCAGAGTCTAATAGCATCTGAGGGTAAATCAATGGATGACAGATGAAACGCACGGCAGCACAACGATGAGCTGCGAACAGTGTCAAAGTACTGCACTAAAGATATCTTATCAGAATGTACGTGTCCTATGCAGCAAGCTCAGCTAATTACATTCTGGTAGTCCAACTTTTGATTCTGATATCGCCTTTACTGAAACCTGGCTCAATTCCTCAATTTCGGATTCCGAGATTTTTATAGACAAATATAACATATATAGATCTGACCGTCCATCTTGAGGTGGCGGAATCCTGATTACTGTACGTTTTAACTTAACTTCCCAACTCCTTTCCATCGAAAAATAAAAAATATAAAGGAATTGTAGTTAAACTTCGTCTGTGCTCTTTTAAATTATTCATGTCATGCTCTTACATCCCACCGTCCTCTAAATTTTCAACTTACATGCTTCACGCTGCGTATCTCAAGTCTGTTTCGTCCCAACTTAATGACTCCGATAGTCTTATTGTCCTTGGGGATTTAAATCTGCCAAATATTTCTTGGTCTCCTTTTGAGGACTCTAATCTTATGTTCCTATCCATGCAACACAATTTTTGTCGATTCTCAGTCCAATATTTCGTTGGGTCAGGTAAATGTCATAGTCAAATTGTTCATAAAGCCTTCGAATATATTTTGCTTTAAAAAGGCTGATTTTCTCTCTGTGAATACTGACCTTTCTCAGATCGATTGGTCATTTCTTGAAGACTTCCTTGAAACTGAGCCTACTACTAATGCATTCTACAGTACTACTTTTTCCACCTTTCCTACTTATCTTCCATTAGTCACCACAAAGCTTATAAGCCCTTCAAGAAATTTAAAAAATCTGGTTCGCAATCGGATTTTTCTAAGTACTCTATTGCTAAGTCAAAATAATCTTTATTAAACACTTTATGCTAAAATAAATACTTGGCTAAATACAAGCTCAACTTCAATCGCGATCCTAAACAATTCTTCAGGTTTGTTAACTCTAAACGTAGTTCTTCCCAATTTCCCTCTTCTTTACACTTAAATGGTAGATATCGTCGCATCCATTATCTGTTTCGTAGTGATCAGACGTGTTTTTTTTTTGAGCTTCGCTCATCTTTCATCTATTTCACTAAACAGCCGGTGTTTTTTCCAAACTTTTGATAAACTTGCAAATTAACTTTCTATTACAAAATCTATCCTAAAACGCGAGTGCATGCCTGTGTAATTGTGTAATAACATAATTTAATAATTATTTTTTGCGTTGGTTAATCGGTGTGTTTTTGTTGTTGCTTTCTGTAAGTACGCTCTCATATTGCATTTAGCCCGCTCTCATCTAGTAGGCTTTGCCTTATTATCACTCTTTCCCTATAACCCAAACCTTAGTAACTGTTCTTCCTCTCTCGTTCTCGATACTTTCTGTGCAGTAGCGCTCTCTCTCTCTTATTGCAGCTGCTGCAACCACTCTCCTCTCTCCACTCATTTTTTTTTTGATTCCGCTTTAAGCGTTTGTCTAATCTGATATCTATTTGTTTTAAAATAAATTTTTTTATTGTATTTAAAAAAGAAATTTTTGGTCTGTGCCAAAAAAACTTGCAAAAAGGAGATCACTAATCAGTCGAATATCCCCTGCTATCTCTGCAAAAATGTAGTGCACTCAAAGTGCGTTGGCGTCGTGGGTGATGCCAAATCCGAACGTAAGGGCTTGCATTACTGTTGTGAGGCATGCCGGGCGATTAAGAATGACATGGTCATGTTTATGAAGCAGACGCGAAAGGGCTCTAAAGAGCTGACCGTGGGCTTTAAAAAGCAGTAAAAAGCTCCTTGCCATGAAGTCTCAATTTGACAGTTTGCAAATTCGGTTGCCGAACTTATCACCTCGGAGAACACGCAACCAGAAACGTCTGTAGCGTCCGTGTCCGTCGAGTCCACAAACACTTTAGCTATCCCGTCCATTCCGATGGTGGAGGTGGAGAAGTTGAACTTCTCTTATGCCAGGGAGATAGCTTCTTTCAAGATAGGCGTCTCCCCAGCTCAAGTTGACACCATTTGCTCTGCCAAAGCTTAAGGCGAAGAAGAATAATAAGCCCCCAACGCTTGCTACTAATCCGGCCAGAGCACCATCCTCATCTTCCCGTTCTACCTCCACCCGTCCAAAAAACTAACTTCCTCTCTTTTGATTACTTACCAGAATGTTAGAGGCTTGCGTAGTAAGCTCAGCGTCCGCACATCCATCCTCGCTATCATTCCTCAATACGTCGGCAAATAATGATTAGGCAATTGCAGATTTTTTTGCCCAATTTTTTCAAACCACCTATTCTTAGGAAAGCCGTACCCATACGGTGTACCGGGGTCGAACGGCATTTTCAGTCTCTTGCTAAATGAAAGCTTGCTGCTTCAATATCTCCGAATAGTTAAGCCGGTGTTTTCACCGGGTCTCGGCTGTATACTCAGGTACTGTGCCGAGTCTCTCTGTGGACCGTTATTATTCAGCCTGTCCATTAACTCTTCATGCATTCCCCCGATATGTAAAGAGTCGTTTATAATACCTCTCCATTAGAAAGGTAGTATGTCTGACGAGAAAAACTATAGAGGTATATTTAAGTTATCCGCTATTCCTAAAGTGTTTGAGAACATTTTAAGATCACTTATATCTCCTGCTCAGCATGGATTTATAAGGCGGAGATCAACAACCACGAATTTATTGGAGTTCACCTCCTTCATTAAAGGCTTCCAAGGTAATCTACAGACTGATTTCATTTACACAGATTTTAGTAAATCATTCGACTCTGTAAACCACTCTCTCCTAGCACAAAAACTTGATCTTTTAGGGTTTTCACCCATTCTCTTGAGATGGATTTCTAGCTACCTATGTTCCAGGTCCCAAAGAGTCTTCTTCAAAAATACCCTGTCTTCACCAGTTATGGTCACTTCAGGTGTACCACAGGGCAGCCATCTACGTATATCTAAGTGATATACTTTTCATTAATGACCTGCCTTCGGTATAAACATACTCTCAAGTACTTATGTATTTATTTATTTATTTTATTTCATTCAATCTAGTGCTACAATATTAACTTATATTTAAAGCACTAATCACAAAATTATTTTAATCTTATAATATAGATTACATACATTGGTTTTTAATTCTAAACATTTATATTCAAGTTTAATTTCATTTTTGAAATTTCATAATACATTTTTTTTTTGGTATATTATGGATGTATTGATATTTATGTACTTATTTGTTAAATTTTGTTTGATTTATTTCTTAATTTTATTTATTGATATATTTATTAATTTATCAAAATTTCTATACATATCATATTAGTTTAATTGAATTAATTAAATTTCTTGTTGGGTCCCTAGGTGTGTGTAGAGCTTTAGTTTGAATGGCGTTGCGTTTCTGATTAGTTTCATGTCATTTGGGAGCTGATTCCATAGTCAGACTGCGTGAACAAAGAATTGTTTTCAAAGCTAGCGAGATCACATCTTGAGCAATCAAAATCTTTTCTTCTTCTGGACACTGTAGGGCATAGTTCATTGAACAAGTAAGTTATTTAGTAATTGTTAGTTTATGAAGGAAAATCAAAGCTCTGGCATTTATCCAGCTATTAAGAATTAGATTACAAATTTTTTTTGAAAATTGTGAGACGTGATCACATTGCTTCAGTCTAAAAACATAGCGAGCAATATCATTAAACATCACATTAAGCCTCTGTTTACTGATAGCATCTGTATTGCTAAAAGCTTCTATTCTATATAATAGTGATGAGGTCAGATTTGTTTTGGCTATCAGTAGTTTTAAGTTTAACGGTATGAAGTCTTTAGTATGGTACAATTGCCTGAGTAAAAAAGTATATGGTTGTTCCAACTTAGTGTGCTGTTTAAAACGATGCCTAGATTGTTTGCTCTGTCAACATATTCGTATTCGTTGCCGATCTTGAGCTGCTCAAATGCTGACGTGTCTAATGCTTTTATATAAATAACTAAGCATTTAGATTTGAACGGATTCAAACTGTGCCCATTTTTTAGTGCCCATTCATTTATGGAATTCAGCGTTTTTATTACTTTCATGAATACATTCAAGAACTCTACATAGTGGACGACTTACGTAATTTTGAACATCATCAGCATACCCATGGACTGAACATTGAGACACAACATTTGGTAGGTCATTACCATAAATTGAGAACAGAAGAGGGCCGAGTAAGGGCCCCTGGGGAACACCACGTTTAACAGATAAAAGTGACGAGGACTGAGACGCGGTTACAACTGATTGACATCTATTAGTAAGGTACGATTTTACAAGACGTATTGCGGATGAAGAGAAACAAAAAAGATTTTTTAGCTTGTATGTATGCAGATGATGTTCAGCTGTGTGTCCAGTACAAGGCTAGTTTATCTCAATCCAGGTTGCAATCTGATCTTAATAACTTTCAGTCATGGTGTTGTGCAACTTTGTTAAACCTTAATGCTTCGAAATGTAAGGTAATGACATATCATCGCTCCAGCGCCTTTCTGGCTCCTTACACCCTAGGCGGGGGTTGAGAGAGATACCCTCGTTGATGATCTTGGTGCTCTATTAGATCCCAAATTAAAGTTTTCTGAGCACATTTCTACCATGGTAAATAAGGCCATGGGAATGCTTGGTTTTATAAAGATGTGGTCAAAGGAATTTGACTACCCCTATATAATAAAGATTCTCTATATATCGCTTGTTCGTCCGATTTTAGAATACGGTTCTTGTGTATGGTGCCCTCAGTACAAAGTACACCAGGACCGTATAGAATCAGTCCAGAAAAAATTTTTAATTTTCGCTCTACGCGGCCTCAACTGGGATGCAAGTGTGAGATTGGCGTCTTTCTATTATAGATTGCTTTTAATAAACCTTCCATCCTTAGTTAATTGTAGAAAAATGCTTTGTGTGATTTTTGTGCACAACTGGATCAAGGGTGATGTAGATAGCCCTGACTTGTTGAGCCACATAAACTTCACGATTCCTGTTAGAAACCCTAGAAACTATATACCGGTATTCCTTTCGATCGCTTCACGGCAGACGTTCATCTTCTGCTTAGTCTCCAAAGTGAATAATGGTAACTGTTACGGCATGAACCTCAGTGGCAGCGCCAAATATCACTGCGCCTAACAGCACCAACATTCGCAAAGGGCTTAGAAGTGCGATTATCCAATTCGAAGCAGGGCGAACGGCAGAAGCAAGCGAAAAAAGGGAGAAGATTAAGACTGCAAAAAACCAAAAACGATCTGCTAGAGTGTAAAGTGGAAGAGCGTAAAAGTTTTTTAGTCGATCTTTCGATTCTTTCGATTTATTTTGATTCTCTATATCTTTCTCACATAAATTCTTATTGGAGTCTGCAGAGTTGGAGGCTTTGCCCGGCGCGGCAATATTCTAGAAAACTTGACCAGCTCTAGCGGAGTGCAAGTCGAATCATTGCGACCGACAGTAAGAGGGTCGGCGTGCGACACAGATATCTGCATCACGAGAGATTCGACATTGCAAGTGAGATATCGTCATCCAGTTGGACAAAAAGGCTAACCTCTTACATTCGAGCGACACGAGGTTCGTGTATAACCACAATCTAGGACCGTGTGACAAAAGACATCGGAGTACAATGGATGGTGTTAACGGTCAGCAGTCGCAATCTGGTGGTGTGAAGAAATACGTGAGCCAAAAAATATGCCTAGTACGAGCTATGTGGCTGAGGAAGGCGCAGGGGAAATGCATCACATTAGGGATACGAATACAAACGTGATCTCGGCGGCGACAATGGCCGCACCTAACGTGCCCATAGCAGCTCCAACAAGCCATCAGGTACCAGAGAATACCAACGGAGGAGCATGGGCTGATCAAGCCTTCTCACGAAGAACGAGATTAGATAATTTGAAAGTGTTCGCCCAGCAGAGGGCTGATATTTCAGGAAAGCCGCTGTTAGCAGCCTCTTCAGACCCATATATTTCATCCATTAGACATGTGAGATCTCAAAAAAAATCGGAAAATAGTTATTCTTTAGAAATGTTAAGTTTATTAGATATTCCTCCCTCTAAATTGGAAGTGGAGGCATATTTTACAGAAAACAAATTAAACCAAATTCCAAAATAAAAAATTTTTTTTTTTTTTAATTAGATTGAGCTAAAAAAAATAATGTGAAAATAATTATGTATATTATATATATGTATATTATTTATATCGCTTGGGATCAATAAATCCCGAGCACGCCGACGTAGAACTTTTGTGGGGGCGGAAGGGGGCGTGGCCAAATTTTGAAATACACTTGTACTGACGTGATATCACAGGAGCATGGATAGAGAGTTTTGTTGCTCTAGCTCTTATAGTCTCTGAGATCTAGGCGCTCATCTGGACGAATGGGCACAGCGCCCATCCCTGTGTGTGAGAGAGAGCGAGAGGGAACGATGCATTTCGAAATGGTTTTCTTCATTGTGGCTATGTTTATGAGTCGATCTGATCCAGATTCAACACTCTGATAGATATTGTCATTCTCTACGATGCTGCGTTTTAAGTTTTCTTGTATTCTTAAAATTGTGCATGCCACAGATTTTGAATGCGATTATCCTGAGCACGTCTACTTCGGCGTCAATACAAATGCAAATATCCTGAACATATAAATTCTGAATCGGAAATGTTTAAATTTAATAACACATTCACTCATGAAGCGAAAAATGTAGAGAAACTCAGGGAAAAAATGATAGATATAATCCGAGAGGACCATGCAAATATAGATTTGCAGTTACCGTTTAGAACGGATATAAAAGGAGAAATAAATACTGAACATGATAGGCCGGTATATAGTAAGCAATACCCATATGCTTATTCGGTCTACGATTTCGTTAATAACGAAATAAGTAAAATGTTAGACGTTGGTATAATTAGACCTAGTAGGAGCCCATATAATTCGCCAGTGATATTTGTACCAAAAAAAGAAGTAAATGAAGATGAAACTCCTAAACATAGGTTAGTAATAGACTTTAAAAAATTAAATGATAATACAATACCAGACAGATACCCCATGCAGGATCCTTCTGTAATTCTTTCCAATTTGGAGCAAAGTATTTCTCTGCTACTGATTTAGAATCGAGATTCTACCAGATATTGATGAAAGAATCAGATATAGAAAAAACATCGTTATCCATAAATAATGGTAAATATAAATTTTTAAGAATGCCAATGGGTTTGACAATTGCACCCAGAATCTTCCAAAGGGCAATGGACGATATACTTAGAGAACAAGTAGGGAAAACCTGCCATGTCTATATGGACGACATAATAATATTTTTATAAACTATTAATCAGCTATTAAACTAAATTATTATATAGAGATATAATTAGAATAATACAGATCTTACAGAATGCTAAAATGAAAATTTCCCTTGAAAAGACGAAATTTTTTCTACTAGAAACTAAATTCCTGGGATACATCGTTTCCAATAATGTCATTAAAACAGACCAGGAAAAAAAAGATACAATAAAGAAATATCCAATTCCGAGAAATGTTCAAGAGCTAGTTTCCTGGGATTAACAGGGTATTACGGAAAATTCGTCCGGAACTATGCGACAATTGCCAATCCACTAACAAAGTATTTAAGTAGAGTCCATGGGAAGATTTCAAAAAGAGCTTCAAAGAAAGCCTTGGTACAGCTGGATGAAACAGCAGTGGAAGCATTTAATATTCTAAAAGATAGTTAAATTGCACATATAGAATTAGTACAACCGGATTACATGCATCAAACGGACCGTTGCGCACTGCGAAGAGAAAGTGTAAGCAGAAAATGCTGTCGAGAATGGGCGCCGCTTACTAGGGGTTTTTTGTAGTGGATGGAGCTGGAACATCCGGAGTCGGAGTGAACGTCCGCAATGGCATAAGTGTAGGCAGATTAACAGCCGTCAGATCAGGGACCCCAAGTTTGAATATTAACGAATTTCAACGCAGATACATCAGCATCTCGCTTGACCAATTTCGCAAAGGAAATTCCGGCATCGGACATCTTGAGCTTATCGGCAACGAATTTCGCCACCGCCTCTGGCTCCGTCTCGACGGCAAATTGACCGATATGAAGGTATTTTCTGCTCTGCAATACATTTTATTACTCGCAGCTCGGAGCAACATCAACAAAACGCTTAGAAATTTTGTTCCGATTCTTCCTCTTTCGGATTGTAAATAAGCCATCCGAATCAGAAGGGAGAGCTGCAGCTGATCCCGGGTAAACGACCGCAAACGAGGTGGCGGCCACTAGCCATGGAGACAGCAAGTCAGTCGCCGGTATATCATTATTGGCATCTTTCTTAGAAGCACCCAGCTTCACCTTCTAATTCGACTTGTTTGGGAGGCCAGCCTGAATATCGGTCTTGAGATCCCGATAAAGTCTTTCAAGCTTCAGCACCTTGTCACTCAGTTCGTATATTTAAGAGTGCGAGTCATTCGCAACAACACAGTTATCACACTGCCACAACAAGTTGGGCAGATTTTTTCAGAGTCTAATAGCATCTGAGGGTAAGTCAATGGATGACAGATGAAACGCACGGCAGCACAACGATGAGCTGCGAACAGTGTCAAAGTACTGCACTAAAGATATCTTATCAGAATGTACGTGTCCTATGCAGCAAGCTCAGCTAATTACATTCTGGTAGTCCAACTTTTGATTCTGATATCGCCTTTACTGAAACCTGGCTCAATTCCTCAATTTCGGATTCCGAGATTTTTATAGACAAATATAACATATATAGATCTGACCGTCCATCTTGAGGTGGCGGAATCCTGATTACTGTACGTTTTAACTTAACTTCCCAACTCCTTTCCATCGAAAAATAAAAAATATAAAGGAATTGTAGTTAAACTTCGTCTGTGCTCTTTTAAATTATTCATGTCATGCTCTTACATCCCACCGTCCTCTAAATTTTCAACTTACATGCTTCACGCTGCGCATCTCAAGTCTGTTTCGTCCCAACTTAATGACTCCGATAGTCTTATTGTCCTTGGGGATTTAAATCTGCCAAATATTTCTTGGTCTCCTTTTGAGGACTCTAATCTTATGTTCCTATCCATGCAACACAATTTTGTCGATTCTCAGTCCAATATTTCGTTGGGTCAGGTAAATGTCATAGTCAAATTGTTCATAAAGCCTTCGAATATATTTTGCTTTAAAAAGGCTGATTTTCTCTCTGTGAATACTGACCTTTCTCAGATCGATTGGTCATTTCTTGAAGACTTCCTTGAAACTGAGCCTACTACTAATGCATTCTACAGTACTACTTTTTCCACCTTTCCTACTTATCTTCCATTAGTCACCACAAAGCTTATAAGCCCTTCAAGAAATTTAAAAAATCTGGTTCGCAATCGGATTTTTCTAAGTACTCTATTGCTAAGTCAAAATAATCTTTATTAAACACTTTATGCTAAAATAAATACTTGGCTAAATACAAGCTCAACTTCAATCGCGATCCTAAACAATTCTTCAGGTTTGTTAACTCTAAACGTAGTTCTTCCCAATTTCCCTCTTCTTTACACTTAAATGGTAGATATCGTCGCATCCATTATCTGTTTCGTAGTGATCAGACGTGTTTTTTTTTTGAGCTTCGCTCATCTTTCATCTATTTCACTAAACAGCCGGTGTTTTTTCCAAACTTTTGATAAACTTGCAAATTAACTTTCTATTACAAAATCTATCCTAAAACGCGAGTGCATGCCTGTGTAATTGTGTAATAACATAATTTAATAATTATTTTTTGCGTTGGTTAATCGGTGTGTTTTTGTTGTTGCTTTCTGTAAGTACGCTCTCATATTGCATTTAGCCCGCTCTCATCTAGTAGGCTTTGCCTTATTATCACTCTCTCCCTATAACCCAAACCTTAGTAACTGTTCTTCCTCTCTCGTTCTCGATACTTTCTGTGCAGTAGCGCTCTCTCTCTCTTATTGCAGCTGCTGCAACCGCTCTCCTCTCTCCACTCATTTTTTTTTGATTCCGCTTTAAGCGTTTGTCTAATCTGATATCTATTTGTTTTAAAATAAATTTTTTTATTGTATTTAAAAAAGAAATTTTTGGTCTGTGCCAAAAAAACTTGCAAAAAGGAGATCACTAATCAGTCGAATATCCCCTGCTATCTCTGCAAAAATGTAGTGCACTCAAAGTGCGTTGGCGTCGTGGGTGATGCCAAATCTGAACGTAAGGGCTTGCATTACTGTTGTGAGGCATGCCGGGCGATTAAGAATGACATGGTCATGTTTATGAAGCAGACGCGAAAGGGCTCTAAAGAGCTGACCGTGGGCTTTAAAAAGCAGTAAAAAGCTCCTTGCCATGAAGTCTCAATTTGACAGTTTGCAAATTCGGTTGCCGAACTTATCACCTCGGAGAACACGCAACCAGAAACGTCTGTAGCGTCCGTGTCCGTCGAGTCCACAAACACTTTAGCTATCCCGTCCATTCCGATGGTGGAGGTGGAGAAGTTGAACTTCTCTTATGCCAGGGAGATAGCTTCTTTCAAGATAGGCGTCTCCCCAGCTCAAGTTGACACCATTTGCTCTGCCAAAGCTTAAGGCGAAGAAGAATAATAAGCCCCCAACGCTTGCTACTAATCCGGCCAGAGCACCATCCTCATCTTCCCGTTCTACCTCCACCCGTCCAAAAAACTAACTTCCTCTCTTTTGATTACTTACCAGAATGTTAGAGGCTTGCGTAGTAAGCTCAGCGTCCGCACATCCATCCTCGCTATCATTCCTCAATACGTCGGCAAATAATGATTAGGCAATTACCGATTTTTTTGCCCAATTTTTTCAAACCACCTATTCTTAGGAAACTACTACGGTCAGCCGTACCCATACGGTGTACCGGGGTCGAACGGCATTTTCAGTCTCTTGTTAAATGAAAGCTTGCTGCTTCAATATCTCCGAATAGTTAAGCCGGTGTTTTCACCGGGTCTCGGCTGTATACTCAGGTACTGTGCCGAGTCTCTCTGTGGACCGTTATTATTCAGCCTGTCCATTAACTCTTCATGCATTCCCCCGATATGTAAAGAGTCGTTTATAATACCTCTCCATTAGAAAGGTAGTATGTCTGACGAGAAAAACTATAGAGGTATATTTAAGTTATCCGCTATTCCTAAAGTGTTTGAGAACATTTTAAGATCACTTATATCTCCTACTCAGCATGGATTTATAAGGCGGAGATCAACAACCACGAATTTATTGGAGTTCACCTCCTTCATTAAAGGCTTCCAAGGTAATCTACAGACTGATTTCATTTACACAGATTTTAGTAAATCATTCGACTCTGTAAACCACTCTCTCCTAGCACAAAAACTTGATCTTTTAGGGTTTTCACCCATTCTCTTGAGATGGATTTCTAGCTACCTATGTTCCAGGTCCCAAAGAGTCTTCTTCAAAAATACCCTGTCTTCACCAGTTATGGTCACTTCAGGTGTACCACAGGGCAGCCATCTACGTATATCTAAGTGATATACTTTTCATTAATGACCTGCCTTCGGTATAAACATACTCTCAAGTACTTATGTATTTATTTATTTATTTTATTTCATTCAATCTAGTGCTACAATATTAACTTATATTTAAAGCACTAGTCACAAAATTATTTTAATCTTATAATATAGATTACATACATTGGTTTTTAATTCTAAACATTTATATTCAAGTTTAATTTCATTTTTGAAATTTCATAATACATTTTTTTTTTGGTATATTATGGATGTATTGATATTTATGTACTTATTTGTTAAATTTTGTTTGATTTATTTCTTAATTTTATTTATTGATATATTTATTAATTTATCAAAATTTCTATACATATCATATTAGTTTAATTGAATTAATTAAATTTCTTGTTGGGTCCCTAGGTGTGTGTAGAGCTTTAGTTTGAATGGCGTTGCGTTTCTGATTAGTTTCATGTCATTTGGGAGCTGATTCCATAGTCAGACTGCGTGAACAAAGAATTGTTTTCAAAGCTAGCGAGATCACATCTTGAGCAATCAAAATCTTTTCTTCTTCTGGACACTGTAGGGCATAGTTCATTGAACAAGTAAGTTATTTAGTAATTGTTAGTTTATGAAGGAAAATCAAAGCTCTGGCATTTATCCAGCTATTAAGAATTAGATTACAAATTTTTTTTGAAAATTGTGAGACGTGATCACATTGCTTCAGTCTAAAAACATAGCGAGCAATATCATTAAACATCACATTAAGCCTCTGTTTACTGATAGCATCTGTATTGCTAAAAGCTTCTATTCTATATAATAGTGATGAGGTCAGATTTGTTTTGGCTATCAGTAGTTTTAAGTTTAACGGTATGAAGTCTTTAGTATGGTACAATTGCCTGAGTAAAAAAGTATATGGTTGTTCCAACTTAGTGTGCTGTTTAAAACGATGCCTAGATTGTTTGCTCTGTCAACATATTCGTATTCGTTGCCGATCTTGAGCTGCTCAAATGCTGACGTGTCTAATGCTTTTATATAAATAACTAAGCATTTAGATTTGAACGGATTCAAACTGTGCCCATTTTTTAGTGCCCATTCATTTATGGAATTCAGCGTTTTTATTACTTTCATGAATACATTCAAGAACTCTACATAGTGGACGACTTACGTAATTTTGAACATCATCAGCATACCCATGGACTGAACATTGAGACACAACATTTGGTAGGTCATTACCATAAATTGAGAACAGAAGAGGGCCGAGTAAGGGCCCCTGGGGAACACCACGTTTAACAGATAAAAGTGACGAGGACTGAGACGCGGTTACAACTGATTGACATCTATTAGTAAGGTACGATTTTACAAGACGTATTGCGGATGAAGAGAAACAAAAAAGATTTTTTAGCTTGTATGTATGCAGATGATGTTCAGCTGTGTGTCCAGTACAAGGCTAGTTTATCTCAATCCAGGTTGCAATCTGATCTTAATAACTTTCAGTCATGGTGTTGTGCAACTTTGTTAAACCTTAATGCTTCGAAATGTAAGGTAATGACATATCATCGCTCCAGCGCCTTTCTGGCTCCTTACACCCTAGGCGGGGGTTGAGAGAGATACCCTCGTTGATGATCTTGGTGCTCTATTAGATCCCAAATTAAAGTTTTCTGAGCACATTTCTACCATGGTAAATAAGGCCATGGGAATGCTTGGTTTTATAAAGATGTGGTCAAAGGAATTTGACTACCCCTATATAATAAAGATTCTCTATATATCGCTTGTTCGTCCGATTTTAGAATACGGTTCTTGTGTATGGTGCCCTCAGTACAAAGTACACCAGGACCGTATAGAATCAGTCCAGAAAAAATTTTTAATTTTCGCTCTACGCGGCCTCAACTGGGATGCAAGTGTGAGATTGGCGTCTTTCTATTATAGATTGCTTTTAATAAACCTTCCATCCTTAGTTAATTGTAGAAAAATGCTTTGTGTGATTTTTGTGCACAACTGGATCAAGGGTGATGTAGATAGCCCTGACTTGTTGAGCCACATAAACTTCACGATTCCTGTTAGAAACCCTAGAAACTATATACCGGTATTCCTTTCGATCGCTTCACGGCAGACGTTCATCTTCTGCTTAGTCTCCAAAGTGAATAATGGTAACTGTTACGGCATGAACCTCAGTGGCAGCGCCAAATATCACTGCGCCTAACAGCACCAACATTCGCAAAGGGCTTAGAAGTGCGATTATCCAATTCGAAGGTTAAGCAGGGCGAACGGCAGAAGCAAGCGAAAAAATGGAGAAGATTAAGACTGCAAAAAACCAAAAACGATCTGCTAGAGTGTAAAGTGGAAGAGCGTAAAAGTTTTTTAGTCGATCTTTCGATTCTTTCGATTTATTTTGATTCTCTATATCTTTCTCACATAAATTCTTATTGGAGTCTGCAGAGTTGGAGGCTTTGCCCGGCGCGGCAATATTCTAGAAAACTTGACCAGCTCTAGCGGAGTGCAAGTCGAATCATTGCGACCGACAGTAAGAGGGTCGGCGTGCGACACAGATATCTGCATCACGAGAGATTCGACATTGCAAGTGAGATATCGTCATCCAGTTGGACAAAAAGGCTAACCTCTTACATTCGAGCGACACGAGGTTCCTGTATAACCACAATCTAGGACCGTGTGACAAAAGACATCGGAGTACAATGGATGGTGTTAACGGTCAGCAGTCGCAATCTGGTGGTGTGAAGAAATACGTGAGCCAAAAAATATGCCTAGTACGAGCTATGTGGCTGAGGAAGGCGCAGGGGAAATGCATCACATTAGGGATACGAATACAAACGTGATCTCGGCGGCGACAATGGTCGCACCTAACGTGCCCCAGCTCCAACAAGCCATCAGGTACCAGAGAATACCAACGGAGGAGCATGGGCTGATCAAGCCTTCTCACGAAGAACGAGATTAGATAATTTGAAAGTGTTCGCCCAGCAGAGGGCTGATATTTCAGGAAAGCCGCTGTTAGCAGCCTCTTCAGACCCATATATTTCATCCATTAGACATGTGAGATCTCAAAAAAAATCGGAAAATAGTTATTCTTTAGAAATGTTAAGTTTATTAGATATTCCTCCCTCTAAATTGGAAGTGGAGGCATATTTTACAGAAAACAAATTAAACCAAATTCCAAAATAAAAAATTTTTTTTTTTTTTAATTAGATTGAGCTAAAAAAAATAATGTGAAAATAATTATGTATATTATATATATGTATATTATTTATATCGCTTGGGATCAATAAATCCCGAGCACGCCGACGTAGAACTTTTGTGGGGGCGGAAGGGGGCGTGGCCAAATTTTGAAATACACTTGTACTGACGTGATATCACAGGAGCATGGATAGAGAGTTTTGTTGCTCTAGCTCTTATAGTCTCTGAGATCTAGGCGCTCATCTGGACGAATGGGCACAGCGCCCATCCCTGTGTGTGAGAGAGAGCGAGAGGGAACGATGCATTTCGAAATGGTTTTCTTCATTGTGGCTATGTTTATGAGTCGATCTGATCCAGATTCAACACTCTGATAGATATTGTCATTCTCTACGATGCTGCGTTTTAAGTTTTCTTGTATTCTTAAAATTGTGCATGCCACAGATTTTGAATGCGATTATCCTGAGCACGTCTACTTCGGCGTCAATACAAATGCAAATATCCTGAACATATAAATTCTGAATCGGAAATGTTTAAATTTAATAACACATTCACTCATGAAGCGAAAAATGTAGAGAAACTCAGGGAAAAAATGATAGATATAATCCGAGAGGACCATGCAAATATAGATTTGCAGTTACCGTTTAGAACGGATATAAAAGGAGAAATAAATACTGAACATGATAGGCCGGTATATATTAAGCAATACCCATATGCTTATTCGGTCTACGATTTCGTTAATAACGAAATAAGTAAAATGTTAGACGTTGGTATAATTAGACCTAGTAGGAGCCCATATAATTCGCCAGTGATATTTGTACCAAAAAAAGAAGTAAATGAAGATGAAACTCCTAAACATAGGTTAGTAATAGACTTTAAAAAATTAAATGATAATACAATACCAGACAGATACCCCATGCAGGATCCTTCTGTAATTCTTTCCAATTTGGAGCAAAGTATTTCTCTGCTACTGATTTAGAATCGAGATTCTACCAGATATTGATGAAAGAATCAGATATAGAAAAAACATCGTTTTCCATAAATAATGGTAAATATAAATTTTTAAGAATGCCAATGGGTTTGACAATTGCACCCAGAATCTTCCAAAGGGCAATGGACGATATACTTAGAGAACAAGTAGGGAAAACCTGCCATGTCTATATGGACGACATAATAATATTTTTATAAACTATTAATCAGCTATTAAACTAAACTATTATATAGAGATATAATTAGAATAATACAGATCTTACAGAATGCTAAAATGAAAATTTCCCTTGAAAAGACGAAATTTTTTCTACTAGAAACTAAATTTCTGGGATACATCGTTTCCAATAATGTCATTAAAACAGACCAGGAAAAAAAAGATACAATAAAGAAATATCCAATTCCGAGAAATGTTCAAGAGCTAGTTTCCTGGGATTAACAGGGTATTACGGAAAATTCGTCCGGAACTATGCGACAATTGCCAATCCACTAACAAAGTATTTAAGTAGAGTCCATGGGAAGATTTCAAAAAGAGCATCAAAGAAAGCCTTGGTACAGCTGGATGAAACAGCAGTGGAAGCATTTAATATTCTAAAAGATAGTTTAATTGCACATATAGAATTAGTACAACCGGATTACATGCATCAAACATAGCAAATAGCAGTATTATCACAAGAAGGGAATCCAATAACATTTACTTCCAAAACCTTAAATAAAACTGAGCAACTTTATGCCACAAACAAAAAAAGAACTATTAGCAATAGTGTGGGCACTGAAGAATTTAAGAAATTATTTATACGGAGTTAGTTGAATTAAAACTCAAACAGATCACCAACCATTGTCCTTTACAATGTCACAGAACAATCCAAATATATAAATGAAACGGTGGTACTATTTTATTGAAAGTTCTGCACCAAACATCATATATAAACCAGGCTCACCCAATATAGTAGCAGACGCTTTATCTCGAATTCAAATAAATCATATAACAGACAGTGATGATGAACAAATGGAATTAGATTTAGAGTTAAATACCCAACAATCAGAAGAAAGCAGTTTCGAAAACATCATTCAAGAAACCAGGAAGCCATTAAACCAGTTTAAGCAACAGTTACTCATAGAAAAAGCTAGAATCACAGTTCATGAGCTAGCTATACCAGACATATGAATTTGACACAGTTGAGAATTTACTGCATATTTTAAAAGAATATATTCAGCCAAACTTAACCACTGGAATACATTGCACATTAGATGATCTATATGTTATTCAAAAAGTACTAAAGGATAATTTCATAACAAATTTCTCTTCACGAAGAAATTCCTCGAAGATATTGAGAATCCAGAAGATAAAGCCTTAATTATAGAAGAAACACATTGCAGAGCATACAGAGGTTTAGATTAAAACTACAAACAGATAACTAAATTGTATTATTGGCCAAACTTATACAAAAAACGAGGGGGAACGTTTTGAGCCGCGTCTTACGCCGCGGCTCTACTTTATACCCGGTACTCAGTCAGTATATATGTATGTGAGCTTGTAATAAATTACATTATTACATGTTCGCAAAAGGGATAAATTTAGTTTTAGCCAAAAAAGACAAAAAAAAATTAAGTCAACCTTTTCGGAGATTTATATATATTATTTCCATTTTTGTTTACATACGTTTTTTACATCTGTCTTTTCTACATGTCTAAATCTACTTCCTACATATACATACACGGCTGTGTGCGAGAGAGAGAGGGAATGAGTCTGCGCTTGGAAGGCCACTGAAATTTCATTTGTTCCTTCTGACTATATTTATGATCCGATCTGATCCAGATTCAATACTCTGATAGATATGGTAATTTTCTATGATTCTGCGTTTTTGGTTTTCCCGTATCTTCAAAATTGTAGATTTTCGTCTTTTGTGGGGGCGGAAGGGGGCGTGGCCGAATTTTGAAATACATTTGTACTGACGTAATATCACAGGAGCATGGATAGAGAGTTTGGTTGCTCTAGCTCTTATAGTCTCTGAGATCTAGGCGCTCATCTGGACGAATGGGCACAGCGCCCACCCCTGTGTATGAGAGAGAGCGAGAGGGAACGATGCATTTCGAAATGGTTTTCTTCATTGTGGCTATATTTATGAGTCGATCTGATCCAGATTCAACACTCTGATAGATATTCTCATTCTCTACGATTCTGCGTTTTTAGTTTTCTCGTATCTTTAAAATTGTGCATGCTACAGATTTTCGTCCTTGGAGTGAGCGGAAGGGGGCGAGGCGAATTTTAAAATAAACTTGTAACAGTGCGATCCTCTAGCTTTTATAGTCTTTGAGTTATAGGCGCTAATGAAGACGGACAGACGGACAGACGGACGGACGGACGGACAGACAGACATAGCTATATCGACTCGGCTATTGATCCTGATCACGAATATATATACTTTATGGGGTCGGAAACGCTTCCTTCTGGGTGTTACACACATTAATTTTTTGCACAAATCTAATATACCCCTTTACTCTTCGAGTACCGGGTATAAAAATTAAAAGAATATATCAAAGGTTGTGAGATATGTAACAAGAATAAATATAATAGACATCCTGTAAAAATTCCAATAGGTGAACCTCCCATTCCGACAAGAGAAGGTGAGCAATTACATATAGATATATTCTATGCCCAAAATCTGACATTAAAACCTGTATTGATTCCTATTCAAACTACTTGGTGGTAAAAAAGATTCAAAATAAACTAAATATTGAACATAAGGTATTGGAAATATTGCAACATTCTCCTTTAGCGACATCAATAATGACAGATAAAAAACCAAGTCTTACTTCAGCACAATTTAGATCTTTCATACAACGAAGTAATTTAACCATTTATTATGCTGATCATAGGCATAGCACTTCCAATGGACAGGTAGAAAGAGTGCATTCCACATTAACAGAAATAGCACGATGTATTAAAGAGGAACTAAACTTAACAAGCTATACAGAAATAATATTGAGGGCAGCGCAAGAATATAACCTCACAATACATTCAACAATAAATCAAATGCCCTGTGACATCTTATTTAATAAAATCCAACACGAAAATGTTCCATTATTATTCAAAGCAGCTTAAAATAAAATGCTTGAGGTACACAATAAGGATAGGAGAGGAAAAGACTATATATTAGGTGAAGTAGTTTATGAAGAAAAATTCGGTGAAAGAAACAAACTACAACCCCGTTACAAAAAACATAAAAATCGAGGTCACTAGGCATTACTGCGTTCGCGACATTACCAGGCTCAGGTGCTGCCATGCTGAAGTTTTTTAAAATCACTTAGCATGATAAGAAAGAGACCCTGCATACGTGTAAAAGTGGGAACCGCAAGCAAAGGGATTACAGCTAATTTGTTTGGTTGTGCGATCTGTCCGATTCCGCTTTGTGCTCCGTTTGTGTGTGTAAGTTGGTTCACTGCACTGCCCAATGCACTGCACTGACCGAATTGCCGCGACAGAGAAACGTATATTTTGTGTTGACATGTATATTTTAGCACCGAATTATGCTCGAAAGCTTTGAAAGAGGGCAAGCAACCAAAGGCTTTAACAAACATATTGGCAAACATATTACACATAACCTAGTCGTACAAAAATATGCGGCTGAAGGCCAATTATTAGCTGCTTTTTGGCAAGCAACTAATCGGTGGAAGTCTGTCCCGAACATGCACTCCCCGTTGGAAGGCGAAGGCTTTCAACAGATCCATCCTGAATGGGCAGAATCACTATCTTCCCAACGGCCCTCTTTGGGCGCGGATGACGGTTACTCTGATGGTTCCATCTTTTCCTGGGATGATGCTCTCAATGCGGCCGAGTAGCCACTTTAACGGTGGCAGCGTTTCTTCCTTGATCACAATGACCGCCATTTGCTTCGCTCCTGAAGAAGTGAGAATGCCTGCTTCATTTGTCACACCCGGTAACATCGACTCAGAAGGTTGACCCGGAGATGCGTCACGTCGGGCGGATGGACACGGAGAGCGGATACACAAAAACCAAAAACCACTCGTCTTTAATGGATATGGATTGGCAAGTCGGAGGTTCTTGGTTATATTATGGAGATCGGGCAATAAAAGAAAGAAATTTTCAAGCAAGAACAGCAATCGCGACCAAACAATGATATTGGATGTCGAGGCATGAGGTATCAATATAGAGTCGGTTACAAGTGACACCCGAAAACAATATACCCGCGGAATGTATGGTAGCGCGTCACTTGGCAATTAACAGCTGAAAACGATATACCCGAGCGGCACCAATAATATGTTGGAGAAGCAAACGAGGAGAATGCACCGCTATTGCTGCTTGAACGTATGTATGTTCATTAGGGCGGTCAATTATTATGGAGTAAAAAAAACGTGGTAAGCGTCTACCAGAATCGCAATCTACGAAGAATCTAAGAATCTTTCACCAAGAAAAAATGTGTGTAAAATGAATTCTTAGCTCGCGCTGAGAAGAATGAAGATTTAAGATTGAGGTATGTTAAAGAATTTAAGGTATTTAATAAAATTTAGCACATTTTCCAATCATGGAACGTACGCTATCTCTTTCGTAATGATCAGACGTGTTTTTTCTTTGCGCTCCGCTCAACTTTCAATTCTTTTGCTAATCAGTCGGTGTTTTTACAAAATAAAATTTTGATAAACTTGCAAATTAACTTTCTATTACAAAATCTATCCTAAACCGCGAGTGCATGCCTGTGTAATTGTGTAATAACATAATTTAATAATTATTTTTTGCGTCGGTTAATCGGTGTGTTTTTGTTGTTGCTTTCTGTAAGTACGCTCTCACATTGCATTTAGCCCGCTCTCATCTCGTATGCTTTGCCTTAGTATCACTATCTCCCTATAACCCAAACTTAAATAACTGTTCTTCCTCTCTCGCTCTCGATATTTTCTGTGCAGTAGCACACTCTCTCTCATTGCAGCTGCTGCAGCCGCTCTCCTCTCTCCGCTCAGTTATTACTGATTCCGCTTTAACCGTTTGTCTGGCACACTGGTCTGAAATTAATTTTTTTTTATTGTATTTAAAATGGAACTCTCTGTGGTCTGTGACAAAAAACTTAAAAAAAACAGATCACCACTGATCAGCCGAGTGTCCCCTGCTATCTCTGCACGCAAAGTGCGTTGTGTTTTCAGGCCTCGTGGGTGATGCCATTTCCAAATGTAATGGCTTGCATTACTGTTGTGAGGCATGCTGGGCGGTTGAGAAAGTGCTTTAAGGAGCTGACCGTCGGCTTTAAAAAGCAGTACGATATGCCCCTAGCCATGGAGTCTCAATTTGGCAGCTTGCAACTGCTAAATAGGCGCAAGAAAGTCTCTCCGCGGGATCTGCAAGTTCCAACTGTCCCTCAGCCGCCCGTTGCCAAACAACCGACTCCGACCCCTCCAATTGTGCAGCAGCTGATATCGTATGCTACTCCAAGGGCAACGACAGCTGCTGGTGATGCAAATTCTGTTGCCGAATTTATCACCTCGGACAACATGGATCCAGAAACGTCTGTCCGACAACCAACTAGCTATCCCGTCCATTCCGATTTCTCCAATAAATATACGACCCGGACCACCAAGATTGGTGGTGATCCCACCTAAACGACAAGGTTTTTGTCTCACGGCTGTCCCCACTATAAGTGATGTGACTGCTTATATGCCGTTGATTTAAAGGTGAAGAAGTTGAACTTCTCCTGTGCCAGGGAGATAAGCGTCTCCCCAACTCAATTTGACACAATTTGCTCTGCCAAATTTTGGCCAGAGCACTTGGTGGTGAAAGAGTTGAAGGCGAAGAAGAAGAATAGGCCCCCAGTAACGCTTACTACTAATCCGGCCAGTGCACCATCCTCATCTTTCCAGTCAACCTCCACCCGCCCAAAAAACTAACTTTCTCTCTTTTAATTACTTACCAGAATGTAAGAGGCTTGCGTATTAAGCTCAGCACGCTCTACCAGGACAGCGTCGCACTTGCATCCCATGTAATTGTGTGCACCGAGACCTGGTTAAAGCCGGAAATTCTTAGTTCTGAAGTTTTGTAGGTCGGTACACAATCTTTAGGAATGACCGTTCGTCTCGACGTGCAGGTGGGGTTCTGATTGCAGTGGACTCAAACTTCACGTCGGAACATTCAATAAGAACTGGAATTTCTGTGTGTAAGACTGATTCTTCCCGCTTCTCAGTTTTTATTACTTGCTCGTATATTCCACCTTCTTCGGATATCGCAATTTACGAACAGCACTTGTCCACTTTAAACGCTGTTTCTTCCTCGCTATCTGATAAAGATCATATGATAGTTCTTGGTAATTTCAATTTGACAGGAACTGTTTGGTCTTCGGTAAATAAGTCTAATAATCTAAAGCCCATTTCACGACATGACTTTATAGACGGCCTTCTTGACTTATCCCTGTCTCATGTCATCCATGTGAAAAATTCCTTTGGTCGATTGCTTGATCTGTGCTTTGTAATGGATCAACCCGTCTCTCCGCTCACTATACCTGAAGACGCCTACCATCCTGCCTTCGAAGTGTCGCTCGATATAGGACCAACCGCATTGGATCGGTCGGGTAGGTTACCTCAATGTGTCCGCTGCTTTCGTAAAGCCTAGTTTGCGAAGCTTAATGACCTCATTAGGGCTTCTTATTGGTCCGCTTTGTATTTTTGCGCTGACGTTACGAAAATTTTCTACGATGCACTTGACTCACTTTTTGATTCTTGCGTCCCGCTTTCCTGCCCTTAAAGATGTGAAAAACCCTTTTGGTTTACTAAAGAGATATCCAGTCTAAAAAACTTAAAATCAAGACTTTAAAAAAAAATCTAAAGTATTTGGCTCTCCTTCTACTTTCTCTCGCTATGTAATGACTCGGTCAAACTTTTCAATTCCTTATTCTCAGATCTATAAAAATTATAGAGGTATATGTCTAAGGAATTTACTGACCCTTACACCACTAAAGTCTTGTACATTTCTCTGGTCCGGCCTATCTTGAAATATGGTTCCTGTGTCTAGTCACCACATTACCAAAAATTTCAAGATATGCTTGAATCCGTTCAAAAACTATCCCTCATCTTTGCTCTCCGTGGACTTAATTGCGACCCTGTGATACATTTTATATCTTAAGTTTATCTGGTATCTTGCCTAAGTCTCGTAGGATACATACTTGTCATTTAATTTTTCCCCCTACAGTTTAACTGCACATTGTTAAACTTAAAACAATTTTAAACAATAAACAATAATAAAGAACAGTTTTATGTGCAAGTCAGTGAGATTTCCGGTCGTCTGAGATTCCGTTAGTTTAACCGCCGAATCTCTCGTTCTGTGCTCGACCGCAGCCACGGTTTTTGACTTTCCTAGTCCCTCATTCTCGCCTTCGCTGTTCACCGTCGCATAATCGTCGAGTCTCTCATTCTATGCTAGACTGCAGTCACGGTTCTTGTTCAAATCGGTCATTGAATCGGATGCGGACCTCAGCGACATCGAGAAGTTCCAGCATCTTCGCTCGTGCCTCGCAGATGTGGCCTTGGACTTGGTCACGGATCCCGAAACCCAGGGCTCTTCGGACCTCACATCTCTTGATGCGGCAAAGGCGCAGAGTGAGGCAGAGAGCCAGCGCAAACAGCTGTCGGGGTACAGGGCGTCAGTCAAGTACCTTCGGGGACTTGGCCGGCGACCCCCCGACATGCTGACCGCGAGGGATTGGGGCCTCAAGAAGAAGCACGAGAACAACGTGCGGAGGTACGAGCGGCTGTATGGAGCCGTTCGGCCTAGCGGAGAGGAAACTCCCCAGAGCACTCCCGTCATGGCGGCGACAAGGGACCAACCTTCGACCTCAGCGCCGGCGGTAGCTGGCGCGAGCGCAAAGGCGACCGGACCCTCAAAGCCACCATCTGCAAAAGAGCAAGGGAAGGAAAGGCACAAGAAGCCAAAGGGGAAGACCACACCTCAGGCGCGGAACGCGGCGAGTGCCAAGGTAACACCCAAGCCCTCTGAACAGAAGGCATCGGTGGAACCAACTGGCCGGGAGCCAAGGTTCAAGCGTCAGAGGACGGATGACTCCACAAAAGCTTCCGAGTCGAAACGGGCTAAAACAAAGGATATTCTGGCCGGCCCTGGTTCGACGCCTGAAGTGCAGGTAGCCATCATCGATCGCGGTCACCCAGAGGGAAGGATCTCGGAATGTAACTGGCTGACTGCAGAGTCAGCAATACTGAGCGCCATGAAGGATGCCATTGTTCGCGCAGACAGCCCGTTTATATGTGAGTTTAAGGGCATCAAATGGTACAGGGAAGCCAAGGCAGTGGCCTGTGGTAACGCAAATACCCTAGAGTTTTTCAAGACCACAGTGCACGGCTTTGGCGAACTTTGACCAGGAGCGGCACTCTGTGTTGTACCCACGGACCAGTTTCCACCGAGAACGATCATGAAGGTGTGGATCCCTCCCCCGATCAAGGTGGAGGACGACACGCTTGTCCTGATCAAGGCTCAGAACCGGGCCCTGGAGACGAAGACTGGACCATCACAAGGGTGATAGTGCGTGACAAGGGGAACGGCAAGGAACTCTGGATCAGTATTGGCCAGAACAGCCTTGCCAAGCTCCTTGCAGCGAACTACCGCATATCCGTTGATATGGGCACCATAGCGGTGGTAGTTCCGCGTAGACCTAGGCCCTCTGAAGAGCATGAAGGTGGTGCAGATTAATCTGCATCACTACCGCATATCCTTTGGTATGGGCACCATAGCGGTGGTAGTTCCGCGTAGACCTAGGCCCTCTGAAGAGCATGAAGGTGGTGCAGATTAATCTGCATCACTCAAGTGTACCATCGGCGGACCTACTGCCGTTTATGGATGAGAAGGAGGTAGAAAGAGTTGGGGGTTTGAGTGGTCGCAGCTACCGTCTTCTCACACCACAATCTGCAAGTAATCCAAGAACCTGTACAGATAATCCATCCCGGCTTGGCAGCTCCTTTCAAATCGCTCGTCGCAGGTTCATCTGTGTAAAACCCTGGCATCGGCACCATACCTAGTCTACATCACTTGGCAGACTTTCATCGAGCTGAGTACCCGCGGTGCGCGGATGTCATCCAATCCTCATTCTACGTTGATGACCTGCTAACTGGAGATGACAATCTCGCAACACTGCGTATCATTAAGGATGAAGTCACCGAGATTCTGCATTGAGGTCACTTTGCGCTGACCAAATGGCATTCAAATCGTCACGAGCTTATCGACAGTCTTGACACCAAGCACTTTAACCCATGCACAGATGGTGTAACCAGTGCTCTGGGAGTCACTTGGAACCAACATACAGATATGCTACTCTTCATATTCACGCCCAAGAAGATACTATTGGACGTCACCAAGAGAGCCATCCTATCAGTTGCATCAACTCTGTTTGACCCGTTAGGACTACTGTCGCCTCTCCTTATTGTCGCAAAGACAGTCCCACAAGAACTGTGGCTCGCAAGACTCCAATGGGATGAATCCGTCTTATAGCACATGCATACGGCCAGGAGCGCTTGCTTAGACTCTTTCAGATCCATTTCAGCGTTGTCGGTCCCTCGGTACTGCCTCCAAATCAGCTGACAATCGGTTCATATCCACGGATTTTGTGACGCCTCTTTTCGAGCATACGGCTTCTGCATCTATCTTCGGACGGAAAGTGCAGGTGACCTCATTTCGGTCAGCCTCCTAACGGCTAAATCAAGAGTGGCACCGGTCAAGAAAAAATCGCTGTCTAAGTTTGAATTGTGTGGAGCGCACCTGCTTGCCCATCTGTATGCAAACGACAACCCATTGCTTGTCGATAAGCCGCACTCTACTCACTTGTGGTCAGACTCACAAATAGTTCTACACTGGTTGAAGCAACATTCGGTGACCTTTCGGAAAATCCGGATTTAACCCTAACAGCCAATTCGAGATTTGTGCCTACCGATATCCTCTCACGGGGAGCCACAACGCAGGAGCTTGAAACATCAATGTGGTTCGCTGGTCCCTCTTTTCTAATGCACTCACCTGCAAATTGGCCTACGTCGCCTAAGTCAACGATCTAGATCAAGATGTGATTAACACTGAACAACGGAAGAGCACCTACAGCGTCGTCATAAGCTTTAACTATCTACTCGAGAGGTTGACCAATATCAGTTCCTGCACTCGTTGCCTACGTATTGTCGCCTGGGGGTTTCGCTTCTACCACTCAACAAGGAGAACAGGCAAACATCAAACATCGATGTTGTCTCCTGAAGAGCTGCGCCATGCATCCCTTTGCATAATTTGGAATATTCAACAGAAAGCTTTTGCTGACGACTGTCAGCGGCTCAATAAATCACTAACACTAAAAAGTCATCTAAAGTTTCTAAATCCGTTTCTTGACAGCTCGTCAGGATTTCAGCTCATCCGAGTATGTGGCAGATTGGAGAACGCTCATATCCCAAAGTCCGAGAAGCACCCGCTGCTCCTGCCTAGCAAATATAATTTTGTCTGGATTTACGCTCGTCATCTGCACCTTCGTAATTGTCATGCTGGTTCTAAGGCACTGGTGGCGCTTATTCGGCGGGAATACTGCATTCTAAGCGCTAGAGAATAAGCACGTCGCATCGTCCGATCCTGGGTGTCCTGCGCCCAATATAGACTCAAGCTTCAGCAGCAGCTCACAGGATCGCTTCCGGTGGAACGTCTTCTGCCTGGACAGCCGTTCCAGCGGTGTGGAATCGGCTTTTGTGGACCTATAAACACGTATCTCCGCATAAGAGGAAATGGTCCGATCAAATCGTATCTGGCGATCTTCATCTGTCTGGCCTCTAAGGTTGTTCACATTGAGGTGGTATCAGAGCTGTCTACCAAGGCTTTCCTGGCTGAACTCAAACGGATGGTTGCTCGTCGCGCATTGCCCACAGACATCTACTGTAATAATGCCACAAACTTCGCTGGATCAGCTAACTATCTCAATGACCTCAAAAAATTCCTGTTCGATCAAGCCACGCATGTTGCTATTTCGTCATATTGTTCAACTGATTTTATCAACTTTCATTTCATCCGTGCCTGGGCTCCACACTTTGGCGGGCTCTGGGAAGCCGCTGTAAAGAGCGCAAAGGGCTTTTTGAACAGGACCTTCATCAATGCAAGGCTCACGTTCGAAGAGCTCGGCACTGCTGCTGTTGAAGTCGAGGCAATACTAAGTTTGCGCCCTTTGTCTCCAATTTCAACCGATCCAAGTGATCTCGGTGCCATTTCTTGGTTGGGAAGTCTCTTCGCGCGCTACTCGAGCGGACAATCCACACACTCATTCTCACCAATCTGGAACGATTCGACGTTGTTACAGCCATCAAACAACAATTTTGGCGCCGCTGGTCATCAGAATATATCAACGAGCTCCGCGCACGAAGCAAGTTGACATCGGCATCAGAAAATGTCACCGTCGGCACCATGGCCATTATCCACGAGGACAATCTTGCTCCACAACACTGGAGGCTGGGACGTATTGAATCCGTCGTATCTGGAAAGGTTGGTCACATTCGAGTGGCCCATCTTCGAACGTACACCGGTCATTGTTGCCGGTCAGTCCATAAATTAGCCATCCTCCCGCTCACTGATCCCTCTGGGGGGGGGCCGGGATGTTCGATCAAATTTGCTCTCCTTAGTGTCTTATCGATCGTAAGCCTACTATCGTCCAATCCATTCTCTAATGATGTAGCCAATTCCTCTCATTCCGTTAAGTAGACATATAAGCGCTAACATTCGGTTAGTAAAACATAATCGACTGCTTCTCACCGAACGCTCAAACCGTGCCGACTTTCTTGTTCAAACTTAGGGAGTTTTGCTATTATTAGAAATTGCACTGTATCTCTAAAAAAACGCTTGTGGAATAAGCAATAGCTATTTTCCTTTTTAAAAATATCTGGCAGCTTATGCCAAATACTTTGTGTTTGGACAAAGCACAGTCTCCACAGGGTCACTGGCTATGTAATAACAGCGCATACAACAATGGATTATGCATCTCTTTCGTAGTTGTTCTTGGCGCTGCAGAGTTCGACGATCGTCACCGAACCACACGTAACGCTCTTATACGGGGCTTGCTACGCTCTTGTCGGGTTGCGAAGCGCAGCTAAGCCTAGTATATAGTTAGGCCCCCTGTTATTTAATTTGTTCATTAATGATCTTCCTCTAGTTTTATCTCACTCCCGTGTCCTTATGTACGCTGACGATGTTAAAGTATGTTTTTCCTATAAAGACCCTGCGTCCTCGTTATCTCTGCAATCGGATCTTGACGCTCTTAATAACTGCTGCCTCATTAACGTTCTTCCACTGAACATTTCTAAATGTAATGTCATGTCTTTTCACCGCATCAAGCCATACCTATTTGACTACTCCATCAATAGTTGTATCCTAGAACGCCAGTTCAAAGTTAATGACCTAGGCATTATCTTTGTTCCTAATCTTTCTTTTAATTGTCATATCTCCTCCATCTCGAATAAAGCCAAAGGAGTTCTTGGTTTTGTCAAAAGATGGTCTAAGGAATTTACTGACCCTTACACCACTAAAGTCTTGTACGTTTCTCTGGTCCGGCCAATCTTGGAATATGGTTCCTGTGTTTGGTCACCACATTACCAAAAATTTCAAGATATGCTTGAATCCGTGCAGAAACAATTCCTCATCTTTGCACTCCGTGCACTTAATTGGGACCCTGCAATACATCTCCCTTCCTACGAAAGCAGGCTGCGCCTCATTAACCTCCAATCTCTGAACTCCCGTAGGATCTGTCATGGAGTTCTTTTTTTCACAAGCTTCTCTCCGGTGAGGTGGAATCATCTGCCCTTATAAGTGTTATTAGTTTTGCTGTCCCGTCCCGCCCGACTAGGCATTACTTTCCTCTCCACCTTCAACTCTGCCTTTCTAACTACTCAGATCAAGAGTCTTTCCGTAGCCTTTGCCGAAATTATAATAAATTTTTTTATCTGTTCTCCTTTGATTCTAGTTCTAACACTGTCAAAACTATCCCAATAAATAACATATTGTAATAATTTTAAATTATATTTTAAGTTTATCATGTATCTTGCCTAAGTCTAGTAATTTTCATTTAATATTTCCCCTTACAGTTTAACTGCACATTGTTAAACTTTAAACAATAAACAATAAAAAATAAACATGAGTTCAAGAACCACATCGGCGGCAATGAACGACAAGCCGACATGGAAGTCTGCACGCGACAGTCCATGAATACAGAACGCACCCTTTATGCCAATATTATAAGTTTAATTTCCTAACCTCAAGTCAAAAAATGTATTACGCAATCCATACACCCGCATGTAACGCTGCATTCTGGGACCAACTATTTCGCCACCCTGAAAAATATCCGCCACAGGTGTACTATCAATCTGTGCATCGCAACATTTCACCTAGCAGATCCGTCAAAGCGCACACTTCACTTTGTAGTATTTTTCCATTTTAATTGCAAAAAAAAAAACGATAAGCCAAAATGAGCATTACATTTTATTGTCTTTATAGCTTTTCCCACACAATACTTTAACGGGGAACGGTGGGATTTTTTGACAAATGTGAAACTTCAATTCCTGCCCTGTTATTTAATTTGTTTATTAATGATCTGCCTCAAGTCATATCTCATTCCCGTGTCCTAATGTACGTTGACGATGTAAAGTTATGTTTTTCCTATAATGACCCTGTGTCTCCGTTATCTCTGCAATCGGACCTTGACGCTCTTAATAACTGATGCCTAATTAACGTATTTCCACTAAACATATCCAAATGTAATATAATGACCTTCCACCGCAGCAAGCCATACCTATTTGACTACTGAATCAATAGCATTATCCTACAACGCCAGTTCCAATTTAATGACCTGGGTATTATCTTTGCACCAAATCTTTGTTTTAATTCCCATATTTCCACCATATCAAATAAAGCCAAAGGAGTTCTTGGACTCGTCAAAAGATGGTCTAAGGAATTTACTGACCCTTACACCACTAAAGTGTTGTATGTTTCTCTGGTCCGGCCCATCTTGAAATATGGTTCTTGTGTCTGGTCACCACATCACCAAAAATTTCATGATATGCTTCAACCCGTACAGAAACAATTCCTCATCTTTGCACTCCGTGGACCTAATTGGGACCCTGCGATACTTCTTCCTTACCATGAATGCAGGCTGCGTCTCATTAACCTTCAATCCTTAAATCCTCTAGGATCTGTCACGGAGTTTTCTTTCTCCACAAGCTTCTCTCTGGTGAGGTTGAATCATCTGCCCTTATCAGTCTTATTAGTATTGCTGTCCCATCCCATTACTCTTTACACTCTTAATTATTGACCTGCTTTCGGTATTAACTTACTCTCGAGAATTTTTGTATGTGGATGATGTTAAGCTGTGTGTCCAGTACAAGGCTAGTTTATCTCAATCCAGGTTGCAATCCGATCTAAAAAGCTTTCAGTCATGGTGTTGTGCAAATTTATTATACCTTAGTGCTTCGAAATGTAAGGTAATGACATTTCATCGATCCAGCGCCTTTATGGCTCCTCACAAACTAGGGGGTGGTTCTCTTGAGATAATTACCTTAGTTGATGATCTTGGTGTTCTTTTAGATTCCAAGTTTTCTGAACACATTTCTACCATGGTAAATAAGGCCATGGGTGTTATTGGGTTTATAAAGAGGTGGTCAAAGAAATTTGACGACCCCTATATAACAAAGACTCTCTATTTATCGCTTGTTCGTCCGATCTTAGAATATGGTTCTTGTGTATGGTGCCCTCAGTACAAAGTAGACCAGGACCGTATAGAATCAGTCGCTCTACACGGCCTCAACTGGGATGCAAGTGTGAGACTGCCGTCTTGTTGTAGTAGATTGCTTTTAGTAAACCTTCCATCCTTAGTTAACCGTAGAAAAATGATTGGTGTGATTTTTGTGCACAGCTAGATCAAAGGTGACGTAGATAGTTCTGACTTGTTGAGCCGCATAAACTTCACGATTCCTGTTAGAAACACTAAAAACTATATACCGGTGTTCCTTCCGATTTGTAGATCGAAATATTCCTAGCATGAACCTTTTAGAGTTTTATGCTCGGATTTTAATTCCCTCTACCATATCATATCTTCAACTAATTCCCTTCCTCTTCTTAAATCACTAATGCTCACATACCTTTCTCGTAATTAGAAATTGTAAGTGTACGATAATTTTAATGCATTCTTAGTTCCTTTAGTAAGATTAGTTCTAATTTTCCTCGAATATTAGTCTAACATCTATCTTTCCTGCACGATCGCGATCGGTTTGGTTAACGAGACGCGCGTCATGCTGCAGCACCCCTTTGTCGGGGGTGGGAGGAGAGCTGCATTCCGGCCTGGGATTCGCGCGTATCACCATTCGGCTGGTGTCCCATGGGCCACTTGGTGCAGTCATTGCATATCAACGTCCAAATATTATTATGCTGATTACGATTGCGACATTGCTGACCTAGTCGCTTCATTCTTTCAACTTTGCTACTCTGTTCCCTGCACCATCCTTCCCTCTATTCTAGCTTCATCAATGGACTTTCGTTCCGGGTATTCATATCCTATTTAATAGTTCAAGATGTATCCCCTTCATCGATTATAATGGCCTTTTAACTAATCTAAAATCTTGCAATTTCTCGTTCTCTACTGGGCCAGATTCGTTTCACAGTGCTGTTCTCAAATTTTGTGCTGAATCTCTATGTTTGCCCCTCCTGAAACTTTTTAGCTTGTCTCTAGAGTTAGGTGATTTTCCTACCATCTGGATAGAATCTTACATAATTCCCATTCATAAAAAGGGGTATAAATCTGATGTTTCAAATTACCGTTGTATTTCCTTATATTGAATCTTGGCATCGGTCGATAGTTTAAGTGTGGTTCTCCCAATTACGGGTAGCTTGAAACACGTTATCTTATATATTCGAGAGAACAGCACCAGCTCGGTTTTCTGAGGGTTCACCTTTAGGCCGTTTTGCCGTGCCCATCTATCGGTCGTTGCTAGTGCGGACTGCAGCAGTTTACTGATTATGGGCAGGAACTTGCCCGTTACCAGTATCACTAGATCGTCCGCATAGGCAGTGACCTTGTATCCACTGCTCCTCAGCTGCAAAAAAAAGGGTCATTGAGAACTAGGTTCCACAGAAGTCGGGATAAACCTCCTCCCTGTGGGATGCCCCTTGTGACCCTTCCTGAAGAGGAGAGACCTAATTTGGCATTTATCGTTCCGCCCCTAAGAACGCTATCCATCCACCTGGTTACCGTCTGTTGTGTGTCAATCTTGGTAAATGCAGCTGTAATTTGCTCAGCTGTGTTTGCTATCGAGGAATGCCTCCAATACGTATTTCTTATGGCTAATAGACTTTTCAACTTGCTAAACTATTTCGTGCAGTGCGGACTTCCTGATTTACCTTTAAGGTAGGCATGTTAAGCTCTGCTGAACAGCCGTTCGTCGAGCCTAGAGCTTATGGTAGGTCGAACGAAACGAAGACAGGCTGATGGGTCTGTAGTCCTTGGTTGAGATGTGGTTTATCTTTCGTACCCAGTTAGAAGGCATCCTTTAAGGATTCTCTCCAGTTATGGCAGTAGGTGTGAGCATGTCATCTGCATCATGGCTGGTCTGATTTCCTCTGGCCCCGGGGATTTGTAGGGAATGAATGATTTAATAGCCCATGTGATCTTATCTGGTGCCATAATTTCCCATATGAGATCCTCGATCCTTCTTTTGCGGTTGACAGACTAGGTTGACTAAGGTTGATCTTCGCAGTATGGCAAATAAGCAGTGGCCAGTTGTAGGCTTCTCCCATCCAATTTTTTTCTTATTAGAGGACATCTCTGCCCGCTTCCTGCTCTCGTCCCAAAATAATATATTTTGGGACCAAAAAGGTCTGCGTCTAAAAAAGCAGATGTAGTTGCTGCCGGCTTAGCGACGCTGTAGGAAAGCAATAGATAAAGAGAGCGAGCATAGATAAAAATTCGTAATGATAGCGCCTGAACAGAGAGCCTACGCCAGAAGCAAGACACAATAACATTCGTTAAGAGAAATGTGTACGTAAGCTATGCTTCGCTCTATGGCCGGCGATAAGCCGAACACCTGTTTTTCTGCTGTACATCACATTTTTATGCTCAACCGCACATTTGTGCTCTGTACAGCACTCTCTTATTTTATTTCATTTCGGTTATTAACCGGCCTTCGAGAAAACTGAATAAGCGTTTGTTACAAAATAATCTGGTCATCAACTTTATTCTAACTACATCTTACCAGCACCTTAACCGGCCCTTTGGAGATCTTGGGCTATTATTCCGATAACATACTAATAGCACCCTATAGCAGAAGCCTGAAGAGTTTCTAATTGATTTGATGGTCGATTTTTACAAAGCTGCCTGCGTTCTGGCACCGTAAATAAAATTTTAGAGGAGACTAGACTCGCGCTCTTCGCTGCTTACAAAATTAATTTAATTAAATGTCATCTCGACGTTTAACTTTAAAAACCATAGAGGTTTATTTAAAACGCACACATTTTCAAAAGCAACAAATATACTTACACAATTTGTAAATTTTTTTTTTCAGAAAACAATTTTTCACACTAAAAGGTAGAAAGAAGTCTATCATTCAATGAGATAGCTGTAAGATAGCTGTAACCTACCTCTCTGGTAGGTTAGCTGCGCAAAAATAGTCTGGAAAAATCCAAATGCCAATAGGGAGCAATCCTAAACAGGGAATGAAATAAAATAAAGTGTTCGTTCTACATGACAAAATGACAAAATCAAATGAAATAGTCGTTCAAACAGAATGTGTGTTTGGCTTAAATTAGAGTTTTTTTCGACTAATTTTTAACCTTTGTGGAACCTATTTATAGAAAAGTACAAATTTTCTTTATATAAACCTTGCCACATACTCTGGTCAAAGACAATATAAATAGTAAGATAGCCATCGCGCATACAATTTCATATCGTGAGCAGCGCTGATTTCTGTATATGCTCGAGTACGCGCTGACTCGCTCGCAAGAAGAAGAGAAGAGAGAGAATGAGCTTGCATGTGTGAGTACACACAGAGCTGCAAGCACATATGTATGTGTGCGTATTTGTGACGAACTGCCGAATTTTGACGAGACGTAAGCAAGACAGAAATGTATTTTCTGGGAGTTGGGGTTGAGGGAAAATATTCGTTGGCGATTGACATTTGGATAATAAAATTGTATTATTCATTTAAATAGTAATAATAATATAATTAATTAATATACAATGTAAATATATGACCCATTTTGAACATTTGATGTTAAGTATATAATTATTATTTGAAATTATCCATTAAAATATTGATATGATAATAGACAATACAATTTTTGGTTATATCCAACCTGTTCAATCGCAAAATCAACCCCTATACCGCAATTCGCCTTTCAAGAAATTGTATCAAATTGTCTTGTCTTCTTTGCACAAGTTTATGTACAAACACACATACATGCATGCATAAGAACTTCAAAATTCTTTGCATATTAAATCTCTCCGACTATCTGTCTCTCTCTATTTCGATCAATTCCTTTATGAATTCCAGAGAGCCAAAACCGAGCTAAAAAATTGTGTATATGGCGAGATTCATCTTACTATTTATATTGTCTTTGCTCTGTTTATCATTTAAAAAAAACCGCATGCAATTTGGTGCATATGTAGCGCTATCACCGCAAATTTTTTTTAACACACATTTTTTTCTACAAATGTATAGTATAGATTGAGCTGAGGACCCACAGTACAGGTCTTTCCTGTTGTTGAGAGGGTTAGGACAGAACTTTTGGTCACGGCCTTTCCCTGTTTAGGATTGCCCGCTATTGGCATTTGGATTTTTCCAGACTATCTTTCCGCAGCTAACCTACCAGAGAGGTAGGTTACAGCTATCTTACAGCTATCTCATTGGGTCATACTAGTGTTACAAATTGCACTTTTCGAGATATCTTAGCTGAATAGGAATAATTTAATTTTCCGTCTGACTCTTTTCATAACATTATTCAAAATTTTTTTTAAATTTTTTAGATGTTGGAAAAATACCATCCTCCCAAAATCACTTTGGAAATACTATACAGAGTCAGTTCACCACCAAAAACAACACTAGGGTAATTGCCCAGAAAGGAGGGCTTGCCATTTTACCCTGTGTCGTTAAAATTAACTCTCCAGTAACGGTAAGCCATACTTTTGTTACTTAAAATAAATAAATTTCATCATAATTTATACATGTAAATAATTTATACATAAATAAAAATCAGCTGTTTGAAGTCCTGCAATAACTCGAAAATGGCTTAAACAATTTTACTAACACCAGCTCGGCATGGTAAGAATCCATATCTGTCCACATACCCCAATGTGCCACTGCACCAAATGCACAAATGGATGCGCCACAAAATATTTGCAACTGCCGAAAACTGACTGAAGCTCCCCTAGCTATATACCGTGGTATACGCGCTTGAAACAAGTTTGGCAAATCCATTGTACCTTTTCTCCAATTCCTTTGAATAGGTAGCGGAATACGGGCATCCTAATTATATTTTTAAATTATTTGCTAAATAGCAATGTCTAATATCTTCGAGACGGTAGGCTACAGCTATAAAGTGTTTGAGCCCGATTTTAAATGTTTCATATTTTTTGTTTAATTTTGACAAATACAGAGCACAAATTTTTTGTTTATTATTGTCAGCTGTTTTTTCAATGGATGGTAGAGGGTGGATGGTGGCCTGTGGGAAATGAAGTTTCACATTTGTCAAAAAATCCCACCGTTCCCCGTTAATGTATTGTGTGGGAAAAGCTATAAAGACAATAAAATGTAATGCTCATTTTGGCTTATCGTTTTTTTTTTTTGCAATTAAAATGGAAAAATACTACAAAGTGAAGTGTGCGCTTTGACGGTGAAATGTTGCGACGCACAGATTGATAGTACACCTGTGGCGGATATTTTTCAGGGTGGCGAAATAGTTGGTCCCAGAATGCAGCGTTACATGGATATTGCGTATGGATTGCGTAATACATTTTTTGACTTGAGGTTAGGAAATTAAACTTATAATATTGGCATAAAGGGTGCGTTCTGTATTCATGGACTGTCGCGTGCAGACTTCCATGTCGGCTTGTCGTTCATTGCCGCCGATGTGGTTCTTGAACTCATGTACTAACTATATACTAGGCTTAGCTGCGCTTCGCAACCCGACAAGAGCGTAGTAAGCCCCGTATAAGAGCGTTACGTGTGGTTCGGTGACGATCGTCGAACTCTGCAGCGCCAAGAACAACTACGAAAGAGATGCATAATCCATTGTTGTATGCGCTGCTATTACATAGCCAGTGACCCTGTGGAGACTGTGCTTTGTCCAAACACAAAGTATTTGGCATAAGCTGCCAGATATTTTTAAAAAGGAAAATAGCTATTGCTTATTCCACAAGCGTTTTTTTAGAGATACAGTGCAATTTCTAATAATAGCAAAACTCCCTAAGTTTGAACAAGAAAGTCGGCACGGTTTGAGCGTTCGGTGAGAAGCAGTCGATTATGTTTTACTAACCGAATGCTAGCGCTTATATGTCTACTTAACGGAATAAGAGGAATTGGCTACATCATTAGAGAATGGATTGGACGATAGTAGGCTTACGATCGATAAGACACTAAGGAGAGCAAATTTGATCGAACATCCCGGCCCCCCCCCAGAGGGATCAGAGAGCGGGAGGATGGCTAATTTATGGACTGGCCGGCAACAATGACCGGTGTACGTTCGAAGATGGGCCACTCGAATGTGACCATCCTTTCCAGATACGACGGATTCAATACGTCCCAGCCTCCAGTGTTGTGGAGCAAGATTGTCCTCGTGGATAATGGCCATGGTGCCGACGGTGACATTTTCTGATGCCGATGTCAACTTGCTTCGTGCGCGGAGCTTGTTGATATATTCTGATGACCAGCGGCGCCAAAATTGTTGTTTGATGGCTGTAACAACGTCGAATCGTTCCAGATTGGTGAGAATGAGTGTGTGGATTGTCGGCTCGAGTAGCGCGCGAAGAGACTTCCCAACCAAGAAATGGCACCGAGATCACTTGGATCGGTTGAAATTGGAGACCGAGATCACTTGGATCGGTTGAAATTGGAGACAAAGGGCGCAAACTTAGTATTGCCTCGACTTCAACAGCAGCAGTGCCAAGCTCTTCGTGAGCCTTGCATTGATGAAGGTCCTGTTCAAAAAGCCCTTTGCGCTCTTTACAGCGGCTTCCCAGAGCCCGCCAAAGTGTGGAGCCCAGGCACGGATGAAATGAAAGTTGATAAAATCAGTTGAACAATATGACGAAATAGCAACATGCGTGGCTTGATCGAACAGGAATTTTTTGAGGTCATTGAGATAGTTAGCTGATCCAGCGAAGTTTGTGGCATTATTACAGTAGATGTCTGAGGGCAATGCGCGACGAGCAACCATCCGTTTGAGTTCAGCCAGGAAAGCCTTGGTAGACAGCTCTGATACCACCTCAATGTGAACAACCTTAGAGGCCAGACAGATGAAGAGCGCCAGATACGATTTGATCGGACCATTTCCTCTTATGCGGAGATACGTGTTTATAGGTCCACAGAAGTCGATTACACACCGCTGGAACGGCTGTCCAGGCAGAAGACGTTCCACCGGAATTCCATAATTCCCTAGCGTTTAGAATCCAGTATTCCCGCCGAATAAGCGCCACCAGAGCCTTAGAACCAGCATGACAATTACGAAGGTGCAGATGACGAGCGTACATCCAGACAAAATTGTATTTGCTAGGCAGGAGCAGCGGGTGCTTCTCGGACTCTGGGATGTGAGCGTTCTCCAATCTGCCACATACTCGGATGAGCTGAAATCCTGACGAGCTGTCAAGAAACGGATTTAGAAACTTTAGATGACTTTTTAGTGTTAGTGATTTATTGAGCCGCTGACAGTCGTCAGCAAAAGCTTTCTGTTGAATATTCCAAATTATGCAAAGGGATGCATGGCGCAGCTTTTCAGGAGACAACATCGATGTTTGATGTTTGCCTGTTCTCCTTGTTGAGTGGTAGAAGCGAAACATCCAGGCGACAATACGTAGGCAACGAGTGCAGGAACTGATATTGGTCAAACTCTCGAGTAGATAGTTAAAGCTTATGATACGCTGTAGGTGCTCTTCCGTTGTTCAGTGTTAATCACCTCTTGATCTAGATCGTTGACTTAGGCGACGTAGGCCAATTTGCAGGTGAGTGCATCAGAAAAGAGGGACCAGCGAACCACATTGATGTTTCAAGCTCCTGCGTTGTGGCTCCCCGTGAGAGGATGTCGGTAGGCACAAATCTCGAATTGGCTGTTAGGGTTAAATCCGGATTTTCCGAAAGGTCACCGAATGTTGCTTCAACCAGTGTAGAACTATTTGTGAGTCTGACCACAAGTGAGTAGAGTGCGGCTTATCGACAAGCAATGGGTTGTCGTTTGCATACAGATGGGCAAGCAGGTGCGCTCCACACAATTCAAACTTAGACAGCGATTTTTTCTTGACCGGTGCCACTCTTGATTTAGCCGTTAGGAGGCTGACCGAAATGAGGTCACCTGCACTTTCCGTCCGAAGATAGATGCAGAAGCCGTATGCTCGAATAGAGGCGTCCTAAAATCCGTGGATATGAACCGATTGTCAGCTGATTTGGAGGCAGTACCGGATTGGATGACATCCGCCCCCCGCGGGTACTCAGCTCGATGAAAGTCTGCCAAGTGATGTAGACTAAGTATGGTGCCGATGCCAGGGTTTCACACAGATGAACCTGCGACGAGCGATTTAAAGGAGCTGCCAAGCCGGGATGGATTATCTGTACAGGTTCTTGGATTACTTGCAGATTGTGGTGTGAGAAGACGGTAGCTGCGACCACTCAAACCCCCAACTCTTTCTACCTCCTTCTCATCCATAAACGGCAGTAGGTCCGCCGATGGTACACTTGAGTGATGCAGATTAATCTGCACCACCTTCATGCTCTTCAGAGGGCCTAGGTCTACGCGGAACTACCACCGCTATGGTGCCCATACCAAAGGATATGCGGTAGTTCGCTGCAAGGAGATTGGCAAGGCTGTTCTGGCCAATACTGATCCAGAGTTCCTTGCCGTTCCCCTTGTCACGCACTATCACCCTTGTGATGGTCCAGTCAGTCAGTCGTCTCCAGGGCCCGGTTCTGAGCCTTGATCAGGACAAGCGTGTCGTCCTCCACCTTGATCGGGGGAGGGATCCACACCTTCATGATCGTTCTCGTTTTAACCTGGTCCGTGGGTACAACACAGAGTGCCGCTCCTGGTCAAAGTTCGCCAAAGCCGTGCACTGTGGTCTTGAAAAACTCTAGGGTATTTGCGTTACCACAGGCCACTGCCTTGGCTTCCCTGTACCATTTGATGCCCTTAAACTCACATACAAACGGGCTGTCTGCGCGAACAATGGCAACTTCATGGCGCTCAGTATTGCTGACTCTGCAGTCAGCCAGTTACATTCCGAGATCATTCCCTCTGGGTGACCGCGATCGATGATGGCTACCTGCAGTTCAGGCGTCGAACCAGGGCCGGCCAGAATATCCTTTGTTTTAGCCCGTTTCGACTCGGAAGCTTTTGTGGAGTCATCCGTCCTCTGACGCTTGAACCTTGGCTCCCGGCCAGTTGGTTCCACCGATGCCTTCTGTTCAGAGGGCTTTGGTGTTACCTTGGCACTCGCCGCGTTCCGCGCCTGAGGTGTGGTCTTCCCCTTTGGCTTCTTGTGCCTTTCCTTCCCTTGCTCTTTTGCAGATGGTGGCTTTGAGGGTCCGGTCGCCTTTGCGCTCGCGCCAGCTACCGCCGGCGCTGAGGTCGAAGGTTGGTCCCTTGTCGCCGCCATGACGGGAGTGCTCTGGGGAGTTTCCTCTCCGCTAGGCCGAACGGCTCCATACAGCCGCTCGTACCTCCGCACGTTGTTCTCGTGCTTCTTCTTGAGGCCCCAATCCCTCGCGGTCAGCATGTCGGGGGGTCGCCGGCCAAGTCCCCGAAGGTACTTGACTGACGCCCTGTACCCCGACAGCTGTTTGCGCTGGCTCTCTGCCTCACTCTTCGCCTTTGCCGCATCAAGAGATGTGAGGTCCGAATAGCCCTGGGTTTCGGGATCCGTGACTTCGGCTATCGCCTACGATTCCTCGTTATGTCCAAGAAGAGAGAACGCCCTAGCCAACTTTGCATCTGACACTGAGGGACCTGTGAAGACGAAGCTTCCACCTGTGGTTCCTGGTTGCAGTTCCTCCAACACCTCTTTCTGCCTACGTAGGCAAGAATATCCAGAGCCCCACGATAATTGGCACTGGAAAGCTCCAACGATCGAACCAAGTCCAAGGCCACATCTGCGAGGCACGAGCGAAGATGCTGGAACTTCTCGATGTCGCTGAGGTCCGCATCCGATTCAATGACCGATTTGAACAAGAACCGTGACTGCAGTCTAGCATAGAATGAGAGACTCGACGATTATGCGACGGTGAACAGCGAAGGCGAGAATGAGGGACTAGGAAAGTCAAAAACCGTGGCTGCGGTCGAGCACAGAACGAGAGATTCGGCGGTTAAACTAACGGAATCTCAGACGACCGGAAATCTCACTGACTTGCACATAAAACTGTTCTTTATTATTGTTTATTGTTTAAAATTGTTTTAAGTTTAACAATGTGCAGTTAAACTGTAGGGGGAAAAATTAAAAAACAAGTGTGTATCCTACGAGACTTTGGTAAGATACAAGATAAACTTAAGATATAAGATGTATCACAGGGTCCCAATTAAGTATACGGAGAGCAAAGATGAGGGATAGTTTCTGAACGGATTCAAGCATATCTTGAAATTTTTGGTAATATGGTGACTAGACACAGGAACCATATTTCAAGATAGGCCGGACCAGAGAAACATACAAAACTTTAGTGGTGTAAGGGTCAGTAAATTCCTTAGACCATCTTTTGATGGTCTTTGGCCTTATTTGAGATGGTGGAAATATGGGAATTAAAACAAAGATTTGGTGCAAAGATAATACCCAGGTCATTAAATTGGAACTGGCGTTGTAGGATAATGCTATTGATTGAGTAGTCAAATAGGTCGGGTTTGCTTCGGTGGAAGGTCATTATATTACATTTGGATATGTTTAGTGGAAATACGTTAATTAGGCATCAGTTATTAAGAGCGTCAAGGTCCTATTGCAGAGATAACGGAGACACAGGTTCATTATAGGAAAAACATATCTTTACATCGTCAGCGTACATTAGGACACGGGAATGAGATATGACTTGAGGAAGATCATTAATAAACAAATTAAATAACAGGGCACCAAGATGGCAGCCTTGTGATACACCCGATGTGACAAGAACAGGTTTAGAGAAAGAGGAGTTAAAGCAGACACGCTGAGAACGATTACAAAGGTAAGAATTAGTCAAGTAGAGAAGTTTAGTCGGAAACCATAGGAGAGATAGTTTATGGATAAGGAGATTGTGATTAACTGAGTCAAAGGCTTTACTAAAATCAGTGTAAACTTCATCAGTTTGGCACTGATTAGCAAATCCAGTAGTTACGAAGGAGGAGAATTCGAGGAGGTTAGAAGAAACTGAGCGTCGTTTTACAAATCCGTGCTGGGATTCCGAGAATAAGGAACTACAAGGTAAAAAGTTTTAGAAGGGTCACGCAAAGAGAATCAGCACAAAGTTTAAGAACGGCACTGGGGACCGAAACCGGGCCAGTGGAGCCAGAGTAGGAACGTTAAAAAAAAGAAGCGAACTGATTCGCAATGTCACAATCATTATCAGCAAAACTACCATTTAAGTGTAGAGATGAAGGAAATTGAGAAGAGTTACGTTTAAAGTTAGAGAGTTAAGAGTTTAGAGTTAACAAACCTGAAGAATTGTTTAGGATCGCGTTTGGAGTTAAGCTTGCACTTGGCCTAATATTTATTATAGCATAACGTATTAAATAGGGAAAATTTAGATTTAGCAATTGAGTACTTAGAAAAGTCCGATTGAGAACCGGATTTTTTAAATTTTTTATACATGCGTAATTTAAAATTCCTCAGGTTGATTAACCTCGGGGTGAACCAAATGGGGCCAGAAGGATTTTTCAAGGGGTGACTAAAGGGACATAAGTAGAAAAGATGGAAAAAATGGTGGTATAGAATGCATTAGTGGCTCGATTTCAAGGAAGTCGTCGAGGACTGACCGATCGATCTGGGAAAGAGCAATATTCAGAGAGGGAAAATCGGCCTTTTTAAAGCAATAGATAGGCGAGGGCTTAGTGAAAGATTTGATAGGCCCAGAAGAAGGCAAGTGAAGTTCAACATCAAGTGTGGGATGATAAAGGTCTTCAGGGAAGGATAGAGGTGATCCTCTACTAGCCAGAGTCATCGACGTATCGGAGGTGAAGATCCTGCCCATGTTATTACAAATGCCCTTAACCTGACCCAGCGAAGTATTGGACAAGGAGTCAATAAGATCATGCAGTATGGATGGGAGCATCAGGTTAGAGTCAACAGAAGGAGACCAAGTAATGTTTGGGAGATTAAAATCCCCAAGGACAATAAGACGATCGGAATCATTAAGTTGGGACGAAAGGGACTGAAGATGAGTAGTGTGAAGCATATAGGTTGCGAATTCAGCAGACGGTGGGATGTATGAATAAGAAATGAATAAACTAAAAGAGCGCAGACGAATTTTAACTATGACTATTTTTAAATTGTTACACTCTTCGATGGAAAGGAGTTGAGAAGTTAAGTCAGAGCGAACGGCTATCAGAGCTCCACCACCTCGAGATGGACGGTCAGATCTATATATGTTATAATTGTCTATAAAAATTTTGGAATCCGAAATTGAGGAATTGAGCCATTTTCCAGTAAAGGCGATAATATCAGAATCAAAAGTTGCACTATCAGAATATAGTTTGCTGAGCTTACTGCACAAGCCACGTACATTAGCATAGCACTTAATTGAGCAACATCGGCAGATCTAAGCTAGGGCCGAAGCGGCGGCGGCCGAGAGCCCTTAACAGAGAGAGCGCAGCAGCGCTGCCGAACATTAGCGTTTACATATGTTAAGTGCAGTGGGTTTGAAATACGATGATTTGAATTAGGGTGAATTGGCCGCTGGCCCGAACACTTGGGTTATACTAATTTGAAATGTGTCTTTAGTTGCAAAGCGTACCCGGTCAAGGCTTGCAGTAAATTATTAGCTGTCTTCCAGGGCTTCTCAAATTCGCAGGGCTTCGATTTCAATTATATTACTATTCCTTTTAACTGCCCTAGTTAATACTATATTGGAATAAAATATAAATTTAGCATAACTCTTACAAAAAAAACGTATTTCAGCCAAAATTTTTGGCATTTGGACCAGTACTCCCAGGCTCAGCACTCCCGAAATGCCAAAGCTTATAGTTTATAATATTAATAATTTACGAACAAGGCAAATCTTCTATAAGGACGGACAATTATTTTTAGCAAACTTTGTCAGGTTCAGAGGGCTAAAGAAGTTAGGAAACGGCTATTATGAGCTTGAAGATTTTCAAGGCCGCCTTGTAGGTAAAAATTCATGCCAAGGATATAAAACCTTGACTGGAATTAAAACAAGCGCGGATCCCTAATCGGTGTGTTCCAACCCAAGCGTGATCTAAATGGGGGGAAATATGTAGTGCGAATTTTTGAAGAAAAAAAAATGATATAAAATAAAACAAATAAAACACCAAGCCCAGCAGTTGGCCGAACTAATGGAACGCATTCCATAAAACTTTGTCGACATCCACTGCACCGAGAACGATACCAATCTAATTTTATGCTACCTTCTGATGAACGCGACCGCTCAGTAGCGTAGTTGTAAATATCGCCTCGAACCTATCGATATTTGTCCGAACAGTTGTTTTTTAAAAAAGCTGCCCGTGCATTGCATCTCCGTCCTCCGCCGCCAGTACAGAATTGCACACTGCATTCGTGGAAACATCATATTGTCGTTTTTTTACTTTTCTTCTTCTGCCTTTTCTTGTCGATATTCCAGCTATCGATATAAGCTAAAAGCAATCTATCGTAAAGAACGTTCTATTTTTACGCTCTTTCTGATTCAAGCATGTGTGCGTGAAATCCAGTGAAATCCGACAATATTTCACCAAACTGAGCGCTGATCACTGATCAAGTTGTGTTCGTGAACGCACCCAATAATTCCACATTGTGGATAGAATATTTTTTTTGGTAACCAAATACACCCAAGTAACCAGATACACCTTGGTATTCAAAGAGAAAATTGCAATGTGAAAAATTCCCAAGTGTGCCATTGTGCACTAAAATCAGCTGTGCGTTTGTCAGGGCATTGACCCCTTGGCTTATAGAATTTGCAGCGTTGTGCTTTTCCGTGCACTGACATTTCTATAATTGAGTAGGATTTTTGACCTCGCCTTCACTTCCGATGCATCGAGCACTCTAGTCAGTAGGTGATAACCTGTATCTTTCCCTGAACACCTTTATATTCCCACACTCGAAATTGATTTTCAGTTGACTTCTTCTAATCCCTTCAAATCTTTCACTAATCCCTCGACTATCTTTTGCTTTAAAAGGGCTGATTTTCCCTCTTTGAATATTGCTCTTTCTCTGATCGATTGGTCATACCTCGAAGACTTCCATGAAATTGAGCCCGCCACTAATGCATTCTATAGTACCATTTTCTCCATCTTTCCTACTCATGTTCCTTTGGTCACCCCCTCGAGAAATCTTTCTGGCCCCAGGTTGATCAACCTGAGAAATTTTAAATCCCGCATTTACAAGAAATTTAAAAAATCCGGTTCTCAATTGGACTTTTCTAAGTACTCAATTGCTAAATCTCAATTTTCTTTATTTAATACGCGTTACTATAATAATTATATGTCCAAATGCAAGCTTAACTTCAAACGCGATCCTAAACAATTCTTCTCAATTTCCTTCATCTCTACACTTAAATGGTAGTTTTGCTGATGGCGATATTGCGGATCTGTTCGTTTCATTTTTCAACACTGCTAATCAGTCTCTTCTATGAACCTTCCCTCTATTCTAGCCTCATCATCCGACCATCGTACCAGGTACTCTTATCCTATCCCTTTAAATTCAAATTGTATCCATCCCCTTCATCGATTATAATGGCTGCTAACCAACTTAAAATCGTGCAAGTTTTCGTTCTCCACTGGCCCGGATTTGGTTCCAAGTGCCGTTCTTAAACTTTGTGCTGAATCTCTTTGTGTACCCCTCTTAAAACTCTTAAACTTGTCTATCGAGCTAGGTGATTTTCCCATCGTCGGAAGGAGTCCTACATAATTCCTGTCCATAAAAAAAGGTAGAAATCAGAGGTTTCTAATTATCGTTGTATATCAAATTTATCTGCCATTCCCAAACTCTTCGAATAAATTATTACCTCTCAGTTCCAGCACTTTTGTAGTTCCTTGTTCTCGGAATCCCAGCACGGATTTGTAAAACGTCGCTCAGTTTCTTCTAACCTCCTCGAATTCTCCTCCTTCGTAACTGCTAGATTTGCTAAACAGCGCCAAACTGATATAGATTACACTGATTTTAGTAAAGCCTTTGACTCAGCTAATCACAATCTCCTTATCCATAAACTATCTCTCCTATGGTTTCCGACTAAACTTCTCTACTTGACTAATTCTTACCTTTGTAATCGTTCTCAGCGTGTCTGCTTTAACTCCTCTTTCTCTAAACCTGTTCTTGTCACATCGGGTGTATCACAAGGCAGCCATCTTGGTGCCCTGTTACTTAATTTGTTTATTAATGATCTTCCTCAAGTCATATCTCATTCCCGTGTCCTAATGTACGCTGACGATGTAAAGTTATTGTTCGGGCCAGCAGCCAATTCATCCTAACAATACAATGCAATTTAATTCCATCGTAAATCAAACCCACTGCACTTAACATTAATACAACAACATATGTAAACGCTAACGTTCGGCAGCGCTGCTGCGCTCTCTCTGTATGCTAAGGGCTCTCCGCAGCCTCCGCTTGGGCTCTAGCATTGATCTGCCGACGTTTCGAAATTAGTGCTATGCTAATCTCTCTGCGCATTGGTTGCATATGATCTCGCGAACATTTATCTGGCTGGGCAAAGAGCAAGCAATCGGCTTCTGCTAGCCGCCTGAATAAATAAATATTAAACCTTTAAACAATCGTCCTCATTTTGTGTCTGGACATAAATAGGTGCCAAAAAAGCTTGGCATCTCAAACATTGGTGACCCCGACGTGATTAAAGCCATTTGTTAATCGCGTTTCGTTAAAAAACATATAAAATGAACAATACATTCGTTGCTGTGCAGTTAAATGCAAACAAATTCATTTGGTGCACAATTAAGAGCAGTTTTATGTGCAAGTCAGTGAGAGTGCCGGTCGTCTGAGATTCCGTTATTTTAACCGTCGAATCTCTCATTCTACGCTCGACCACGGCCACGGTTCTTGACTTTTCGTGTCCCTCATTCTCGCTCTCGGTGTTCACCGTCGCATAATCGTCGAGTCTCTCATTCCATGCTCGGCTGCAGCCACAGTTTTTTGATTTCGTGTCTCTCATTCTCGCTCTCGCTCTGCACCGTCGCTTAAGCAGTATTCTATTCTCCGTTTCGTCGCATTGCAAACCGTTTACCATGGACAGCGATCCGAATACAGGCGCGGGCGGAAATATTGCGACGGTTGATACCAGACTGAATCTTTATAAACGCAAAGTTCAGTCGGTATATAATCGGATGCGAAGGCTTGGCGAATCATTTGCAGGCGATAAAGTTGACAAATTAACCGCCGCGGAAATCGACGTTCGCATCGATATGCTGGCAGAAATGCGAGGGGAGTTCAATAAGTCCCACAATGAGCTGGAAGATCTCAATCAAGATGAGATTGGGAGTGCGATGCGCGACGACTTCGATGCACTCTTCATATCGCTGAAAGCTGAGTTGCTTGCCGCTATCGAAATAGGCCACTCACGCGCCGCTGCCAATTCAACCACCCTGCTTGGCCATTCTGGACACAGTACCATCATCATGGCTCACAAGCATCGGCTTCCTGAGCTGAAGGTACCCAAGTTCTCCGGTGGGTACGTGGAATACTCGGATTTTATGGCGATGTTCAAATCGGTCATTGGATCGGATGCGGACATCGCGACATCGAGAAGTTCCAGCATCTTCGCTCGTGTCTCGCAGATGTGGCCTTGGATTCGGTTCGATCATTGGAGCTCTCCAGTGCCAATTATCGAGCGGCTCTGGATATTCTTGATAACCGTTTTAATAACAAACGACTTGTTTTTCAGGCACACATCAAGAAGATTCTGGGGCTGAAGAGGGTAGATTCGCCATCGCCGAAAAGGCTACGGGAGTTTTCGGACGCAGTCAATTTGCATATGCGTGCGTTGCGGACATTGGGAAAGGATGAGGAGATCTCTGACTGCATGGTGATCCACGTTCTGCTGCAGAAGCTGGATGCTAAGACGCAAAGGAAATGGGAGGACACATTGTCGGACGCCATTCCTACCGCAGTCGAGTTCTACGAATTCTTGAATAAGCGCTGCCGGAAAATGGAGATTTTGGAATACGCTACAGCGACGCCCGCTAGTAGCGCTCAGGTAGGAAAAAAACTTTCTACTCCTCATTTAAGGAAAACGTTTGTTGCCTCCAAGTCTTCCGCCAACCCGTCTGGATGCACCTTTTGCCATTCAGCGGGCCATGGCATATACTCCTGCAAATTATTCGGAAACTTGTCCCCGTTGCTGCGCCACAAGGAAGTGAAGAAGCTTTCCCTCTGCTTTAATTGCCCAAAGTCAGGGCATCGCACTCGCGCATGCAACAGTGGAAAATGTCGCAATTTGCAACGGACGTCATTATAGTTTGCTCCATTTTGAAAATCTGCAATCCATAACGCAAAGCTCCCCACCATCTACTCCGGATCTAGCGCTTCAATCGGAAGCTATTTCTGCAGTTCAAGATTCTGTTAGCAGCTCTCATTAACCTGCGTCTACTTCTCTACTTCTCAGCCGTGGTCCTCGTTAAGAATCGGTCTGGCGTTTTAGTTCCTTGTCGTGCCATACTAGATTCAGGCTCACAACTTCACCTCGTCACATCCAGGTTCGCCCAGCAGCTCCAGCTTAGCAGAACTCAATCATCTGCACTTGGCTCTGGGCTAGGCGATACCAGCGTGTCCACTGAGGGATCCACCGTCAACATTTGCATGCATTCTCGCACATCTAGCTACAAAACGACTCTTACTGCCCTTATTGCCCCTACAATCACCGATTGCCAACCAAGTCTGGCAGTCAATGTATCCGACTGGAGTATTCCCTCGAACATTCAGCTTGCCGATCCTGCCTTTTTCAACCCTCAGCGTGTGGATCTCCTCATTGGTGCGAGCATTTTTTATGATCTCCTCTGCGTAGGGCAAATCAAACTTACTGATGGCCTGCCTCTGCTGCAGAAGACCCGGCTCGGTTGGATCGTATCTGGCGGTGGACAAAAGGTAGCAAGCTCGGCGCTCTTAGGAACTCACAATTCTCCGGTGCCGGAATCCATCTTGGATTCCAGATTGGATAAAACACTTCCCAACCACCTTATCCAGTCAGAGCTGTGGTTTCACGGTCCATCGTTTTTGGTAGGCTCCAAGGAAGAAAGGCCTGTGTTCCCTGTTCCTGAAATACCGACTTTAGAGCTCCGCAAGCGAGCATTGTTGATCGTGTCTCCACATACCGATCTCACCTCAGGATGCAAATTTGCAAACACATTTTTTGGCATGCAGCGCACCTTCGCCTACATGCATAAATTTGCACATCGTCTTCGGCACTCTGGACTCACCGTTTCCGATATCCGGCAAGGAACTCATCTCCTATTTCGACACATTCAGCTGGCAACCTTGTGGATGGACATAAAGGAGATTCAACGCAACGGTCAAGTCTCGAAATCCAGTTCCATCAGCTCGCTCTCTCCGTTCATCGATCAATCTAGATTACTTAGAGTTGGAGGGCGCCTTGGAAACTCATCGCTAGGATTTGATGCTCAGCACCCGCTTATTGTGCCCAAGGGACATCCCATAACCTGTGCTCTGATAAGATATTATCACGAGAGGAACCTTCATGCCGGACCTCGCGCCCTGCTTGCCAAAATTCGGCTGGAATATTGGCCAATTGGAGGAATTAAGGAAGTGTCAAAGGAAGTCAGCAAGTGTGTGAGATGCTTCAGGACTAAGCCGCGCATGGTTCAGCACATCATGGGAGACCTGCCTAAGGAGCGTTTGGAAGGATCTCGGCCTTTTGAAGTCACTGGAGTGGATTATTGTGGGCCCTTCTTCTACCGATCAGAAATCCGCACGAGGCCTCCGATCAAGTGCTACATCAGTGTGTTCATTTGCTTCACTTCCAAGGCAATACACATGGAGCTCGTAAAGGACCTGACCACCGCTTCGTTTCTAGGCGCATTAAAGCGTTTCACTGCCACACGAGGAAGGCCAAGTCAAATTTGGTCTGACAATGCGACAAACTTCGTTGGCGCCAAGAACGAGCTGCTGGAGCTAAAGAAGCTTTTTATGAGCGACTCGCATGTGAAGGAGGTCCATGAATCCTGCTTGGCTGACTCGATCGACTGGCGTTTCATCCCACCACGCTCTCCGCACTTTGGCGGATTGTGGGAAGCGGCCGTGAAGACTGCAAAACATCACCTGTACCGCTCAGTTGGGCCCTCTGTGCTTGGCTTCGACGAGCTGCGTACTCTGATCTGCCAGATCACGGCAATTGTTAATTCTCGCCCTTTGCTCTCGCTTTCAGAAAATCCTGATGACTTAGATGTTTTGACCCCGGCTCATCTGCTTCTAGGTGGCCCACATGTAACAATCCTCGATCCTGACCTAACGAAGCTCAACTACAATCGTCTGGATGGTTTGCAGCGGGTCACTCAACTGCAGCAAATCTTCTGGAGCCGTTGGCGCGAAAAGTACCTCACCCTTTTGCAAGAGCGGTCGAAGTGGCGGACTCCCACGCAAAACCTCTGCGTGAATGATGTTATTCTGGTGAAGGACGAAAATCTTCCTCCTATGCGTTGGCCACTGGCTAGAGTTGTCGATGTCGTCCAGGGCAAGGATGGCGTGTGCCGCGTAGCGGACTTGAAGACCGCATCAGGAACCATCAGGAGGGCCGTTACTCGGCTATGTCTACTGCCCCTTAGGGAGTCTGTTGAAAGGCTGGCTTCCAACGGGGGGAGTATGTTCGGGCCAGCAGCCAATTCATCCTAACAATACAATGCAATTTATTTCCATCTTAATTCAAACCCACTGCACCTAACATTAATACAACAACATATGTAAACGCTAACGTTCGGCAGCGCTGCTGCGCTCTCTCTGTATGCTAAGGGCTCTCCGCAGCCGCCGCTTGGCTCTAGCATTGATCTACCGCCGCTTCGAAATTAGTGCTATGCTAATCTCTCTGCGCATTGGTTGCATATGATCTCGCGAACATTTATCTGGCTGGACAAAGAGCAAGCAATCGGCTTCTGCTAGCCGCCTGTATAAATAAATATTAAACCTTTAAACAATCGTCCTCATTTTGTGTCTGGACATAAATAGGTGCCAAAAAAGCTTGACATCTCAAACATTTTCCTATAATGACCCTCTGTACCAAAAATTTCTAGCTATGCTTGAATCCGTTCAGAAGCTATTCCTCATCTTTGCTCTCCGTGGACTTAATTGGGACCCTGCGATACTTCTTCCTTCCCATGAATGCAGGCTGCGTCTCATTAACCTTCAATCCTTAAATCCTGTAGGATCTGTCACGGAGTTTTCTTTCTCCACAAGCTTCTCTCTGGTGAGGTTGAATCATCTGCCCTTATCAGTCTTATTAGTATTGCTGTCCCATCCCGTCCGACTAGGTATTACTTTTCTCTCCATCTTCAACTCTGTATTTCTGACAACACTGATCATGAATCTTTCCGTAGTCTTTGCCGTAACTATAACACATTTTTTTTGTCATCTGTTTTCCTTTGAATCCTAATGAATAACTTAATTTAAATAACTTTAATTTGAATTTGTTAGGCTACGGGCTTTTCTCTGACCTAATTTTAGCTGTGGTTGGGACCATATCGGCTATTGAGCCAATAACACTAGTCAACACGACATTTCCGCTGATAGATTTCGGGATTTCATTTTTGTTAAAGAATTATGGTTTTTTTTTTTTATAATGTAGCCATAAGTGCTGCAGATCGCTTAAGGAGACGAAGTTGCAAAAAACTGTGACACCAGACGAAAAAAAAGCTGCCGTTGACGCTTGCGTGGCCTGGGTTACTGAGGATTGCCAACCCTTTTCAGCAATCAATGGAGCTGGCTTTAGAACTCTCGTAAAATTGCTGATAAGTATTGGAGCGAAATACGGAGAGAGTGTAGATATTGAAGACATGCTTCTGATTCAACAACGGTGTCGAGAGCTACGAAAAAGATAGCGGATGAGAAAAAGGCTGAAATCAAAGATGAAATAGCCAACATTGCGAATAGTGGTGGAGCAACTGCTACAATAGATTTATGGACTGACAATTATGTACATAGAAACTTTTTGGGAGTCACTTTGCACTACGAAAAAGATTTACAGCTTAGCGATTTAATTTTGGGATTAAAATCCATTGATTTCCAGCGTTCAACTGCTGCAAACATTTTTAATACGCTAAACTCTTTGTTTTGTGATTTTGGCATTAATAATATGGACAAAATTAAGTTTGTTACAGACAGAGGTTCTAATATATAAAAGCCTTGGAAAAAAACGTTAGATTGAATTGCAGCAGCCATTTGCTGGCTAACGTTCTGGAACATTCTTTCCATGAATCCTTGGAGTTAACCGAGCTTGTAGAAAATTGCAAGAAAATTGTTAAGTACTTTTAAAAAGCAAATTTGCAGCATCATCTACTTCATTGAAAAATTATTGCCTGACACGCTGGAACTCTAACTTCGCTATGTTCAAGTCTATTGTAGACAATTGGTTCGACATCAACGAAATTTTCAAAGAGAAGCAAGAAAGCCAACGATTGATGCTAATAAACATATCAACACTTGAACAGTTAGTAGACCTATGCAGCAATTTTGATGTGATTTTTAAGAAACTACAACTGTGCAGTTCCCCCTCGCTATGTTTCGTCTTGCCATCTATTAACAAAATGCGGCATCTATGTGAGCTCCAAGCAATAGATGTACCTGCTATAATAGTGCTAAAAGAAAATAATAATAATAATGTTGATAAGATTTGGGCTCCAAATATCGGTCTGTGGCATAAGGCAGCATTTTTCTTATACCCGCCTGCTTTACACATGCAACCAAATGATCAAAGCGAGATTAAGCAATTTTGTAATTCAGAAATGAATTTTTCGGACATAACATCCAACAAGTCCATGTACACAAATTTCGGATACAGTGTCACAATTTTCATTTGAATGCAGTGGTTCCGTTGACTCACTGGATGCATCAGACCTTACAGTAAATAAGCGAAAATATGCTTTCTTTTTTTTCCCTGAGTTGTGCAAAAATGCAACATTAAGTATTTCAAAAACACCTTCAGAGGAAATAGAAAGCTACTGTAAGGAATGTGGAAATAACAGACGACTTCAATGTATTGAAATGTTGGAAAACGAATGAAAAAACTTATCCAAATCTTTCTAAATTGGCACTGAAACTCCACTCTATTCCGGCTAGTAGTGCAGCTGCAGAACGCGAATTTTCTTTGCCTGGAAACGTAATAACCGAAAAAAGAAACCGGCTTTGTCCAAAATCAGTAGACAACTTACTCTTTTAAAATCATAATCCAAAAACTTTAAAAATTAAATAATAACAAAAATGAAAATATAAGATTGAGTCATAATTATGAATTGAATAAGTTTGAAGTCAATATAAATGTGTTCCTTTTTTGACTTTGCCATATAAATAACGTATCATTATATTATAATTTAATCATTAATCAAAATTAGTTATTTCATTATTATTATAACAAAATAAATATATTGTAAAATGAAATTAGGTATTTTAATTTTTTTCTATTTCACCTTCTTCACAGTCATCAGCAATGCGGCGGCAGCTCTGCTGGCTGCGCAGATGCTCAAACTCTATGAGTTTACTCATACGAATTGAGTTTGCTCATACGAATTGAGTTTGCTCATACGAGTTGAGTTTGTTCATTTTGGTTTGTTTTTTGATTCGACACGATCATTGCTGATCCGAATGAGCAAACGCCTGAGAGAGTGGTTTGAGCACGAGCAGAAATAAACTCAGTGAGCTAGACAAATGTCCCAAATTGAGTGATTTTGACTAAAGAGTGAAAACATATGCGAGCGTCAGCTTGAGCGCTTGAGCCGAATGGGTTGATTATTCGGCTATTGTTTGTGTATGAACGTTTTTGCGCTCAACGGAAGCCGTTCTCTGATGTAAACATTTTTTTTCGAAAATTTAGACTTTAAAAACTTAGGAAAAGTCGAATTAAATTTCTTGGCCAACATTTTTATACCCGGTACTCGAAGAGTATAGGGGTATATTAGTTTTTTGGTGATAACGGTTGTATGTAACACCCAGAAGGAATCGTTTTCGACCTCCTCGTAACGACCTTTCGTAACGTTCCCCCTCGTTGGTTTTAGATAGGTACATTAATAAAGCGATTTTTAAGGTATCGTTTGTAAGAATCGATGGATAAACGGCGAAGGTGGAGCCGTTTGACCGAACCTACGTATTATGAATTTTGCTATTCTGTTCCATCCCAAATGTCATTTAACCGTTACAAACATAGATCTTTGTATTTTTTGTAAGAAAAATAACGGTTATATGTCGATTAACGGAATTTATCGGCTTTTTAGAACTGCAAAGTTCAATACAACCAAATATAAGATACTTAGGTAATGTGAAAAAAAGAAGCAACATCTCTAAAAGGTTAGGTTAGGTTAACCCGGACGGCCCCCAGTGGGGCCTCTCATAGGCCAGTATGGCCCTTAGTTATCCGGATGGGGTGTATGGACCTCTACGGGGGTTGTGTCGAGGTTCGGAAGTCCTCGAGAATCGAGGTATTTTTCGCGAAAGCAAGGAGTGCCCTTGGCGTCCTCCTGGAGGCGTCTTTCATTGTTGCCAGCGCCGCACATGGGGACGTCATACGCAAAGAGGTGGCAAAAGTAATAAAATGTATGGGCGCTTTGGATAAAATGAATATACGCATCTAACAGAGAATTTCTCAGAGCTTACAAAACTCCAATTTTCAAGCTAATCAAACTTTTATTTTGGGAGATATGAGCATTCAAAGTTGAAAATTATTTCCGTGTGCAAAAATTTATTTTTTATACATTTATTGAATATTTCTTTACCAAACTTCCCAATCCCATTTCGGGAGATTGAGGCGATTGGCTTCTAGATCCATTTAAGTGACCTCGCTCGAAAAACAGGCTAAATCGCATACAAAATCATATTTTGGGTTTTTTTTGAGCAAGGTAGCGTCACTTAAATCGATCTAGAAGCCAATCGCCTCAATTTCTCCAAATGGGATTGGGCAGTTTGGTAAAGGAATATTCAATAAATGTATAAAAAAAATATCTCGGGCAAATTTAATGAACTTTTTTTGTAAAGTCAGGTCAAAGTTTAAAAACAGCCCAAAAATGATCTCCATATACTAATACATCCATATATTTTATATATAAGACATGGGAGATACCAAAAAAAATAGGCAAATAAATATTCTTTAGTAAATTTAATTTTATAAGATACTATTTCAAATGTAGATACAAATTTAAAAAAAAAAAATTTGACAAGCTTTTTAATAAAAAAAATATTTTTTTTTTTTGCTTATGTCGTCTGCATAAGCTGTTACTTTTGGGGCCTTCCTCTCGAATCTCTTGATGAGGTCGTCCACCACCAGATTCCATAGCAGGGGCGACAGGACTCCACCCTGAGGTCTGCCTCTGTGTGCTCCCTTTACCGTGGAGGCGGTGCCCCACTCTGATTGCACCCGTCTATAACTCAGGAGGTTCTTTATACATAGGTTGATTGCTGGGTGTATGTGGGTCGCTTCAAGGCGATCCATTATTGCGTTCGTGGCTACGTTGTTAAATGCTCCGGATATATCTACGAATACTCCCAGTGCAGTTAAGAGCTATCTCGATGGTAGCTACTAGCGAATGTTGAGCTGTCTCCACCGATTTCCCTTTGGTATAAGCATGCTGGTTGGTCGACATCAGTCCTCCAACCTTCTTCTTGATGTGTCCAACCAGCAGCTTTTCCTGAGTTTTTAGCATAAAAGTGGTAAGGCTTGTTGCTCTGTAATCCTTGGGACTAATATGGCTGCACTTTCCTGTCTCTGGGAGGAAGACGACTCTTGCTGTTCTCCATTGGATAGGGATATAGCTTACGCTTAAACATGGCTAGTATATTGCGAGAAGCCATGGGATAATAATCTCGTGATTGCAGCATTGCTGGGAATATTTCGTCCAGTCCAGGTGTTTTTATCTCTAAAAAAACGGAAAAAAAAACGAGGGGGAACGCTGTGAGCCGCGTCTACCGCCGGTACTCAGTCAGTATATATGTATGTGAGCTTCTTGTAATTTATTACATGTTTCCAAAAGGGCCAAATTTAATTTTAGCCAAAAAAGAAAAAAGTAATTAAGTCGAACCTTTTCGGAGATTTTTATCCATTAGATGTTTCCATATTTGTTTACATAAATTTTCTTCATGTCTATCTACTTCCTACATATACATACACGGCTGTGTGCGAGAGAGAGACGGAATGAGTCTGCGCTTGAAAGGCCACTGAAATTTCATTTGTTCCTTCTGACTATATTTATGATCCGATCTGATCCAGATTCAATACTCTGATAGATATGGTCATTTTCTATGATTCTGCGTATCGGTCTGTGGCATAAGGCAGCATTTTTCTTATACCCGCCTGCTTTACACATGCAACCAAATGATCAAAGCGAGATTAAGCAATTTTGTAATTCAGAAATGAATTTTTCGGACATAAAATCCAACAAGTCCATGTACACAAATTTCGGATACAGTGTCACAATTTTCATTTGAATGCAGTGGTTCCGTTGACTCACTGGATGCATCAGACCTTACAGTAAATAAGCGAAAATATGCTTTCTTTTTTTTCCCTGAGTTGTGCAAAAATGCAACATTAAGTATTTCAAAAACACCTTCAGAGGAAATAGAAAGCTACTGTAAGGAATGTGGAAATAACAGACGACTTCAATGTATTGAAATGTTGGAAAACGAATGAAAAAACTTATCCAAATCTTTCTAAATTGGCACTGAAACTCCACTCTATTCCGGCTAGTAGTGCAGCTGCAGAACGCGAATTTTCTTTGCCTGGAAACGTAATAACCGAAAAAAGAAACCGGCTTTGTCCAAAATCAGTAGACAACTTACTCTTTTAAAATCATAATCCAAAAACTTTAAAAATTAAATAATAACAAAAATGAAAATATAAGATTGAGTCATAATTATGAATTGAATAAGTTTGAAGTCAATATAAATGTGTTCCTTTTTTGACTTTGCCATATAAATAACGTATCATTATATTATAATTTAATCATTAATCAAAATTAGTTATTTCATTATTATTATAACAAAATAAATGTATTGTAAAATGAAATTAGGTATTTTAATTTTTTTCTATTTCACCTTCTTCACAGTCATCAGCAATGCGGCGGCAGCTCTGCTGGCTGCGCAGATGCTCAAACTCTATGAGTTTACTCATACGAATTGAGTTTGCTCATACGAATTGAGTTTGCTCATACGAGTTGAGTTTGTTCATTTTGGTTTGTTTTTTGATTCGACACGATCATTGCTGATCCGAATGAGCAAACGCCTGAGAGAGTGGTTTGAGCACGAGCAGAAATAAACTCAGTGAGCTAGACAAATGTCCCAAATTGAGTGATTTTGACTAAAGAGTGAAAACATATGCGAGCGTCAGCTTGAGCGCTTGAGCCGAATGGGTTGATTATTCGGCTATTGTTTGTGTATGAACGTTTTTGCGCTCAACGGAAGCCGTTCTCTGATGTAAACATTTTTTTTCGAAAATTTAGACTTTAAAAACTCAGGAAAAGTCGAATTAAATTTCTTGGCCAACATTTTTATACCCGGTACTCGAAGAGTATAGGGGTATATTAGTTTTTTGGTGATAACGGTTGTATGTAACACCCAGAAGGAATCGTTTTCGACCTCCTCGTAACGACCTTTCGTAACGTTCCCCCTCGTTGGTTTTAGATAGGTACATTAATAAAGCGATTTTTAAGGTATCGTTTGTAAGAATCGATGGATAAACGGCGAAGGTGGAGCCGTTTGACCGAACCTACGTATTATGAATTTTGCTATTCTGTTCCATCCCAAATGTCATTTAACCGTTACAAACATAGATCTTTGTATTTTTTGTAAGAAAAATAACGGTTATATGTCGATTAACGGAATTTATCGGCTTTTTAGAACTGCAAAGTTCAATACAACCAAATATAAGATACTTAGGTAATGTGAAAAAAAGAAGCAACATCTCTAAAAGGTTAGGTTAGGTTAACCCGGACGGCCCCCAGTGGGGCCTCTCATAGGCCAGTATGGCCCTTAGTTATCCGGATGGGGTGTATGGACCTCTACGGGGGTTGTGTCGAGGTTCGGAAGTCCTCGAGAATCGAGGTATTTTTCGCGAAAGCAAGGAGTGCCCTTGGCGTCCTCCTGGAGGCGTCTTTCATTGTTGCCAGCGCCGCACATGGGGACGTCATACGCAAAGAGGTGGCAAAAGTAATAAAATGTATGGGCGCTTTGGATAAAATGAATATACGCATCTAACAGAGAATTTCTCAGAGCTTACAAAACTCCAATTTTCAAGCTAATCAAACTTTTATTTTGGGAGATATGAGCATTCAAAGTTGAAAATTATTTCCGTGTGCAAAAATTTATTTTTTATACATTTATTGAATATTTCTTTACCAAACTTCCCAATCCCATTTCGGGAGATTGAGGCGATTGGCTTCTAGATCCATTTAAGTGACCTCGCTCGAAAAACAGGCTAAATCCCATACAAAATCATATTTTGGGTTTTTTTTGAGCAAGGTAGCGTCACTTAAATCGATCTAGAAGCCAATCGCCTCAATTTCTCCAAATGGGATTGGGCAGTTTGGTAAAGGAATATTCAATAAATGTATAAAAAAAATATCTCGGGCAAATTTAATGAACTTTTTTTGTAAAGTCAGGTCAAAGTTTAAAAACAGCCCAAAAATGATCTCCATATACTAATACATCCATATATTTTATATATAAGACATGGGAGATACCAAAAAAAATAGGCAAATAAATATTCTTTAGTAAATGTAATTTTATAAGATACTATTTCAAATGTAGATACAAATTTAAAAAAAAAAAATTTGACAAGCTTTTTAATAAAAAAAATATTTTTTTTTTTTGCTTATGTCGTCTGCATAAGCTGTTACTTTTGGGGCCTTCCTCTCGAATCTCTTGATGAGGTCGTCCACCACCAGATTCCATAGCAGGGGCGACAGGACTCCACCCTGAGGTCTGCCTCTGTGTGCTCCATTTACCGTGGAGGCGGTGCCCCACTCTGATTGCACCCGTCTATAACTCAGGAGGTTCTTTATACATAGGTTGATTGCTGGGTGTATGTGGGTCGCTTCAAGGCGATCCATTATTGCGTTCGTGGCTACGTTGTTAAATGCTCCGGATATATCTACGAATACTCCCAGTGCAGTTAAGAGCTTTCTCGATGGTAGCTACTAGCGAATGTTGAGCTGTCTCCACCGATTTCCCTTTGGTATAAGCATGCTGGTTGGTCGACATCAGTCCTCCAACCTTCTTCTTGATGTGTCCAACCAGCAGCTTTTCCTGAGTTTTTAGCATAAAAGTGGTAAGGCTTGTTGCTCTGTAATCCTTGGGACTAATATGGCTGCACTTTCCTGTCTCTGGGAGGAAGACGACTCTTGCTGTTCTCCATTGGATAGGGATATAGCTTACGCTTAAACATGGCTAGTATATTGCGAGAAGCCATGGGATAATAATCTCGTGATTGCAGCATTGCTGGGAATATTTCGTCCAGTCCAGGTGTTTTTATCTCTAAAAAAACGGAAAAAAAACGAGGGGGAACGCTGTGAGCCGCGTCTACCGCCGGTACTCAGTCAGTATATATGTATGTGAGCTTCTTGTAATTTATTACATGTTTCCAAAAGGGCCAAATTTAATTTTAGCCAAAAAAGAAAAAAGTAATTAAGTCGAACCTTTTCGGAGATTTTTATCCATTAGATGTTTCCATATTTGTTTACATAGATTTTCTTCATGTCTATCTACTTCCTACATATACATACACGGCTGTTTGCGAGAGAGAGACGGAATGAGTCTGCGCTTGGAAGGCCACTGAAATTTCATTTGTTCCTTCTGACTATATTTATGATCCGATCTGATCCAGATTCAATACTCTGATAGATATGGTCATTTTCTATGATTCTGCGTTTTTGGTTTTCCCGTATCTTCAAAATTGTAGATTTTCGTCTTTTGTGGGGGCGGAAGGGGGCGTGGCAAAATTTTGAAATACACTTGTACTGACGTGATATCACAGCAGCATGGATAGAGTGTTTGGTTTCTCTAGCTCTTATAGTCTCTGAGATCTAGGCGCTCATCTGGGCGAATGGGCACAGCGCCCACCCCTGTGTATGAGAGAGAGCGAGAGGGAACGATGCATTTCGAAATGGTTTTCTTCATTGTGGCTATATTAATAATCCAGATTCAACACTCTGAAAGATATGGTCATTCTCTATGATTCTGCGTTTCTAGTTTTCTCGTATCTTCAAAATTGTGCATGCCACAGATTTTCGTCCTTGGAGTGGGCGGAAGGGGGCGGGGCGAAATTTTGAAATACACTTGTAACAGTGTGATAGGACAGGAGTCTGGATACAAAATTGTGTTCCTCTTGCTTTTATAGTCTCTAATGATGACGGACGGACAGATGGACAGAAGGACAGACGAACAAACGGACGGACAGACAGACATAGCTATATCGACTCGGCTATTGATGCTGATCAAGAATATATATATACTTTATGGGGTCGGAAACGCTTCCTTCTGGGTGTTACACACATCAATTTTTTCAACAAATCTAATATACCCCTTTACTCTTCGAGTACCGGGTATAAAAAAACAGATTGAAAAAAACATTAAAAAAAACTGTGCCTAAAAAGAAAACCAAAAATGTCTTAAAAAATGTTTAAATATCCGAACCTATCAGAAAAAGTCATTGTTGGCCACGGCGGAAATGTGGTTTTGACTAGTGTTATCTGCGATTTTTAACGCAGCGTATTGTTCGTGAAACTAACAATACGAGAACTCTCCAGTTTTTCCCATTCAGCTTCCCATTAATGCTTTCCTTAGTGGTTAGAGAAGGCTTTCCTAGCTGCTGCGATCTAATTTCCTTCAGTGTGGGGCATCTACCCAGGAAGTGCTCCGTGTTCTCTGGTTCTCGTAGATGTGGGGTGTGGGGTTAATATCGCAGATAGAGCATTTTCGATTGTGTCTTGAATATAAGATGGAATCTACCTCGTCGCGGAAGTAATTGCTTGCGCCCAAACTGCTGTACAGTTGCCAAATACTTATTTGCCTTGCTTGAGACTCTCAATATTCTCTTTTAAAGCAATCAACTCATTGTATTAGCTTATTATGCTGCTTATCCCAGAGTTCTTGATTGTTTAAGTCGATTGTAACTGTGTAAATTTCTGCCATTTCTTGCCATCGTTGAAAACGAATCGCAACGATTTTTCAACATTTTCGCCCTTGCCGTAGGGCGATTTATTCTTGGTACTGACTAATACATTCTTTCGTTTGTATATCGAGTTCCAGGTACTGCCTATAGCTATTCGAGTGTCTCTCAATTTTCTTTTTACGTGTTTGTCAAAGTTCATGTTACTTGTGAGGTTGGCACCTAGGTACTTATATTCGTTGACAACTTCAAGTGGCGTCTCGGATATGTTCCATTTTTCGTGGCGGGTTAGCCTGCTTCTTCTGGTACTTCTTACCCCGAGGATTTTGGATTTCTCATTGTTAATAGATAAGCTCCAGTTGGCAAAAAAAACCTTTTTACAGCGTCTATCATTTGTTGCAGAAGCTCAGGACTCTCGGCAAATAGCAACGGACTAAGTAGGCAGCCCTGTTTGACTCCTTTATTTGTCGAGAATCCTTCTGATAGTGAGTGATAGTGTTTTTCTGTCGATCGAATCGAACGCATCTCTGAAGTCAATAAAAAAGAGATATACCTGTAAACTCGGAGAAATACGAGTCATAGCGGGCAGATTCCTTTTCGACAAAAGTTTCATAGAGAAGTATTATGTCGTGATCGTTGATCAGATCAAAGAATGCGTTTGCCAGCTAGCCCTGCTATATTATAGGATAACATGCGCAAATCTCTAATGACATTACTATTGTGTTGGATTGTGGTGCTGGTTATTTTTTGGGTTATTTGAAAAAGGGTATTTGCATTATTTATCCTGGTGTTTCTTAAATTACATTTATATCGCTTCTTTCTATTCAGTTATTTAAGCTCAGATTTTGCAAGAGCTTGGTGTATGTAATGTTTTCCCCGTTGATTGACGGGTAAAGTCTACGGAGTGTGTCAAGCCCTTTGATTTTGCCACATATCAGCTCGCTATTCCCGTTCCAGAAAAACAAGTCATTTCCAATTCTTATAGAGTCATTCTTCACTCCTATCTTCACATATTTGTTGATTGAAGTTAAATGCTTTCTTAGTTGAAGTAGTTGCGTTTTCAATTCTCTGGGAGGATTCTGGCAAAATTAATGTGCAGCTCCCGAATTCCCAGCTTTGCTTTGCATATCCCGGATATGGCTTCGATTGGCCCTTTCGACTTTGTCATACCTCTGAAACTACATTTTTTCTTTTGGCCTAGCTTACAAGTCATTGCAGCTCGGTTTTGCCAATTTGTTGTCTAATGTCTCCTCCATCGTGGTTTGCATGGCTTGTAGCAGTTGCTGCATGTCGATGTTAGCTAAATCGCCCACCTTGTGTGCCATTTCTGCTGAGAACTCACTTTTCTTTCTTTTGTGAGTGGGAGTGGCTCTGGGAGGAGTACGTTGCATTTGGTTATATCCAGATGAGTGCTTCCCAAGCACTCTTAAATGTTTCAGTTGTTGTTTGTGTCTCGGCTATAGATTCAGTTTGTAATTATATTTATTTAATTGTTATTCAGAGTTCTTTTAATTTTAGTTTCACCTGAAAGTATGCTGTAGTTTTGACCTTACTGCATTGTTGTTTTTGCAAACTAATTGTGAGTTATTTAACAATCTATGTGTGCGAGCTTTAAGAATGTCTGAGCCAGCTGTTATTTGTTGTTGTTTTCTAATCACGCTTGGAGTTAAAGTTCGCGTTGTTTTCCCGCAATTTCCCCTCGCGAGTGTTGAGTGACTTCCAAAATCAAACCTGCCATTGCACACAATGTGGGTATCCACGTCCTGATCAACAGCACCGTGTAGGATGGAAGCATATGCGGTCAGGTAAGGAGCACTTCCTCGTATTGTATGATTTTTATAAAGTTTTCAGTTGCAGAAAGCGACACAATTCCCAAAAAGTTTAGAGCTCCCCAAAGAACACGTCCGACTCCCTCAACTCAAAAAAAGTATATATATTTAATCTAGGATTAAGCGAAATTACCTTGTATTGTACCGCAAGTAGCGGAATGGTTCATTGGTTCATGGTTGGTTGGTTCATGGTTCGGAATGGTTATTTGGCAACCCAAAGAACCCCAGCAATGGTTATAATTTAATTTTCTCCACCGAAAAGCAGAAATCGACCTACTGCACTACGAGCAAGCGAACGGCAGCAAAAAAGGGATAGTGTCAATGGAACTTTAACTTGGTCTGCGGCGAATGTCGACAGCACGGCTTTTCGCGACAAACAAATGGAAATCAGCTAGCAGTGCTGCGCGCGAACTGACTGACATAAGTTGGAAGATCGAGGCGAGAGTGAAGAGCAGTCAGTGAGCAGAGGACTAGAAAAGGAGACAGTTGATTAACTATTACGTGAGAAAATGGAATGGCCGATCCCGCGGAAAAGTACAGAGTGAAAATTAGAAAATAAGACATGGAGATATTTGTTTTGCAAAGAAAAGTTGGGTAAACGAGAATATAAAGAGAGATCTGGTCAGTCCTCATTATATGAATATAAAGCATATATTTGAAATTTATTTGTGTTATTCTTTGGGGGTGCGATTGCACGTGTACACCCTAGTACGATCGTAAGCGTTAACCCACCCAGTATGGGTTATCCAGTTTAGGGAAACGCTCTCCGTTCGATCTATTTCGACGCCGCCAATTCTGCCATCTAAACGTCACAAGGTCCGTAAGTCCTTCTGTTTACAAATTTGTTTTAAAGAACCGTGAGCAACCAACCCTGAGTCATCATTCCAGCGCTAGGAACTACTTTACAATTCAAATCCCGATAATTTCATGAAGATATCTTATTTCACTCAGAAGCTATTAATTTATCAATTAAAATGGCGGAAGGCTCCACTGTGTGTCGCATACGTTTTAGTTTTAGTTTCAATTTTAGCAGTTTGTTTTTCTTGATTTCTCCATTGCGGCACAATGTTAGCCTTTGATTTGTCAAGGTTGTGTTTCATAGTTTCACAGTAGATTTTAAATTTTCAAGTTGTCCCTTTTGCGGCCTTTGCCGCGCTCACAGCGTTTCCTCTCGTTTTTTTTCTTATGCTTTGTGCTTTATATTTTTTATTTGCTTTGATATGTTGGTGTACTATAAGGTTTTGTGTTTGCGCTAATCGAAACTATGCATGGAGACGAATTATCTCTGCCGCGGTCATTTCCGAACTGTGAATATTGTAAATCATTATTGTAAAACAAATGAGTCTATCAGAAAAAGTAGGGTTCGTTCCCAACTAAAAATAAAGAGTCAAACTTGTTTGGCTAGTGTTATTTTTGAAACGCAACTTTGTGCAATAATTTTCAATAATGCCCGTGAACTCTGAAAAATGTGGGCGAAAAATTCACTTTAGAATTTTTGGGCAATTTCATTAATTTAAGATAAAATATTTAGTTAATTAACTTTTTGCAGGTTTCTTGGATCCGCAGGAAAGATTTCCAGTTACTAACGGTTGGATTGTCAACACATAGTAGCGATAAGCGGTTTTTGGTTGAGCATACGCGGCATATGGGTCACTGGTCTCTTAGAATTAAAGCCGTCAAAGAAGAGGATCGTGGATTTTATGAGTGTCAATTATCAATTTACCCAACCCAGTCTATTTTTATTGAACTAAAAATTGTCGGTAAGTAGTAATAGCTTTAAATGTTTTTAAGAAAAAAAAAATGCTAATGACTTTTTATCACAGAAGCGGTTGCAGAAATATCAAGCGCACCTGATCTTCACATTGACGAAACATCTACTTTACGACTTGAGTGTAAACTTAAGCGGGCGACGGAAAATCCCTCTTTTGTATTTTGGTGAGAGACCATTTTAAAAATCAGAAAATATTTAGATTTCTGACAACCAGTAAAAGTTCGTTATCTTAAGTTTTATTTTCTTAAAGTAAAATTCATTTTATTAACGTTTAATAACTTTAATTCAACATTCAATTGATCTACGCTCTGAACTTTCTGAATCTGTGATGTTAACCTTTAAAAATCCATTAGTCACCTTCGATAAACTAAGGACTAAAAATGTTGAAACTTACCATTTCTTACTATGAACGCAAGTATTGGAAAATATATATATGTTCATGTATCTTCTTTTGTCTTCTTTTGAAAGTTCGGAAGCCAATATTGCAGGGGACTCTTGGGTCGACGAGGCGTGTGTGTTCGTCTCGTCCAAAGTTCCTTGGTTTCGTTGCTGCATTAGGTCTGAGCTACGGACCAAATATCTGGTCATGGTTAGATTTTCCGGGTCTATTGTGCTCCTGGTCGAGTGTGAGTCCTGGTCGTGTAGCGATGATGTCTTCTGGTGCCGCTTGCGGCGTATGGTTTTCTGGACGGGCTGGGCGTATGTTCGGAAGAGGTGGTCGGGGACATGGGGACGGTTGCCGGCTGACCTTGGGTGATGTGGGGCTCGGCGAACGTTACCTTTCATGGTTAAGGTGGTGCGGTGATTGTGGGAGGGTTTTGCCTCAATTTCAACTGAAGATACGCTCGGCTACAGTGGATCCTTGCTCGGATGCCACACAGGAAGTCGAGGCCCAGGATGATGTCATCTAATACGGTGGGCAAAACAAGTAGGGATACCAAAGTTTCCATTTGGTCGAGACGCTCCCTCGCTGTGATCGCCTGAGTGATATCCTTCCGTGTCCCATCCGCTAGGCTGATCCGGGTAACCTCACCTCGGCCACCCGTTGGCTGACAAAGGACCGGGTTGCTCCAGTGTCAAGGGTAGTTGAGACGGTTCTCCCGTTGATGGTCACCAGAGCTGCTATCCTTCCTCCAATCATACTTAATGGGTGGGGGACTCCGGGTCCTGGGTGTGTGTCTCCGTCCGTGTCCCGGTTGAGCGGAGACCTCATCCGTCTCCCGCCCCGTTTTCTCCCTCCCCACTCGCCCACGAGCGTGAGGCCAGCATACCCCTTCCTCCTATCTCTCCTTTTCTTGTCCAGGGTCCTTGGGTCCTTGTTCCTTGGATCTGGGTTCTTGGCTCGGGTCGGTCCGGCCGTGTGTTCTAGCTTTTATTTTTCACCCGCGCACACGTGGACTCAACTTCGAAGTTCTTTCACCACTCTCGAGCCATCATCTTCGCAGCTAGTGCCAAACCGAACCAGCCGCTCTGCCTCTGCCGGCTTTGCGGTCGCACTTTTGTCGCGTGCCGTTTATCGCCTCAGCTTAGGGTTTCATTGTGTGGGTGTTGGACAGAGAGCAGCGATCGGTCCTCGTTGCCTCTCGCTCGTTTTTGTTGGGTCTCTGCTTATCTCTCTGCTACTGCCATTTTCGGGGTGCGTTGACGATCGGCCCTTCGCTCCTTATTTGGGCCTCTGCTGTTGCTGCTGCTGCTCACCGCTATGGACCTTCGGGTCCTCCGTCGCTCGTTGTTGCTGCACTCCTCTGTGGACCTTCGGCTGTTGCTCGTCGACACTGCTCTCCCTCTGCCGTGGTTACTAGCGCTCTCTCTGCCGTCGCTGCTAGCGCTCACTTCGTCAGTGATGCTGGCTGCTGGTACTCGTCATCAGTGATGCCGGCTGCTGGTACTCGCGACTCGACGTGGTAGTCATGCCTCGTTGTGGGAAGCGTGACTCGGTGTGGGGCCCGTGAATGATACCTAGTTGTCTTCCTCACTTACCTACTATATTTCATTATTTTCTTTTAAAAGTAAATAATAACTATGTATAAATCTTATAGCTAGAAAACAAAAATCGAAAAGGGAAAAAACAAATGAATAAACTAGAATTCCCATATTCTGGGCCTATCCTTCGTTATTCTCCTGCTACACTCCTGTCCAGCCTCGTATTTTGTAAAGGAGGTACTCCTTTACAAACCGATTAAAAATGCGAGATGGTCAAATATTTACAAAATTTGCACTCAGACTGAGCACAGACATCACCTGCCACAAACATCTGACTTTGAAGGGCTGGCGTAAAATGAAGGTTCCATAATAATATGAAAATTAAATTTTTTCGTTTAGGAGGAATTTACTGGAAGATTTACTGGAGAATTTACTGGAAAAGTTATTAAAACCATACAAATATACAACAAATATTTTTGGGCTTAGCCAAAATAAAAGCCGATTCCGCCCAACGTGCACTGGGGCATGCATTCGGCTGGGAGACCAGCGAGTAGAGATGTACTTGTTGGTAATACTTGTTACCACGACAGCGTAATCTAAGGCATCACTGCACTGCGGCAGAGCCCGGCTATGCCTCAGTGGAGAAGTCGGACCGACGATCAATCAATCGGAGGAGCGAGAGTATATGTCAACACCACCGGGTAGAATCAAAGCGCTACAGGACCACCTGGGTAAAATTCAGGCTAACGCACAGGAATCACAGAACGGTAAGGAACCCCAACGGGACACACAGAGATCATAGGCTAACGTACAAGAATCATAGAACGACAGGGAACAACGACGGGACGCACAGGAACCACAGGCCAACGCACAGGAATCACGGAATCACAGGGAAAAACGACAGGAACAGGCAGAAAAATAGCAAAGGAACTCAGAGAACACGCCAGGCGACGCGGAGGACCTACAGGAGAACACGGAGGAACGACAGGAACAGAAACAAAAAAATCCCAGAGGGACGCGGAGGAGACGCAAGGCGACGCTGAGGAGCTACAGGAAAACACGGTGGAACGACAGGAACATGCAGAGTAGGGAGACGCAAGGCGACTCTGAGGGGCCATAGGAGAACACCGAGAAAGTTCAGAAACATGCAGAGGGATCACAGAGAAACACAGAGGAAACACAAGACGACTCAGAGGTACTACAGGATAAGACAGAGATATCATTGGAGTACGCAATAGAATCACAAGGAACGCAGAGGACCCACAGGAGCGGACGGAGACACCACCGGAAAGAGCAGAGGAATCTCAGGGTAGTAGGAAACAGAAGCGGCGTGCAGGATCGACCACGCCGACTTAGACGCAGGCCAAGGTAGCGCCGCCGAAATAAAAATGACGGCCAGCTGGCCAGCTGACATCCAGGTAAAGATCGACGAGTTCTTGAGGGAAGAGCTACCGAAATTCAAGGGGTTGGTCGGGGTATTTCAGATCGCTCTACATGGCATCACTATGAAAGACGATCATCCGATCAAGAGTACATAGGTACCACCCATAGAACCCGGAGATGCAGCACATCATCAACACGCAGGTCGACGAGCTGATAGAGCAAGAAGGATCATCGAGCCTTCAAGAGCCCGTACAGCACACCGATTTTCCTGGTCAAAAAAAAGACTAACGACTGGAGAATATGTGGCGACTTCAGGCTGCTCAACGCCAGGTCGATCCCGGACGCCTACCCTACCCCAATCATATTCTCGAGAGACTAAGGAGCGCACGATTCATATCCACTTTAGATCTCAAGAGTGGGTACTGGCAATACACGGCCTTTACATTACCTGGACAAGGGCTATTCCAATGGCGAGTCATGCCTTTCATTTTTCCTCCGCCCCATTCCAGCGTGCATTGGACAGGGCAATTGGGCCTGAAATGGAACCATTATCGACATTATCGTCGTCGGACAGGACTTCCAGGAGCACGTACGAAATTCTAGGGAGTGGTTTAGGCGACTCCAAGCGGCAAATTTACGCATCAACAGAGCTAAGTGTGATTTCTTCCAGAGACGACGTGCCCAACTACGCATACGTAGTGCAGCCAATGAAAGCGCTATTAAGGAAAGAAATGGGCAAAAAAAAACTCCTTCGAGGAACTGAAAATCCGACTGACACGATAGCCCGCTCTGACCTGCATAGACTTTAGTACCAAGCTCACAGTCCTGACAGACGCGAGTGACGTGGGACTATTCGCAGTGCTTATGCAGAAAATCGAAGAAGTAGAAAGGGTCATCAAATATCTCAGTCGCCGACGAGGAAGAAGGGAGACCTCTGTTCCGAAGGACTTACCCAACGCTTGAGGTACGCAATGGGCGATCGGAAGTGGACCCCGAATCCCAGTTCCCCAAAATGCGGATCCAGCCTAAGAGCCCGGACAGAGATGCTAGCCAAGAGGAGGCGAAGGCGTCACCACCAACCGGCTATCGACGAGCTACCAGTAATCGCGGAGGGAACAACGGGTAGTCTTGGGTCTGTGACAGATATTTGCTGGAATTGCTGAAATACCTTTCTGGGATCCGAGCCTAATCGGAATCCGAGCCCCCTGGAAGTGGAACGAACCCCATCAGAGGAACTAGTGGTAGCGCCTCTGCATTGCAGAGTTTACACGCCGGATAGAATGCTGCCTGAACGAGCCCGTAGTGGCCGAGATCCGAGGGAGTCCAGGAGCCTCCGCCATACCCGCAAGAAGCGGCAAATATATTGATTTTGCCATTGGCAGTTAAGGAAAAACCCAACGAAAACTATAATTTTTACCCGAATAAGAATAGAACCCAGTCCACTGTGCCGCGCGCAAACGGCGACACAAAAGAGACGGCGCAAGAAGTACCGTAAGCGAGGCTCGCAACGATCGCTGCTGGGAGAGCGAACCGAAACCGCGGATTCGAAGTAACGTCACACGGCTGAAAGCTCAGCGAAGTTGGAGCAGAACGGTCTGCGCGAGTAGGGAGAGAGATCTCTTAGCAGAGGACCAGGAAATGAACAGGTCAGATTTAAAAGTGCGCGAAAAGATTCGAAGAGTGAGATCGAGAAAGAACAGACTGTTACGCAATCTAAACGGTGAACGCAGAATGTAGAAGTCAGATTCTGGTAAGCGAGAAATAGAGAGATCTGGTGCAGCCTAGGCGTATCCAATTTTCGCTATACAAATAAACTGGAAGAATATAATAGAAATCCATCGGCGTTTATTCTTTTTGGGCAATACACGGGTTAATATATTTCGGCGTGCCGATTATTCACAAGAGGGCCAGCAATTCTTACATATCTCTCTCTCATTTTCTTCATACCCAGACCCGAACCCCAGACCAACTGCCAGGCCCAATCCCCAACCTAGTGTACCCAAAACCCAACGCGAATACCCAGTCTCGTGAAGTTGTGCTCTCTGGTTCCTACCGAAACACGCTTACACGTGTACAGACCCGCAGTCAGGGTGTGCTGTATGGTTCCGACTGAGTCACACAGCTAGGCAGGTAGTAACACCAAGATTCCAGGAGGTCTGCCATTTACAGTTGTGTTATCTGGTTTCTACCGAGAAACACTTACGCGAGAAGAGACAAACGGTCGGGACGTACTCTCTGGTTTTTACCGGGATACACAGTTCAGGGCCCTGTTCAATACCCATTCAGTCGGAGGAAACAGTTAATCTAGGACCTGGGAGCCGTACAACCATACTTGTGCTCTCTGGTCTCTACCGAGACACACGCGCGTGAACGGCGCCTCTGATATCTATTCCTCTCTTGCCATATAAACGTCACAAGACGCGCCTTCGTCCCTCGTAGGTCCCACTGTTTATAAATTTCTTGTAAAGGATCCTGAGCAACCCTGAGTCATCACCTCAGCCTTAGAAACTTTACAGCATGTGCTCCTATACATTAAAATAAACAAAATAAAACAAAAAACAGAAACAAAAACAAACAACAGAAACCAAAAGAAGCCGTACAAGCATACTTGTGCTCTCTGGTCTCTACCGAGACACACGCGCGTGAACGGCGCCTCTGATATCTATTCCTCTCTTGCCATATAAACGTCACAAGATGCGCCTTCGTCCCTCGTAGGTCCCACTGTTTATAAACGTCCTCCTCCCAAAAAGATCCATATCGCGGCTATTATAATTCAATATTATTATAAAATAGAAGCACTTGAAAATGAAATGCCAATTTTTTACCAGGGTCCAAATGCGTGTATTTAAAATGTTATCCAAATACTCCACAGTTTGTGCACACATTGTCGCCAAATCAATACATCGCACCATCATTGCATCTGTGCCGAATAAAAGATAAATGCTTCCTCGATGTTTATTTTTGTGCAGTTTAATAATATGAACAAAACAACGCACGCTCGTGTTTTCCAGCAAGCCAAAACTCAATAACTCAATAACTCAACTTTGGCATAGTGTAGACACCAGTTCTGAGTTATTGAGTTTACTCGGTTATCGATAGGTAACTCACTGTAGTGTAAATAGGCTATTAGACTTACATTTTGAATTAAATGTGGAGTGAAACAGCTATCTATATCTAGCTGTTCTGTTACGCGCCCAATTTAGTATATTACGAGCACAATCTGTGCTGATACGCATACATTTCTGGTGTTATGCGCAGTAATGTATTTTATGCCAACATTCCGATAACCGAATCGGGCTACGTTAGCTGTTACCAAAGAAAATGAATAGTGTTGTTGCCCTGCACAATTATTTTCGAACCAATATTGTGGTTGGGTTTAAAAAAAAAATTATTTATAAAGAAGGCATAATAGCCTTTTCTCACATAGCACATCTACGGGGAACGGTGAGATTTTTGACAGATGTGAAACCTCGATTCCCACAGGCAACATTCAGTCCACCATCCGCCAAAAAGCAGCTGATGAGCATAAAAAACAAAGTTCTGGTCTGAATTGTGAAATTTAAACAATATTTAATTAGTAAATTGTTGATTTTATTGGTTATTGGTTAGGTTAGGTGGAGGCGGTTGCCAGACTCTCCAGGAGCCCGCCACACATACCGCAAGAGAATTCTCTTTCCGCGTTATGAGTTATCCCATCGAAGATATTTGCGGCAATCTGCCACGGTGACCGAGTTCGAGGAAATCGCATTTAGCGATTTGATCGCGGCTTGGCTATCAATGCATATGTTTACATTGGTAACCATGATGGTAACTTCCTGAAGGCAGTTCAGTGCTTCCCTGATTGCAATGACTTCCGCCTGGTAGACGATACAGTGATCTGGGAGCCTGAATGAGTGCCGTATGTTTAGCTGTTCGGAGTAGATTCCTCCTCCGACTTTGTTATCCATCTGTGAAGATGTTTATGGCCCTTTGTGGGCCTGGAGGTCCCTCGAGCCATTCGTCTCAGTTGGGGATGATTATATTGAAAGGGGTGTCTGTATGTTCCCATGGGACGCAGTAGTCCGTTTTTGTGGGGACGGTACCGCTATTTAGTATTGATGAGTGACCCATTTGCTGTGGTTCCTATTGGTCGGAGTCTCTCAGACGTATTGCTGCCATTTCTGCACGCTCTTTTCCTGCCAGGTCAAGGCTATGGAGGCATAGGATTTAGCGCATCATTCGGGGTGGTGCGAAGAGCTCCACTGATGCTTAAGGCAGCAGTTCGTTGAACTTTGCCCAGTTGTTTGGTGATCGTCCTTTTTGGTAGGGCCGGCCACCACACTGTTACTCCGTAGAGTAGTATAGGTCTAACTATTGCTAGATATATCCATTGGACTATGCTCGGGTTCATTCTCCAGTTCAAGCCAATAGCTTTTTTGCAAGTGTCAAGGGCTATTGTGGCCTTCTTCATTCTGTCTTTTGTATTCAGGTTACAATTTAGCTTGTCAATTACCAACCCTAAATAACTGGCACTGTCGCTGAAGGAAAGCCTGCAACCGTTTAGTGTCGGGGGGTTGAGAGGCGGAATCTTGTATTTATTTGTAAATAACACAAGTTTCGTTTTCGGGGGATGGACTCCCAATCCGCGAGATTCTGTCCAATCTGACAGGTATTTTTTCCCACTACTAGTATCTTCTTAAATATACATTGCAGCCATTTGATGGCCGTGTGACCGGCCTTTTGAAGTTGGGCCGGAATTACCCGGTCCGGACCTGGAGATTTGAACGGATGAAAGCTGTTTATTGTCCAGCTGATCTTCCGTTTTGTAAGGATGTGCGTCATCAAAGTTGCCAAGCCTTCACTTGAGAGGAGTGCCGGTTCGATGGTAGTACACCCGGGAAAGTGAGTGTCGAGAAGAATGTTTAGGGACTCCTTACTTGAGTTAGTCCACGTACCATCGCTTCTTTTAAGGTACCCCATCGCGGGGGTCGTTTTGGAGAAGATCTTGGGTACCCTTGCAGCTTCCGACTTTTCTTCGATTTCAGAGCCAAATTTATGCCAAGAGGCTCTTTTTTCCTTTTGGGTTACAATGAGCTTGTACTCCTTAGTCGCTAATCCACTGACCTTTTCTCCTACTATTCAAGGCTCCTTGTACTAGGACTATGTCGGCTCCGCTCTCGATCAAGCGAAGTATGAGGGAAGCAGAGGCTGCTTTACTGTGATGGAGATTTATCTGAAGGAGTCTCAGAGACATCTTCCAGAATCCCCACCACTGTACTGTCGGCGTCTGAGTCGTCGGATACCTCCTCGCGACACATCGCCTCAAAGTCGAGCAGAAGCTCTGCATCGGACGAGTAGCCTTCTTTGGTCTGCTCCAACTCGTTGTCGGGTTCTTCGTTCCCTGAGGCAACGTCCTGCTCGACTGGGTTATCGACAGGACGGGCCTCGGCCGCTGCGTCTGACTTTTACACGTTTATGGTGACCAAACTGAAGCCAAAATTCAGCTCGCCCTTAGCTGCCTCTATCGGGGCTAGCTACTCTTTATTGAGTACGGTCCCTGCGTCGTCACAACCTTCACTACCTTTCAGTTTGTGGTCGGTCGACCTGGATTGCACCTCTGCAACATTTTGAGGATGCACTCAGGCTTCTTGAATGTAGCCGGCACCCATAGTATGGCCCGCGGTCTACTGGGCACCTCGCTCCAGTCTACTGCGACGAGCTTCGCCCCAGCGTAGACCTCTCCGATCTGCGCCATCGCTGATTTATACAGCTTCACGGAGCGCTCGTCTTCACAGGCAATGACTTTTATGTTGCCCTGGAACCACCCCATGTCTTTGCAGACTGGAGGTGGCCCAAAGTCGTTCTCGAGGAGCTCGAAGCAGCGGTCGCTTCCAGCCACTTCCACTGGCTCCTAGGTATTTTCCCCTCCGCGCTGCCCTTGTCAAGGACGCCGATTAGCGTCCTCTCCTTGGCAATCTGCGCGAAGAATATATTTGGCAGTACTCTAGACCGCTTTGAAGTCGGTCCAGGCGTCTCCTGCGAGCACTGCCTTTTCGGTTGGGGCGCCTTTTGTTGCTCCTTGGTGAAGTCTGGGAGCACTGCCGAGGCCCACTTCACCTTCTTCAGCCAGTAGGCTGATGGGCTTGCTTTTTTGCTCGCATTTTGCCGACGGAGTATTTGCCCTGCATTCCTCCTTTCGGCATACGAGTATTTCCTGACTTGGGCACGATGGCAAGTCAGCCCCCGCCACTTTACCAGGAGGTCGGGCAGCCGCACTAATGCTTAGTTGCCTTTCCTGGGTGTCAGTTTTGGGAGGTGCTTTGCCACCCACCCCAGATTCAGGATGGGACCCCCTCGGGTTCGTACCAGCGCCTTCCACCGAGCAGGTCTTTCTTGCTGTTGAGCTGGTTGGGCCAGGCCTTTAAGCCACTGCCTTCTCAAGCATGGGATTCTTCCAGTTGGCGTTTGGGGAGTGCCAGACGCGGTTTTGTTTTTTGTTTTGCTTATGCATATTTGATCCCACGATTTGCAAAGATCGGGCGGTCCGTCCGGGCAGAGATTCACGTTGCCCCGATAACGTATCATAAGAACAGGGGGCTGCCAAGTCCCTGAGCTCTCCGTTTACGACTGAGCTGGTTTTTAAAACTGGGCCTTCAGCCAGGCTGTCTCTCGGTACGGGTCAAACGACACCTTAGTCCGGCCCGGTGTGAGGTGAGTGTGGGGGTTGGGATGTGGGTAGGTAGTGTGTAAGGATAGGAGTGTGTGAGCAACTTATACGAGGCGACACCACAAGCGCATCGTCAGTGTTGCTGCTTCGCGAACACCCGCTGGATGTCCGGGACTGCTTATTTTCGGTACTCTCCATAGGGATGCCCGCATATTCGCAGCTGACACGTGACCCGTCCGGTGGCCTCAGCTAGGCCCTCTTTGAGCCACCTCACCAGCTCATCAGACCAGATTATTGGTTATAAAAAAAAAATAAATAAAGACAATCAATATATATATGTAAAATTACTCTTTGGACTCCCTATGTTTTGAAGAAGAATGTGCAGTTTAATCCGCTTCGACTCGGTGCCTTGGTTACAGTAAGAATAATAGAGCAGCAGCTGGATCTGTTTGGTTTGTCTGGCTTACATTAACGGAATTATTTCGGGATTTTCGCAAATCCGCAGTACTATCATGCGAAATATTTATAGCGAGATTTTCGATCTGCGCAGTCCACTTTATATTTTCGCAAAAAGAACAAAAATAACGCAACAAAAAAAAAACATTCTAAAAAAAGTAAGTCCAACACTTTTGGAAATTTTTATATATTAGACATTAACTATTTCCATTTCTGTTTATTTCCTATTTCCCCAGACGACCATCCACCATCCATTTCGGGGATGGTCCGTAAGGTTTTGGCGTTCCGAAATATCCCATTCCGAAATATTCCACCATCCATTTTGGATGTTCCTAAACCGCACGTTTCAATGCGATATATAGCCCATGTTTTCAAATGCAACTCTAAAAAACTGGCATTCACAGCGAATAAAATTAAATTCAATGCGAAAATGTAAACAATTACTGAAAAAAATAACTGATATTCTCCAGTAAATGGCTAGGAGCCAAGAGGTTTTTTATAAGCAGAGAATTTTCAACTCGAAATGCTTCAATTTTTTCGGGAGAAGAATTCGAATAAAAATAAAAAGAAAAGAATTGTTGTTTTACAAATGTTTTTATTTGTTTAGGCAATTTTTTGCTTATTACTGGTACTGACACTCCGCAAATTTCCTTGGATTTTTCCTCCAATATTGCCGACGCTTCGATCCGTTGTGCAAGGCTCGACTTTTGATATCATTTCGAATCATTTCTTCCTAGAGAGCCCATTTGAATAAATTGAAATGAAATACATTTAGAAGACTATGACGAAGACAAAAAGTGCCATACCGCTTCTAAAACACATACAAAATAGTCTTGTACATACAATTCTGGAATTTATTAACAACCAGCAACCTCCTTCTTGGCATACAATTTACAAAAATAATTTAGCATTGTAAAAAACTCTTCCTCATCGAATTCATTTATTTGGTTTTCCCCCATCAATTTTTGCAACAAACTAGGTTGCTTTTGAACCACTGTCGATACAATAATTAATTCGAAATGCAGAGCATGCATTTTATTTTTGTTATTGTCAGCTGTGTTTTCAATGGATGGTGGCCTGTGGGAATCAAGGTTTCACATATGTCAAAAATCCCACCGTACCCCGTAAATGTGCTGTGTGGGAAAAGGCTGTTACATATGTTTTTTATATCTGTCTTCTCTACATTTCTACATCTACATATACGTCTTTAACATGTATACGATTCGTGTGCGAGAGAGAAAGGGAATGAGTAAGCGCTTGTAGGGCGTTGCGTAGCCAATAAAATTTAATTTTTTTATTATTGTTTATTGTTTAAAGTTTAACAATGTGCAGTTAAACTGTAGGGGGGAATATTAAATGAAAATTACTTGACGTAGGCAAGATACATGATAAACTTAAAATATAATTTAAAATTATTACAAGATGTTATTTATTAGGATAGTTTTGACAGTGTTAGTACTATAATCGAAGGAGAACAGATAAAAAAATTTGTTATAGAGTCGGCAAAGGCTACGGAAAGATTCCTGATCAGAGTAGTTAGAAAGACAGAGTTGAAGGTGGAGAGGAAAGTAATGCCTAGTTGGACGGGATGGGACAGCGAAACTAATGAGACTGATAAGGGCAGATGATTCAACCTCACCAGAGAGAAGCTTGTGGAGAAAGAGAACTCCATGACAGATCCTACGGGTCTTAAGAGATTGGAGGTTAATAAGACGCAGCCTGCTTTCATAGGAAGGGAGATGTAACACAGGGTCCCAATTAAGTCCACGGAGTGCAAAGATGAGGAATTGCTTCTGTACGGATTCAAGCATATCTTGAAATTTTTGGTAATGTGGTGACCAGACACAGGAACCATATTCCAAGATCGGCCGGACCAGGGATACGTACAAGACTTTAGTGGTGTAAGGGTCTGTAAATTCCTTAGACCATCTTTTAACAAAGCCAAGAACTCCTTTGGCTTTATTCGAGATGGAGGAGATATGACAATTATAAGAAAGATTAGGAACAAAGATGATGCCTAGATCACTAACTTTGAACTGGCGTTCAAGGATACAACTATTAATGGAGTAGTCAAATAGGTATAGCTTGATGCGGTGAAATGTCATGACATTACATTTGGAAATGTTCAGTGGAAGAACGTTAATGAGGCACCAGTTATTAAGAGCGTCAAGATCCGATTGCAGAGATAACGGGGACACAGGGTCTTTATAAGAAAAACATACTTTAACATCGTCAGCGTACATAAGGACACGGGAGTGAGATAATACTAGAGGAAGATCGTTAATGAACAAATTAAATAACAGGGGGCCCAGATGGCTACCTTGAGGTACACCCGATGTAACAAGGACTGGTTTAGAGAGAGAGGAGTTGAAGCGGACACGCTGAGAACGATTACTAAGATAAGAATTGGTCCAGAGGAGGAGATTAGTCGGAAACCCAAGGAGAGATAGTTTATGGATAAGGAGATTGTGATTAACAGAGTCAAAGGCTTTACTAAAATCAGTGTAAACTACATCAGTTTGGCACTGATTAGCAAATCCAGTAGTTACGAAGGAGGAGAATTCCAGGAGGTTAGACGTAACTGAGCGACGTTTTACAAATCCATGCTGGGATTCCGAGAACAGGGAACTACAAAAGTACTGCAGCTGAGAAGTAATGATTTTTTCAAAAAGTTTAGGAATGGCAGATAAATTAGATATACACCGATAATTAGAAACATCTGATTTCGAGCCCTTTTTGTGGACAGGGATTATGTAGGACTCCTTCCAGATGATTGGAAAATCGCTTAACTCTAGGGACAAGGTGAAAAGTTTTAGAAGGGGCACGCAAAGAGAATCAGCACAAAGTTTAAGAACGGCACTGGGGACCAAATCCGGGCCAGTGGAGAACGAGAACTTACTCGATTTTAAATTGGTTAGCAGGCAGTTATAATCAATGAAGGGGGAATAGATACAATTTGAGCTCTTTAGCGGAAAAGGATAAGAGTACCTGGTACGATGGTCGGATGTGGTGGCCAGAATAGAGGGGAGGTTCATTGAGGGGACAGAGTAGCAACGTTGAAAAAAGGAAGCGAATAGATCCGCAATGTCACTATCATTGTCGCCAAAACTACCATTTAAGTGTAGAGATGGAGGAAATTGAGTGGAGTTACGTTTAGAGTTAACAAACCTGAAAAATTGTTTAGGATCGCGCTTGAAGTTAAGCTTACACTTAGCCAAGTACTTGTTATAGCATAACGTATTACATAGGGAAAATTTAGATTTAGCAGTTAAGTATTTAGAAAAGTCCGATTGAGACCCGGATTTTTTAAATTTTTTAAACATGCGGGATTTAAAATTCCTCAGGTTGATTACCCTCGGGGTGAACCAAATGGGGCCAGAAGGATTTTTCAAGGGGGTGACTAAAGGGACATAAGTAGAAAAGATGGAAAAAATGGTGGTATAGAATGCCTTAGTGGCAGGCTCTATTTCGCGGTAGTCGTCGAGGAATGACCAATCGATCTGGGACAGAGCTAAATTCAGAGAGGGAAAATCGGCCTTTTTAAAGCAATAGATAGGCGAGGGCTTAGGGAACGATTTAATGGGCCCAGAAGAAGGCAAGTGAAGTTCAATATCGAGTGTGGGATGATAAAGGTCTTCAGGGAAGGATAGAGGTGATCCTCTACTAACCAGAGTCATCGAGGAATCAGAGGTGAAGACGAGGTCTAAGATCCTGCCAATGTTGTTACAAATGCCATTAACCTGACCCAGCGAAGTATAGGACAAGGAGTCAATAAAATCATGCTGCATAGATGGGAGCATGAGGTTAGAGTCAACAGAAGGAGTCCACGTAATGTTTGGGAGATTAAAATCCCCCAGGACAATAAGGCGATCGGAATCATTAAGTTGGGACGAGAGGGTCTGAAGATGAGCAGTGTGAAGCATATAGGTTGCGAATTCAGCAGACGGAGGTATGTATGAACAAGAAATGAATAAACTAAAAGAGCGCAGACGAATTTTAACTATGACTATTTCTAAATTGTTACACTCTTCGATGGAAAGGAGTTGAGAAGTTAAGTCAGAGCGAACGGCTATCAGAACTCCACCACCCCGAGATGGACGGTCAAGTCTATATATGTTATACTTGTCTATAAAAATCTCTGAATCCGAGATTGAGGAATTGAGCCAGGTTTCAGTAAAAGCGATAATATCAGAATCAAAAGTTGCACTATTAGAATATAGTTTGCTGAGCTTACTGCACAGGCCACGTACATTCTGATATGAGAACCTTAGTGGAGGGGGGGAATTCAGTTTTTTGAAGCAGACGGAAGAGGAGTAGGAATTATACCAGCTCTAGGTTCAGGGGTACGCTTAGTAAACAGGTGACTAATCGTATGATTCGGCCAGAAGGAGGGATCAAGTAAACTATTTACGTGTTCATCCGGCACTAGAATTTTAAATGAAGCGATTTTACGTTTTTCTTTAAAGGTAAATTTGGTGACTTCAAGGCCAGAGGAATCATCAATATTGAGTTTAAAATAGATGTAGTCCCTAACGAGAACATCCGTAGTCGAGTCTAAGAGTCGGGACACAAAAATAGATTTCAGAGGAGCACGAGCAAGAAGAGTAGGTGGAGCGGTCACATGTTTAGTAGGTAAGGCGGTAGTGGGAACAACCCGAGTGGCGAGTTCAGATAGAGCAGAAGTTGAAGGGGTCACATGTTTAATAGGTGAGGCGGAAGTAGGAACTACCCGAGGGGCGAATTCAGATAGAGCAGAAAGGTCCGAGGAGATGGCGATGGAAGCAGAAGCTGAAGGGGCTTCAACTTCCATTCTATCAACGGTGTCGGCGGCATCAATTGAGGGCGATGGAGCACCAGCGACATGATCGTCATTAACTTCCAATTGGACAGTTGGCACCAGAGAGGCTGCAGGAGAGGGGCCGAGTGCAGCCATCCTCATCGAAGCAGGGTCGTTATTGCCGTCGGTTTCCTTAGCACCAGAGTCGATCATGGCTGGCGAGGTTATAGGCGTAGCGGGCATATCGTTGACTGCAAGAGAATTAAGGGTTTCAGAACACGGCGAAGTACGAGTAACCTTTCTTCTCTTAGGAGACTCATTTATCATTTTTAAGTTTTTAAAATGAGTCTCCGTTGAGAGAAACTTATCCTGTAATCGCTGGAATTCGGAGTGGAGGCTGGCGAATTCATTATGAGTTTGTCTCATAAAGATTCGCATGTCGGCCTCCAGTGGCCTGCAATCAAAACAGGTCCAATTGAGACCGCAGCGAGTCTTGACCACATCAACAATGCGACCACCGTAGTGACCAAGACCCGCACAGGTAGCGTGAGCCGTTTTAGTACACAACCAGCAGTAGATGAAGGTTTGACGGGTGGCCACCGTACGGGCAGCGTCGCACCGTTTAGCACAGCAGGAGCTCATTGTAAAAGTGATGAAAAAGAAATGTATGTGGAAAAGAAAGGTAAATTATAAGTCGGTGTGAGGCTGATGCAGTAGGTTAAGCGTGTGTTACACAATTCCGCGCGCAAGCACAAACACAACAGTCACAATAACAACAGGTGAACAGAGAGACACAGAGAGACAAAAGAAGCACAGAGAGTAAGCGCGGAGCGGCTGGTAGCGCGGTGCGTGTGTGTTGGAGTGAGAACAGTAGAGAGTGTAAGATAAAAATAGAGAGCGGCTCAGAGAGAGAGAGTGCACCACACAAGCTAATAGCAACAAAAAAACAGCTGCTAATGAGTAAGCGCGGAGCGGCTGATAGCGCGGTAATGAGTAAGCGCGGAGCGGCTGATAGCGCGGTGCGTGTGTGTTGGAGTGAGGACAGTAGAGAGGGTAAGATGAAAATAGAGAGCGGCTCAGAGGGACCGAGTGCACCACACAAGCTAATAGCAACAACAAAACAGCTGCTAATGAGAATGTACAGAGAAAGAGGAATGCACAAAATGAATTGAAAATTGCTAATAAAATACACAATAGACGGCAAAAGGCGTAAGCACTGATATCGACTAATTACCCACACGGTTATGTACACAGGGAGTAACTAAAAGACACAATTACTTTCCTTTAAGCTATAGATTTAAAAATGTTTGGTAGGAGCGAAGTAAAACACGACCGTCAGCAACGATGTATCGTTATCATCCTAATTTGTTTCTTCTGGCTGTAATAGTGATCCGACCTGATCCAGATTCAACAATCTGTTAATTCTCCATTATTCTACGTTTTTAGTTTTCTCATATCTTAAAAATTTTAAATTCCACAGATTTTTATACCCGGTACTCGAAAAGTATAGGGGTATATTAGATTTGTGCTAATAGTTGATGTGTGTAACACCCAGAAGGAAGCGTTTCCGACCCCATAAAGTATATATATTCTTGATCAGCATCAATAGCCGAGTCGATATAGTTTTTTTTTTATATAAGTGACCCATGGGACACCAGCCAAGTGCTGTTACGCGCGAATCCCAGGCCGGAACACAGCCCTTCTGCCATCCAACCGACCGAGGGGTGCTGCCGCATGACGCGCGACTCGTTAACCGAACCGATCGCCGTCATGCAGGAAAGATAGATGTTAGACTAATATTAGAGGTAAATTATAACAAATCTTACTAAAGGAACTAAGCATGCATTAAAAATATCGTACACTTACAATTTCTAATTACGAGAAAGGTCTGTGAGTATTAGTGATTTAAGAAGAGGAAGGGAATTAGTTGTAGATATGATATGGTAGAGGGAATTATAATCCGAGCATAAAACTCTAAAAGGTTCATGCTAAGAATAATTCGATCAACAAATCGGAAGGAACAACGGTATATAGTTTTTAGTGTTTCTAACAGGAATAGTGAAGTTTATGCGACTCAACAAGTCCGGGCTATCTACGTCACCCTTGATCAAGTTGTGCACAAAAATCACACCAAGCATTTTTCTACGGTTAACTGAGGATGAAAGGTGAATGAAAAGCAATCTATTAGAGTAGGACGGCAGTCTCACACTTGCATCACAGTTGAGGCCGCGTAGAGCGAAAATTAAAAAGTTGTTCTATATTGATTCTATACGGTCTTGGTGTACTTTGTACTGAGGGCACCATACACAAGAACCATATTCTAAAATTGGACGAATAAGCGATATATAGAGAGTCTTTGTTATATAGGGGTCGTCAAATTTCTTTGACCACCTCTTTATAAACCCAAGTACTCCCATGGCCATATTCACCATGGTAAAACTGTGTTCAGAAAACTTTAACTTAAGATCTAAAAGAACACCAAGATCATCAACTAGGGTAATTCTCTCAAGAGAACCCCGCCTAGGGTGTAGGCGTAGCCAGAAAGGCGCAGGAGCGATGAAATGTCCCTACTTAACATTTCGAAGCATTAAGGTATAACAAATTTTCACAATACCTTGACTGAAAGCTATTAAGATCGGATTGCAACCTGGATTGAGAAAAACCATCCTTGTACTGGACACACAGCTTAACATAATTCGCATACATAAGAACTCGAGAGTATGTTAATAACGAAGGCAGGTCATTAATAAAGAGTGTACAGATTAAAGGGCCCTGTTGTACGCCCGAAGTAACCATAGCTGGTGAAGACTGGGAGTTTTTGAAGAGGACACTTTGGGACCTGGAACAACGGTAGCTAGAAATTCATCTCAAGAGATTGGGTGGAAAACCAAAAAGGTCAAGTTTTTGTGCTAGGAGAGAGTGGTTTACAGAGTCGAATGCTTTATTAAAATCTGTGTAAATGACATCCGTCTGTAGATTACGTTGGAAGCCTTTAATGATGAATAACGCATGAAGAGTTAATGGACAGACTGAATCGTTTGAGCAACGGCCCACACAGAGACTCGGCGCAGTACCTGAGTACACAGCCGGGAACTCCGTCAGGACTCGGTGAAAACACCGGCTTAATTGTTCGGAGATCATGAAGCAGCGCGCTTTCATTAAGCAAGGGACTGAAAATTCCGTTCGACCTCGGAAACCATATGGGTACGGCTGACCGGAATAGCATTCCTGTAAATAGGTTGTTTGAAAGAATTGGGCAAAAAGATCGGCCATTGCCTGATCATTATTTGCCGAGGTGTTAAGGAACCATATCGAGGATGAATGGGCGGACGTTTTACGCTTACTGGTTACGAAGCTGTAAAACTGCTCAGGGTCCTGAGAAAAACGTATCCTGCATCGAGATGGGTAGTTCTTATAGCACTAGGAATTAGGAACTGAAAAGTTTGACCGAGCCATTACATAGCGAGAGAGAGAAGAAGGATAGCCAACTTCTTGAAATTTTTTGTAATGTCATGATTTTAAGTTTTTTAGACTGGATAACTCTGAGGTAAATCAAGGGGGCCAGATCTAATAGGACAGGAAAGTGGGAAACAAGACTCTAATAATGAGTCAAGTGCATCGTAGAAAATGTTTGTGCATATCGTAACATCAGTGCACAAATACGAAGCGTACCAATCAGAATCCCTAATGAGGTTATTAAGCTACGCAAACTCGGCTTTACGAAAGCAGCGGACACATCGGGGTAGCCTACCCAACCGATCCAATGCGGTTGGTCCTATATCGAGCGACACTTCGAAGGTAGGATGGTAGGCGTTTTCAGGTATAGTGAGCGGAGGGACTCGGGTTAACAACGCTATGGTCGGATGCGTTACAAAGCACAGATGAAGCAATCGACCCAGGGAATTTTTCACATGGTTGACTAGAGACAGGGATAAGTCAAGTATCCCGTCTATAAACTAGGTTATTAGACTCGTTTACCGAAGACCAAACAGTTCCCGCCAAGTTGAAATTGTTGAATCTGGACTGTAAAATGTTTCGACGTGAAGTAAGAGTCCACTGCAATCAGAACCGCACGTCTAGACGAACCGTCATTCTTAAAGGTTGAGTACCGACCTGACAAAACTTCAGAGCGGTTTCCGGCTTTAACCAGGTCTCGGTAAACACAATTACATGGGATGCAAATGCGACGCTATTCCGATATGGAGTTCTGAGCTTACTACGCAAGCTTCTAAAATTCTGGTAGCTGATTAAAAGAGAGGAAGTTAGTTTTTTGGACGGGTGGAGGTAGACTGGTAAGATGAGGCCTGATTAGTATTAAGAGTTATTGGGGGCCTATTCTTCTTCTTAGTCTTAAACTCCTTCACTACCAAATGCTCTGTCCAAAATTTGGCAGAGCAAATAGTGTCAAATTTATTTATTTATTTATTTATTTATTCGCCAACGGTTAAACCTTAACTGGCTAAACTAACTTATAACTATCTTAAACAATAAACACTAAATAAAGAAAAGAGAGAACAACAAATTAATTATTAAACAAGAAAAAATCAGACAGTAACCGTCTGACGGATGCTTTCCCGTGGCAAAAGTCAAAACGCATCCCAGCTGGCAGCGCATTATACTGACGAAGAGCCCTACACAATGGCTCATTATTCCCGTAGTTGGTCCGGTGGAGATCAACAGCGAAAAGTGAATGGTCCCTAAGGCTCCTGGCAGGCGTGTTGAAGCCAATCCTACTAAGCAGGAAAGGGCAATCGATATTACCCACTAATAGATCGTATAAAAATAGCTGAGCCGCAATGGTTCTTCGATCCTCAAGGGAGGAGAGATGCACGAGGCGCAATCTGCACTCATAGGACGGCACCGGACTGGAAAATTGCAAAGGCTGGAGTGCAAACTTCAAAAACTTCCTTTGCAATCTCTCGACACGCGCAATCTGAACGACCCCCGTGGGATTCCAAACCACTGAAGCATACTCAAGATGGGAGCGCACAAGAAATGCATAAAGACTTAGCCTCGTATATGGGTCCTTAAACTGCGATGAATTACGCGTAACAAAGCCGAACATGGCATAGGCTTTTAGCAAAATGAAATTCAAATGCTCGATAAAAAGAAGTTTTGAATCGAACAAGACCCCCAGGTCAAGTGTCTCCGTCTGCTTCAAGAGCGGAAGGCCATCTATCGAGTATGAGGCCTGAACATTGAATACACACTTACTGAAGGACACACAGTAACATTTGCTTACATTGAGAGGAAGCGAATTAAGTGTGCACCAACGAACGACTCAATCCAGGTCACGCTGTAGAAGGATACTGTCCCCTAAAGTTTTGATAGAACGGAAGATTTTCAAATCATCGGCATAAAGCAAATGCTCAGAAGTTTGAATGCTGAGACATATGTCATTAATGAAAATAGCGAATAGCAACGGACCAAGAGCACTTCCCTGTGGAAGGCCGGAAGTAGCCAGATATGGGTCCGACTGCTTTCCATTGACCAATACAACATACTCTCGCTGCTCAAGGTATGAAATGAACCAACTAAGCAGGCTCGAATGAATCCCCAACCGATGCAGCTTGGCTACTAGGGCGCAGTGGGAGACTTTATCAAAGGCCTTAGCAAAATCAGTGTACACCACATCAACTTGAGAGTGCACTTCAAAGGCATGTGTGCAAAAGTTACTAAAGGCTACCAAATTAGTGGCAGCTGATCTACCTGGCATAAAACCATGCTGAATTGGGCTAATGTATGACTTCATGAGGAAAGAGATCTTTTTGGCAATGATGCGCTCAAGAAGTTTTGAGACATTGCTGAGTTTGGCAATCGGTCTATAATTAGAGATACAATTCCTAGTACCCTTCTTAAAAACGGGAGTAATCTTGGCAGCCTTCCACTTTGCAATAAACCGACCCGTTGACAAAGAATTACAGAAGAGAATTTTAAGGGGTTCACAAAAAGCAACACCACAGTTGCGAAGCAGCAGGGCAGAAATGCCATCACTGTCGGGTTTAATCGAGTAGTCGAAATCAGCAATTGCCTCCAAAATGTCCGCCTCCGATACGTCAAGTGAGCCAATATTGACCACCGAAGGGATAGAGTCTAAGACATCGGACTCATGCCAAACTGCGTATGGCTCAAAATTTGAGCTAAAAAAATAAGCAAAAAGGTTTGCTATGCCACCATCAGTATTTGAGCTCAAGTTACCAACGTTCATAGCTGAAGGAAGCGCACTCGTCGACCTTTTTGAGTTTATGAAACGCCAGAACGACCTGGGATTCATTTTAAGTCCCCTTTCAACATCAGCAATATACTGACTATATAAAAATTTGTTTAAAAAGGCAAACTCCCGCTTATGCTGCACATACCTGGCCCAGTCAACGGGGTCACGGGTAATCTTAAATCGTTTAAAAAACTTGTTACGCAGATTCTTATACCTCACAAGACCCTTTGTATACCACGGTAGCCTATAGGAGCCACGCACTCTTCTGGAAGCATTCTTATCATGATAGCGAAGAGAGCGTTCCATTTTAGAGCGAGCGCCGATCTGCTGACTCTCCCCAAGTGTCGAGTGCAGCGACGGCGCAAGCAAAGCACACGAAGAACTGCATTGGCGTATGTTGTTGTAATGCGAAATGCAATGCGAAAAAGAGATATTTTGTTGGTGTTCCAAAGAATGCCGAATATGAAGCAGCGACGGGCGATTGCTCATTGCAAAGAGGAGAGAAAATGTAAGCACAATAGCTTGTCGAGAAGCGGCGATCCAAAAACCAAAGGCGCCGCTCACTGGGGGTTTTTTGAAGTGGATGGAACTGGAATTTCCTGAGTCGGGGTGGACGTCCGCAATGGCACAAGTGTAGGCAGATTAACAGCCGTCAGATCAGCTGCAGGCCTCTGTCTATGCACAAAGCGGGAAACTCTTACCGATACTGGCCAGAATTTGTCGTCAAAGACCATCGGGAATAGAGGCTCAGGGACCCCAAGTTTGAAATTAACGAATTTCAACGCAGAAATATCAGCATCTCGCTTGACCAACTTTGCACAGGAAAATTTCACCACCGCCTCTGGCTCCGTCGCAGCGGCAAATTTGCCGATATGCAGGTATTTTCGGCTCTGCAATACATTTAACTGCTCACAACTCGGAGCAACACCAACAAAACGCTTAGCGTTTTTGCTCCGATTCTTCCTCTCTTTCTTTCGGACTGTGACGAAGACCTCCGAATCAGAAGGGAGAGTGGCAGCTGGACCCGGGTGAATGACCGCAGTCGAGGTGGCGGCCACTAGCTTTGGAGACAGTAAGTCAGTCACCGGTATGGCATTATTGGCATCCTTCTTAGCAGCAACCCTCCTATTCGACTTGACCGGGAGGGCAGCCTGAAAATCTGACTTGAGATCCCGATACAGGCTTTCAAGCTTCTGCACCTTGTCACTCAGTTCGTCAATTTTGGAGTGCGAGTCATTCGCAACCACACAGTTATCACACTGCCACAACAAATTGGGCAGATTTATTGGAAGTTTAATAGCATCTGAGGGTAAATCAATGCACGACAGATGAAACGCACGGCGGCACAACGACGAGCAGCGAACAGCATCAAAGCAGCGTAGCTGAGCAGCAGTGACGTCCGAATTGCATTCCGAGCATTGATGAAGCGACATAGCGAAAACACGACCGAACGCAATAAGAGCTGGATGATCACTGAGTCGGGGAGACGCTTATCTTGAATGAAGCTATCTCCCTGGCATAAGAGAAGTTAAACTTCTCCACCTTTAAACTGACGGCTTTTATTTTGCTTTGAATAAAAGCAGTAACATCACTAATAGTGGATTCAGGGGCCAGCCGTGAGACAAAAACTTGTCGTTTAGGTGGGATGATGGAATTATACAAGGTGGTCTCGTCGGCAAAAGTAGTCCCTTGACTATGCTTACAATGAGTGCGAGTGAAAGGGTTCAGCGCAGTAAGTGTGAGCAAAACGACAATAGAGTGTGTTGGTTAACCCTTTGGTGTCGCATGGGGTTTAAACTTGCCTATTACAATAAGAGTTGAAGTTTTTTTATAAGTTAATTTATAATAATTTTGAAAATTATCGTATCGCAAATTTTTGAGTTTTCACGAATGCTGCAGCCCAAAGTTTTCTCCCACAATGTTCTCCTAACTAAACATTTCGGTGCCTTCATAAATTTTACACCTTGCACGTGCTTGCGGCAAAAACTACAAAAAAGTCATTCTTATTTTGCACACGGCCTTGCTAGGGTTACGATACTGGAAAAAATTCGTCCGCAATTACACTTCAACAAGCGAGCACGCACTAATCGTTAAGGAACCAAAACGTGAACGAGACGGCAGCCGACGAGACCACATTGTATAATTCCATCATGACTATGTCTATCTGTCCGTCCATCCGTCTGTCATTAGCGCATAGATCTCAGAGACTACAAAATCTAGAGAAACCAAATTGTGTATCCAGACTACTTTCACATGCACAATTTTAAGGATACGATAAAAATTAAAACACAGAATCATAAAGAATGACCATATCTTTTAGAGTTTTGAATCTGGATCTGATCGGATCATTAGTATAGCCGCAATGAAGAAAACCATTTCGAAAGGAATCGTACTCTCTCGCTCTCTCTCACTCGCGACCCCGTCTGCTGTACTCGTTTGTCCATTTGAGCGCCTAGATCTCACAGCCTAAAAATGCTACAGCAACCAAACTTTCTATACAAGCTCCTGTGATATCACTTCAACACAAGTGTATTTCAAAATTTTGCCCGCCCCCACAAAGGACAAAAATCTGTGGAATCCAAAATAATCGTATTTAGCAGATTTCCAAGTCTTTATCAGGTCAGATTATTATTATATCCAGAAGGAACAAATTATATTTCACTGCCCACGCAACGCCTTCCAAACGCTTACTCATTCTCTCTCTTTCCGATACACAGCTGCATATGTATATTTAAGGACGTAGATATAGACATGTAGAGAAGACAGATGTAAAAAGCAAGTGTAAGCAAAAATTGAAACAGATAACATCTAATAAATAAAAATCCTTTTTGCGAACATATAATAAATTACATAAATCGCAGACTCATATATAGACTGACTGAGTATCGGGTATAAAGTAGAGCCGCGGCCTTTACTGCGGCTCACAACGTTCCCCTTTGTTTTCTCTTGTGTGGACGGAAGGGGGCGGGGCCAAATATTGATTAATTGAAGTGATATCACAGGACACCGCGGAAACGAAAAATTACTGAAGTAAAAGTGAAAGATGGAGGAAAAAGCTGTTCGCCAAACAATCAAGAGAGATGCGAATTTTCAACGTGAGGAGAAGATTGTTTTAATAAAAGCAGTTGAGGCAAGGCAATGTCTTTGGCGGATCACGGAAAATAAGCATTTTGATCATTTTGACATTTTGGCATCGCTCGTATATCTTGCCGAAGGTAGGAAACACGCTGATGGGTCTGTAGTTTCCCATATCTTCCGGAGACTTGTTTGGCTTTAAAATCATTGTAATGTTAGCTCTTTTCCATACCTTATTAAAATATCCTGTTCTCAGAGCAGCATTCAATATAAGGAAGAGAAACAAGATGGCCCTGTGGGGTAGCACTTTAGCAACTTGATTGTCGATCCCATCTTCACCTCGGCTTTTTTAGGTTTGAGCCTTTGAGTATCCCTTTTTAGCTCTTCCAGCGTGATCGGAGCCGCTAGGAGCTGGGGTGATGGGGTTCTTCTGGTTTCTCAGCCACCATCTCAGCCCTCCTTGTTGAAGCCGTCCGAAAGTGCTTGAACCTTTCCTCCAGGTTATTTGCAAAAGCCTCAGCCCTTTCCGCTGCAGACCTTGCCCACGTGTCATCTGGTTTCTTGACGGGGTAGTTTGGGGTGGTCTTCCTTCTGTACCGCCCGGTGAGCTTCCAGAGCGCGTATTTAGACCTTTCGTCTGCCGTAGTCTCTCGTAACGTCTTGTCAGTGGCCTCGGCTCTCCTCGCAGCCAGCTTCTTACGAACTCTGTTGGCCTCGGTAAGGGGGCACCAGCACTGAGAGCGCACGCAACGGTGTCATCAGCAGTGATGAGAGCAGGAAGTAAAGTTGAGATGACGGTCACTTGGGTGCATGAAGAATCCACATTGGTTGGAGGTGATAACACCGAAGCAACAGTTGGCGGAGTTACTGCTGACGGCAAGGCAGGACCCCTTTGAGAAGCAAATGATCCAGATGCTTGCCGGTAAGAGTCACTGGGTACAGGTTCCATATCACCAGCGTTAGTTAACGATGGTGATCGAGGTAGTGATACAGGTGATTTAGGTGATTTTGGGACTGAATTTCATTGTGCGTCTGTCTCATAAAGACACGCATGTCGTTTTCAATATCCCTACAGTCCCAACAAGTCCAGTTGAGGACGAAGCGAGCCTTAATAAGATCGACAACGCGACCCCCATTATGTCTATAGCCAGCGCAAGTAGTATGTGCCCTATTCTCAGCAGTAGATGAACATCTGCCGTGTAACGATCGAGCGATCACAGTTTTTAGCACAGCAGGTGCTCACATTAAAAAAAATAAAAATATATTTTGTATAAGAAAACAGAAAAAAAAGAATGAAGAGTAAAATATAAGTCGGTGTGGCACAAGCGATGAATTTAAGCTTCGAGAAATACTAAATGCTCGAGAACTAGCGCGCAAGCACAAGCAGAAATCACGATAACAACAACAAGTGTACGGCCACCGGTAATTTACAGCACAGCGAGATAAAAAAAAACACAGAGAGTCACGGAGAAAGAGACGGCAAGCGCGGTGCGTGCGTGTGTGTGTTAGCACAGTAATAACCAGAGAGCGTACAAAGAATATGACAACAACAAATCTGCTGCAAATAAGAATGTAGGGGGATAGTAAGAATGCACAATTTGGAAATTAAAATTGGGAATACTTATATGAAAGCACAAAAAGCAAAACGCTGGGGTCAGCACCCACTTTATATGGATGTATGTACTTATGCGTATGTCCAACAACAAATCAGCTGTGCATAAGAACGAAAGGGACTAAGAAGAATGCATAAATTGGACTAAAATAGGTAATAACTACACAAAAACACGTTTAAAAAGTATGCACATATAGCGGATCAGTTGCACGATCGGTTTAAACACAGTAGGGAGTAGTATAACTCAATTACTTTCCTTTAAGCACATAAAATAAAATACGAGGGGGAAAGTTGTGAGCCGCGTCTACCGCCGCGGCTCTACTTTATACCCGGTACTCAGTCAGTATATATGTATGTGAGCTTGTAATAAATTACATTATTACATGTTCGCAAAAGGCATAAATTTAGTTTTAGCCAAAAAAGACAAAAAAAAAATTATGTCAACCTTTTCGGAGATTTATATATATTATTTCCATTTTTGTTTACATACGTTTTTTACATCTGTCTTTTCTACATGTCTAAATCTACTTCCTACATATACATACACGGCTGTGTGCGAGAGAGAGAGGGAATGAGTCTGCGCTTGGAAGGCCACTGAAATTTCATTTGTTCCTTCTGACTATATTTATGGTCCGATCTGATCCAGATTCAATACTCTGATAGATATGGTCATTTTCTATGATTCTCCGTTTTTGGTTTTCCCGTATCTTCAAAATTGTAGATTTTCGTCTTTTGTGGGGGCGGAAGGGGGCGTGGCCAAATTTTAAAATACACTTGTACTGACGTGATATCACAGGAGCATGGATAGAGAGTTTGGTTGCTCTAGCTCTTATAGTCTCTGAGATCTAGGCGCTCATCTGGACGAATGGGCACAGCGCCCAATCCTGTGTGTGAGAGAGAGCGAGAGGGAACGATGCATTTCGAAATGGTTTTCTTCATTGTGGCTATATTTATTATCCGATCTGATCCAGATTCAACACTCTGATAGATAAGGTCAGTGTCTATGATTCTGCGTTTTTAGTTTTCTCGTATCTTTAAAATTGTGCATGCCACAGATTTTTGTCCTTGGAGTGGGCGGAAGGGGGCGGGGCGAAATTTTGAAATGCATTTGTAACAGTGCGATAAGACAGGAGTCTGGATACGAAATTGTGTTCCTCTAGCTTTTATGGTCTTTGAGCTATAGGCGCTAATGAAGACGGACAGACGGACAGACGGACGGACGGACAGACGGACGGACAGACAGACATAGCTATATCGACTCGGCTATTGATGCTGATCAAGAATATATATACTTTATGGGGTCGGAAACGCTTCCTTCTGGGTGTTACACACATTAATTTTTTGCACAAATCTAATATACCCCTTTACTCTTCGAGTACCGGGTATAACAAAACACGACCGGTAGCAACGATAGATATCTAGCTTGGTTTCGGTTAAAAACATCATACCAATATTCATCCAAAGTAATCTAATATTCTTTAAATGAATTTGTTCTAGATATATTTTTAACCTCTCTCTGGTATTTTTTGAGGAATGTATAGATATATATGTATTATACCCGATTTACACTGGGGCGCATCATTGCATTTTTCCGTTAAATGGAACATGCGACAATGATGCCGGTAAGAGCCCTGTGGATGTACACTCATAGATTCTAGTACGCAGAAACCATTCAATATAAAACAGAAACCAAAAACCCAAGAACTGACAAAGCATACAATCACATATTTTGTATTACTCGACGATCGCTCGCTTCGAGCCGAGCGTTACGTGTTCGTTCTATTACCAGAGCCAAACGCAACGTCACTGGGATCGCATACAAAATTTCGTTTGCGACCGCCGCACAGTGGGACATCAGACGAAAAGAAGTGGCAAAAGTCAAAGAATTTTTTGAGCGCTTTGAATAAAATAAATACACGTATCTAACAGAAAATTTCCCATAGCTTTCAAAAATCAAAAATTCAAGATAATCTGACTTTTAGTTTAGGAGATATGAGCATTCAAAGTTGAAAATTATTTCAGTGTGCACAAATGTATTCAACTTTTTTTCACTTGCTGCATCTTTGAGGATGAATTTAAAGTAAACTACGTTATGTATGATTCTGTTTTTAGTGTTTCCATTTAGGTATATTCGTTTTTATTAGTAATCAATAAAAACCTATTCGGTTGCATTGACAGTAATCAAGAAAAACGTATTTTCAAAACCATCTAATTTTTGAGCTGTTTTTTAACTTTAACTTGACTTTACAAATAAAGTTCATCAAATTTTCCCGAGATGTTTTTTGTATATGTATATTGAATATTTTTTTATCAAACTTCCTAATCCCATTTCGTGAGATTGAGGCGTTTGGTTTCTAGATTGATTTAAGTGAGGCTACCTCGCACGAAAAACAGACAGAAAAACGCTGTCGCAGGTGCTAAATCCCATACAAAATCATATTTTGTCCGTTTTTTGAGCAAGGTAGCGTCACTTAAATCGATCTAAAAGCCAAACGCCTCAATCTCCCGAAATGGGATTAAGAAGTTTTTGTAAAGAAATATTCAATAAACATATACAAAAAATATCTCTGGAAAATTTGATGAACTTTTTTTGTAAAGTCAGGTCAAAGTTTAAAAACAGCCCAAAAATGATCTCCATACTAAATACTATTTCAAATGTAGATAAAAATTTAAAAAAAAAAAAATTTGACAAGCTTTTTAATAAAAAAAATATTTTTTTTATAAATTTAAGAAAAAATATATTTTATCAAAAATTAAATTTAAAATAATTTTTTTTGTAAAATTGAGAATTAAACGTTCTTTATTGATAAAAAAAAAAAAAATTATTTTATATAGGCAAATATGCACCGAAAAAAGTTCAACTTTGACAATGTGTTATTAAGCTTTCTGACATTGGAGCAAAATGTACTTTCGGATGCTATATTTTGAAAAAATAATCTTTCAAATGAAGTTTATTTAATGAAGATATCGTTATTTGTTCAGAAGCTATCAGATTAGCAAGCTGAAATGGCCGAATGTCCCACTGTGCGCCGTTTGTAAGAAATTGACAAACCTATATTCTGTATGGTTATTAGTACTACATTAGTAATGTGGCTAGCAGAACCGTTCTGCCAGAAGAATTTTTTTTATCGGTGTCATACGAATATCAACCCGGATTCTGTTCGCTTCGGATCTGAGTATTAGGCTTAAAATTGTAAAGCCGCAAATCGATAAAAAAAAGTCGGTTTGGTTCACAGCGGAACTAAAAAGTTCAATTGCCTAGTGTTATTCAAAGAAAGTTTTTTGAGCTTGTAGGTTATGCCAAAAAACAAACTGCGTTTCTGTCCAATGTGCATTTAACATATGTACATACATATACGTTGTTGTTAATACATATAAAAATATGTGCATATTATATAAACATTTAATTTGACACATTCCAATATTTCATGCATTATCTCCATAGCTCGCAAATAACAGTTGACCGTTTTTCCCTTTGCGGTCTGATCACGAACATAACCGAAAAAACCATGCATGCTCGCTCTCGCTCTGAGCAGAACACTTCGTTTCTCTTCGTTTTGGTTTTCGGTTGACTGTTCTCCGTTGAGCTGTTCGTGTTATGTTCGTTCAATAAAAACTCATAAAAAGCGATCCGACTGAGCACTCGCACATTAAGGTCCAAAAAAGAGCAAACAAATGAAAGGCTCAGCGTAAACGGTCGTTTGCTTTTTGTTTTTTTTTGTTTTCTCTGAGTGCTGCGAGGATTATTGATGTGACGAAGAATACCCTACAGACAAATTTTCCAATGTGAAGTTATGTATGAAATACATTAAGTATTTTTAAATATATACATTGGCTCATTATATTCTTGCAGTGTATTTTATACCAAATTAGCATATCCATTATATGTAAAATAAGTCATTTCTTATATTGTGGGCCAACGTCTTCAACAAGTGTCATAATCTCTAAACAATTCTAAGGTAATGGGTGTAAGGTTCGACAGCGGCGTCGCGACGCGTCGTAAGAATCACATACATACACGCATACAAATGCAAGTGACTTTTATTTTTCTCGCTCGCGACAAACGGTTAGTGAATGAGCAGAGCAAAAGGAAGACGAAAAAAGGGTTGTTGGTTGAGCAGAGACCAATTTGCTCAGAGACTGATGTGAACGGTTCATCTCTGAGTCTTTGCTCAAAGGGTTTGTAAATAACAGTTATTTTTGGGAAACGAGAAACGGTCAACTGTTATTTGCGAGCTCTGATTATTTCACCTTTACTGTTTTTACAACCATAATTTATGCCTCAACATAATTTATTTAGGTATCATGACAACAAAATGATTAATTATGATGTGCAAGGTGGTTTTGCTGTAACGTCGATGGAATCAAATGGGAAGAGTAGCGTACAAAGCGGACACATTTTTAGAGTGTTGCCCAGTTTGGCTGGTAACAAATCACGTATTATCCCTATTCCGGATCCAATGGAGTCCATTAATGGCATTCTAAACAGCAAAAACGTAGCCACTTCAGCCAACTTCATATCGCCGAATCCACCATATTTACAACCGCACCAGTCCTCATATCTTCTTTCTCCATCTATGAGTGTTCTAAGCATTAAACAGGTTAATTTTCGACATGCTGGTAACTACACCTGTGCACCATCAAATGCCCGTCCTGCTAGCATTACGGTACATGTTTTAAGAGGTAACAATATTAACAATATATTTTAATAGAATAGTGTATAATGCATTTAAAATTTAATCTTTAGGAGAAAAAACTGCTGCCATGCAACACGCTAATCGAAGTTCTTTGGATAGTGAAAATATAAGCAACAGTACTTTTGGGTCAATTAGTATAGGTGGTATCAATGGCACAATCAGCCTAGTATTAGCCAAAAGCTTATTTTATATCTCAATCATATTCCTATTAGTAAGCGTCCTATCAAATTTTCGGTTACTAAAAGCTGTATATTCAATAATATTCCTAGCATTCATAATATTTCTCATGGAAAGCTGAAACTTGTAAATTATTTTATAAGAAATGGAGCAAATTCAATCAACCGAAAATAAAAAATGCTCCAAGCTATAATTATCATACATACACAGGTATATGTATAATATCGACATACTTTTGTTAAATGTAAAAGTCCCTTACCTAAACCTTTACTATAATACAAGCTTTATATGCATTTTAAGAGAAACTAAAATTTATGTACACTAATTTTAAACTGTAAATAGACTTTCATAACATACAATGTATTGAATCGTGGAATAAGAAAATGCATCTACTTGTTACCAAATATACTAAAATGATGTAGAATACATAGTCTGTACATTAATTCATAAGATACAAATAATGAAAATTCTGATTAGGTGTTCATATTTATTTACATGTACTGAAATCTAAGCGTTAAACCCACAGATCATACTAGAATGATAAAAAAGTAATCTGTTATATATGTATGTAACTGTTATTTTGCTGTTCAATATGACTATGCAACAAAAAAAAAGGGGAAAAAAACCTGCCGTCAGAATTTTAATTTTTGAAAAGTTAATGTAAAATTTAAATTTAATAAAAATACTACCGTAAGTTTGAACACATAAAATGGTATTGTAGCCCAAAACAAAATACCAGAATTATGCATCAATCCACCAACAACTAGTCTGTTACAATTACGATTGCTGTATAAATATCAAACAAACTTCCTGCCAATTTAGGCGACTTGTCTTCGGAGCTATTGCACATTGGGACAAATTTTGACATAAATTCGAAAAATGAAGTAGGAGACTTGAAACTAGGTACTCATTACTGATTGTAATGATATATATAAGATCTGAGATAAATTTCAGGTCGATCCGACCACACCCACCCTACAGCCCATATAAGGTGCAGCTTTTGCTAGTGGTTTTTGTTGAGTAATGCATTGTTATTGACGTGATTATTTGATTAGTATTTATATAATTATTCTATTTATGATTATTTAAGGTAATGGCCATTAAAAATCAGCTACTACTAAAAATGTTCATGTTTTTACCACATTTTGAGTAATGTCTTTCGATTTAAATGTCTAAGATCATTATTTCTTACTTATTTCATCATTTTTCTCCGTGCTTGAGTTCAATATACATATTCCTTCAGTTGCTTAAAAATCAAAAACGCAACTGTGAAATCATTTCTATTGATATCAACAAGAATATTGACCAGAGTGTTATAAAAAAGTGCAGCCTAAAGCCTTGTATCCAGCACCGCGGAAACGAAAAATTACTGCAAACTCCATATAAAAAAAACTGGGCCAGGTATCTGGCCTCAGTATCTAGCCAGCTGAACGAAATCCACAGATTCTTATCGATAGTTAGCCTATCGACACGATTGTGGACTCAGAGATCGGCTGGTATTTCCGCCAGTAAAATATGTGCGTCTATTATTACTGGAGTGAATGTGAAAGATGGAGTCAAAAACTGTTCGAAAAACAAGCAAGATATATGCAAATTTTCAATGTGAAAAGAAGATTGTTTTAATAAAAGCAGTTGAGGCAAGGCAATGTCTTTGGCGGATTACGAATAATAAGCATTTTGATCATTTTGACATTTTGGTGCCTCCGTCTGCGCTGTATTTCCTCCTTTTTTTTGCAACAATATATGCCGCCCCCAACGCAATAAATTCGTCTTCAGAGTCAATTTTGCTCCTGTTTCAATTTTGGCGCGGTGCTGGATACTAGGCTTAACCTACAAAACGAAAATAGCCGTAAAAGTATAACGGTCGCAAATGGGCGCAGTTAATTTAATATAGACTAGTTAATATACACTTTTTACATTAATTTGACATAGTTAGCAAATGGCACAAGATGACTCGAAAAAAGTTGTGAACGACAATAGACACGCAAGTTGGTTTAGTTTTCTCTAGTTTTGGAAGGTCCAAATCAATTCCCAAAAAAAAACAAATTCAAAATATTAACAAAATTTGCTTTTATATTCAGATTCTACATACCCCGACACTTCTGATAAATTTTTTACATTTACTTCTTTATTGAATTTACAATCTTTCCAAGCTAACAAACTCAAGAAAAAGTATCGTGTCTTTTTAACATCAGCTCGTAGCAGACCGAACATCTGACTTTGAAGGGCTGCAAAACTTTCAGGCCTGCAAAACTTTAAGGCTGCATTAAAAACAAAAAATAGAAGTGCAGTTTTTTAAGACAGGGTGTACATTTTAATAACGTATCATCCAAAAAAGATTTTGTTTTTTAATTTTTTGAAATGAAATGAAATTTTTTAATTTATGCCAGAATATCGGCCTTCTGGCCCAATGTGCATTGGTTTGAAAGAGTATTGAAAGCTACGGAATGACGAAACAAGGCTCCTTTCTGGTGTTTTTTTTAGTTATTAATTGGCTGACCTCTTTTATAGGTGAGCATAGCTTAATCAATACGTAGAGCTAAAAAAAGTGAACTGTAAAGATAAATATATTTACATTTAATAGTTTCAATATCTCAATTCAAGAAGTAAAAAAAAATAAAATACAATTTTTCCAATAAGCAATAAGCAGGTATAATTACCCAAAATCCATGTCCATTCTATCATTTTATTTACGTAAATTTTTATTTTAGAATTCCGACTTTGGATTCGTGTTCATCAGATATACATTAAAGTACTACCCACCCAGCCACGTTTCGCTGTGGAACATAGTGCTTGCATCGATGAGAAATTAGATGAATCATTTTTTGTTTTTTTGTTTAGTTTTGTGGTTTTAAGTTACCATGCTACCATTGAGTAGCGTGGGCTTATTTGGCCGCCCGCCAATGTGAAGGTGGAAATTGCCAAGTCAAAGAGTGGTGGAATATTACTTATAGTTTTACGTCGAGTTTGGCAATGGTAGATATGGCCATTCTCTATTACTCTGCGTTTTTAGTTTTCTCGTATCTTAAAAATTGTGGATTCTAAATTTCCTTTTTTGGCGAACATATAATGAATTACATAAATCGTAGGCTCACATATATACTGACTCAGTACCGGGATTAAAGTAGAGCCGTGGCTCTAGCCGCGGCTCACAACGTTCCCTTTCGTTTATTATAAAAATCAGAAATAAAACTTTTTTCTGATTTTTATAATAAAATATATAAAATATATATAATATATAATGGGAAGTTTTGTCTTGTTGTGTTATATTTGGTACAATTAAATATTACATGCGAAGCGTTATCGATACTATCAAATGCGGTAACGCATTTAGGAACCATGGTTTGGATGAGGTTGATGGGAAAAGCGAGCAGTATCCTCTATGTTTATATCCTCTTACACATTTTACTTTTAGAAATCTATGTATTTGGCATAATGCATCTTTCAGCTTCCATTTTGTTACTGTGTATTTTACCTGTCTCTACGCTTCCTTGGCTGCTGTTTTTACTGACGTGTTCTGAGGGATATTCGTAAGTCCAGGCAAGATGCTAAATTAAATGCTATTTCTAATGTAGATGCCTACCTCTCCGTACTCGTAATCCCTGGACTTGAATTAGAAACTATAATGTAAAATGCTACAGTATTGTTCATCAGAAACATGTTGAGGTATTTCGTGACTCCTTTTCCATCCCTAGGGCAATTTGCATCCAGTCTAGGTCTGCATTTTATGCATTGACGAACTGAGTTTAGTACGCAAAGCCTTCAGCTTTTCCTTGGCCAGAGAGTACACCTTGGCTGAAGATCTAACACATTTTTCTCGCATTTGGCAGCTTTCTGCGTTAATCGAATTACTCCACTCCGCCATGGTTGTTGCTGCCTTTGCTGCCTTTGCTGCCTCTGCATTGCGTGAGGCCACCTTGTTTGCTTTGGTTACCGCGGATGGATTTCCCTGGCAGCCTCTGCGCTGTTATTAAGGAGTTCCGGTTGACGGCTGAATTGCCATGTAGGATGGGGAAATTCCCCTTGGTCCCTCAAGTTGGGAGAAACCCTTTCTAGTTAGGTTCTCTAGCGTCATACACTTTTCTATGGCGTATTCTTTCTTTCTGGCCACGAACTGTGGAAGGCAACATGCTCCCCCTTGCAGTTAGCACAGGCTAGCCCCGAGCAGACTATTTCGCTGTTGTGTTCCTGTCCACATTTCTGACAGTTTGCCCCACTCTTGCAATGTTGTACCCTGTGGCCAAAACGATAGCACCGGAAACATTGGTAGAACTGCACAAATGGTTTAACTTCTATTTTGGAATACAGTGAACTTATTTGTTTTGGAACCTCTGCCGGTGGGAACCGGTTGACCCGACGTGTTGTCTTTTCTCGTTATGGGAATGATTTTCTTAATTGGGTTGTCGGAAGCTAAGAGCTCTGCGAGCCGTTCCTCCGAGAAGTGTTCGGGGACCCCAAAAATTATGCCTGCTTTTTGAACTAAATGGCGAAATTTCGGGTTGAATACCCCTGAGCAGCAAAACCACTGTTTTCCAATATCCCATTTGCACTCTCCGCTGACCCACAAAGAATCTTGCATCTGGCGTAGCCCACTCTCGAAACATCCTCGATGTCGTCAGGTCCCAGCTTGAGCAAGAGATCAATAAGCTCAAACTGGTTAATCGCCTTTTTGGTGTTTTTTACACTCATTTTGTAAATATACACTACATATGGACCTTTGTGCCCCTCGTAATACTTGTTAGAGATGTTTTTAAAGTTATTATTACTTGTCATACTCACTGAGACAATACGTCTTCTCTATCACTTTCGTCCTTAGCAAGTTCGTCGACAGGTTTGTCGACATGTTCGTCGACAGGTTTGTCGACATGTTCGTCGCCATGTTGGCTATCATGCTTGGCAGTTTAGGTGTAGCTGCCGATATAGTTTTTGCCGCTTTTTTTTGTGCCTACCGGAATGGCGGACTTGGCTTCTCCTTCCTTTTTTTCCTCGTCTCAATAAGGATTTTTGTGTACGTCGCCTTTTCGGTGGCCATCCTTGTTTTGCCCATATTAGCCCTTTTTCTCAGAATCGACACGATCGACACGATCGAATCGACTACTCCTGGCGCCATTTTTTCAAATTTACCGGGCCGCCATGCGGCAGACTCCGCTTACGTAAGCATGTGCGGCAACCAAAGAAGCTTCGGAATGTTGCTTTTTGTTTTGTGAACTATGCGAACTTTCAGAAATAAATTTATTTTTCTTTCCTTATAGCTTTTTCCCAGTAAAACAATGTTTTTTTCTCCAATATTGCCGACACTTCGGTACGTTGTGCAATGCTCGACATTGTATATATTGTCGAATCGTTGCACCATCCTTTTCGATGTTCACATACGTAAATCTTTATCTGAAGTAAATTTAAATGAAATACATTTGGAAGACTATGACGAAGACAAAAATGGTCGTACCGCTTCTAAAACACATAAAACATAGTCTTGTACAAACAATTTTACTTGGATTGCAATTTACTAACAACCAACCACTACCTTCTTGGCATAATTTCACTTAAAAAATTTAGAATTTCAAAAAATTCTTCCTCGTCGAATTCATTTACATGTTTGATTTATCTTCTGAACGCAACCATCAATTTTTCAACAACATCTGTTGCTGGTGATTCAAAGTCGAAGCCATAATTAAATGTTGCATATTTTTTGTTTAATTTTGACAAAATACATACAAAAATAGTTTGTTTATTGCTGTCAGCTCTTTTTTCAATGGATGGTAGATGGTGGATGGTGGGCTGTGGGAATCGAGGTTTCACTTTTGTCAAAAAATCCCACCGTTCCCCGTAAATGTGCTGTGTGGGAAAAGGATATTAAAACGATATTAAAACGTCTAAGGCAGCGGCTCTACTTTATATCCGGCACTCAGTCAGTATATACTTATGTATGTGAGCTTACGATATATGTAATTTATTATATGTTCGCAAAAGGGACAAATTGAATCTTAGACACATAAAAAAAAAATTCGGTGATTTTTATATGTTAGATATTTCCATTTTTGTTTACATACGTTTTTTACATCCGTCTTTTCTACATGTCTACATCTACTTCCTGCACATACATACACGGCTGTGTGCGAGAGAGAGAGAAGGCGCTGTCTCGCTTGGAAGGCCACTGAAATTTCATTTGTTCCTCCTGGCTATACTAATGATCCGATGTGATCCAGATTAAAACACTCTGATAGAAATAATAATTTTCTATGATTCTGTGTTTTTGGTTTTCCCGTATCTTCAAAATTGTGGATTCCACAGATTTTCGTTCTTTGTGTGTCGGAAGGGGGGGGAAGCGTTTTGAAACAAACTCGTCTCGGGTTGATATCACAGGAGTATAGATAGAATGTTTGGTTGATCTAGCTCTAATAGTCTCTGAGATCTAGGCGTCAAAAAATTCAATCAGGCATAGCACCCACCCCGGTGTGTATGAGAGAGCGAGAGGGAACGATGCATTGCGAAATGGTTTTCTTCATTGTGGCTATATTTATGATCTGATCTGATCCAGATTCAACACTGATAGATATGGTCATTGTCTATGATTCTGCGTGTTTAGATTCCTCGTATCTTCAAAGTTATGCATGCCACAGGCTTTCGTCCTTTGAGTGGGCGGAAGGGGGCGGGGCGAAATTTTTAAATACACTTATAACAGTGTGATATGACAGCAGTCTGGATACAAAATTGTGTTCCTCTAGCTTTTATAGTCTCTTAGCTATAGGCGCTAATGAAGACGGACCGACAGACAGACATAGCTATATCAACTCGGCTATTGATGCTGATCAAGAATATATATACTTTATAGGGTCGGAAACGCTTCCTTCTTGGTGTTACACACAACCGTTATCACCACAAATGTAATATACCCCTATACTCTTCGAGTACCGGGTATAAAAATGCATTTAACGGTCTGGGTTAACTTATTAAGGGCCGATATCTCGACTTAGGGTTAATCCTAGTACGCAGCACCGCGAAAACGAAAAATTACTGCCAAGCTCCATATAAAAAAATGGGCCAGGAATTTTTCGGTTGCGTTTTACTGGCCTCAGTATCCAGAAAGCTGAACGAAATCCACAGATTATTATACCCATATGACATTAGACTTTGAAGCTGGACTAACTTGAAAAATAGAGACAGTCTTATGCAAAAAGCATGCAGTGAGAGCGAGACAGATATATGCGTCCAGTTGTTTTTCCAGTTGAGCTGGGAGCAGCGCTGCGGCAGAGATTATCGATTGCTATAGTTTCTAGATACGATTTTGCTGGCTTGTTGGCAATGTGTGTTGTATAATATCATAAATGCAGTGTTTATAATTCGTAAAAAGAGGAAGAAGAAGATGAAAAAAATGTAAACAACTAACAAAATGGCAAGCATATAGGATTTAAACAGACGAAAAATGCTTTGTGCAGCTTTTTTAATAGTTCAAAATAATAATATGATTGCGTGTCACATGCTGCCACAGCAGAACAAAAAAAAGAGAAATATTTGGTCGGCGAAAGGGCTATTGAAACGCGAAATAGAAGGTAAGTACATAAGGTAAGTACAGGTAAGCCTGCTTTAGGTGTTTGATTTTATATCGGGTATGCGAAGAATCCCAAACGTGAGGGGAGTTCCTATCAAGATTTATAAGGAACACTGTAGCTTCCTCCGTTCACAACATTTTTAGTAAAAATTTTTTTACAGTATACAAATGCTTCCCGCCGCAAAGCAAAACATATGTTCAACTACTGCGCGACGTTTACCAACATTAATTTATTGATGTCTATCATGCTATCTCTCTCTTCGCAGCAAATTTAGCAAAGTCTAATGTCATATGGGCATCATCGATAGTTAGCCTATCGACACGATTTTGGAATCAGAGATCGGATGGTATTCCCGCCAGTAAAATATATGCGCCTATTATTACTAAAGTGAATGTGAAGGATGGAGTCAAATACTGTTCGAACAACAAACAAGAAATATGCAAATTGTCAGAGTGAAGAGAAGATTGTTTTAATAAAAACAGTTGAGGCAAGGCAATGTCTTTGGCGGATTACGAAAAATAAGCATTTTGATCATTTTGACATTTTGGTGCCTCCGTCTGCGCTGTACTCTCTCGTTTTTTTTGTTTGAAACAATATATGCCGACCCCAGCACAATAAATTCGTCGGCAGAGTCGATTTTTCTCCTTTTCAATTTTAATTGAACTCTCACATTTAGCGCTTTTTTACAAAACACAGCTGATTCATCACAGTGACCGACCTTTTTTTGGTACTTGGTTACACTATTTCAGTTTTGTTCCACACACACGAAATAAAAAGCAGATTCCTGGCAGTAATTTTCCGCAGTGCTGGATACTAGGCTTTCACACCAATCGGAACGTTAAATTGTCCAATTACAAATTTTTTTCTCATAAGGGGTCATGTCAGGGTTAACTTCCAACCGGCGGCTGGGATTCGGTTAACTGCCAACCAGCGGTCGGCTGATCGATTGAAAATTTGAAAGCTGAAAATATAGACAGCTGATTCCCTGAGTGCATTCCAGGGGCGAATTTTTCGGCAAGCCGATTCCACGCGTCCGTTTTCTTCTTCCATGTTATGTCATCATTCTTAATATGTCTTTAAAGCTCTGAACGAGATCAACGAGGATATTCTCCTCCAGCTGGGAAACGTTTTTCCCTCGAACTTTATCCTTAGACATTTTTGCAAATCACGAACGAAAGTAAAAAAAGCATAAACAGCTGATGCAATAATCAAAGCATTCCTGTGTTTTGCACTGTACAGCACATTTCGCGCTGTACATAAAATTTGTGCGCCTTAAAACACTTTTTTCGTTCTGGTTGTCAAACGGATTTCGAGAGAACAAATTTTTTTACCGACCAGTTTATCAGGTGGTCAACTTTATCCTCACTTTCCAATACCGGCCCTAAAACAAAGAAATAAAATGTACATATATCTTGTATTACCAAAAAAAAATTTTATTTTGAGACCGGAATTTCAGTTGTAAATAGGAATGTCAGCATATCCGAATTTTTGGTTTTAGCGATGCTGTTCTATCGCTGAACCGACTCAGCCGAAGTGGCCGGAATGAATAAAATCCTTTATGCTATGCATTTTATTTAGAGATTGTTTGCAGCGCACTAAAACTTTTTTTCGGCACTATCGTTTACTATCGAAATTAAAACATCGATAGTGTAAATCTCACACAAAAAATCCAGGTCCAGTTTGTATACATTACAGTGGGAAATCAGCTGAAAAGATTTGGCACAAGTGTGACATTTTCTGAGTGTTTTTCGAAAATGGAAACTTTTTTATATCCGTTTCTTAATGAGTATCCAACCATAAAAGAATTCGATTTTTGGTGGAAGTGGATGTGTGTAACACCTAAAAGGAAGCGTTTCCGACCCCAAAAAGTATGTATATATATTATTGAGCTAAGCACCCACAGGCGAATTCGTTTTTCGAACACACGCAGGACAGAACCATTTCCATGATAGTGACATAAGTGAGAAGAAATATATATCCAGAATATATAAAAAACATATACATATGTACAATGTACATATTTGCATGGAGTAAAAAAAACGTGGTAAGCGTCCACCAGAATCGGAATCTACGAAGAATTCGAAGAATCTTTCACAAAGAAACTATGTGTCTAAAATGAATTCTTAGCTCGCGCTAAGAAGCATAAAGATGTCAGGTTTCGGTATTCTAATGTATTAAAAAAAAGTATTTTTATATATTTTTAACTTTATGTTTTATTTTTATTATTATTATTTATTAACTTGAAGTCTTTCTTAGACTCCATTTATTCTGCCATCAAAAGAAAAAGCTATTAAAACTGCATATGTACGTCGAACAGATTCCCTGCATTTAAATTTTTCACGAGCCACTTTGGGTTTATCCATAATAATTCCCTCCCTATTTTCATCAGTAAACCCAATGTCTTTAAATAGGGCTGTAGCCAAACAGAAGGAAAATCTGTGTGAAATACCGAATCTATCACACATCATAGCGAAATTACTCTTAGAGCAGGGGTACCCAATACCAAGAAGGGAAATATTTTTTCAATTTGTGCACTGGAAGAAAAAAGTGTGCATACATTTTCCCTAATGTAAAAAACAGGTTTAAGAAATGATTTTAAAATTATAATTCATAATAATAATATATAAATTTTGAACGTCATATAATGTACTGCTGTTCGCAAAAATAGTTTTGAGCGAACAAAAATTGACTTAAACATGCGCTGTTACATATTCGATATTCGATCCAGGGAATGATTTCCAAGAGAATATGACACAAAATGTTGAGCGCGAAGATAAAAGGTCATAAGTTTGCATTTCGAAAAGTTCAAAAAAAGCAGATTGTTTGAACACCATTCATTCAGATCCAGCTGAAGGTGTGTGTTCAAATACCAATCAGAGTACGGCAGACAGATTTTTACGTCGTCCGCATACATAAGCGTATGGGAGAATGCTATAACTTGGGGTATGTCAGTCACAAATAAGATGAAGAGAAGCGGGCCCAAATGACACCTTGTGGAACTCCAGAAGTGACACTAACAATATCAGACAACACATTAGAAAATAAAACCCGTTGTGTGCGATTTGAAAGATACGACGAAATCCATTTTAGAAGATTTTTAGGGAAACCTAATAAAGACAACTTTTTAATTAACAGGGTATGGTTTACGGAATCAAAAGCCTTGCTGAAATCCGTAAAAATTACGTCAGTTTGCAGACCACTTCGAAAACTGCGGTTGATTATGGACGAGAACTCGAGAAGGTAAGTCGATTTTGATCGATGTTTATAAAAACCATATTGTGACGGAGATATTAAAGCAAAGTTGTTGCAATTGCCGGGTTACCAAGAACTCAAGGAACTTAGGGATGGCGGAAAGCTTTGCAATACCTCGGTAATTCTCGATATTGGATCTTGAACCTTTGTTATGAAGTGGAATTATATAGGACTCGTTCCAAATCATTGGGAGACAAGATTTTTCCAAAGATAGGTTGAAAAGAAAGGTCAGAGGTTGGCAAAGGGATTCGGCACAATATTTCAAAATACAACTTGGTACTCTATCAGGATCCGCAGAGAAAGAAGAGCCCAACGATTTCAAGCCTGCCTGAACATCGCTTTCCTTAGAATATGGAAGAAAAATGCCTTTGGATGAGCTGTATATATGAGAGGAGTATGTAGTTTGGAAAAACGGGGCGAATAAATTAGCAATAGCAGAAGAAGAAGATTCAGAGTTATTAAGATAATAAATGGAAGGAGGAAACGCATTGGACTTACGCTTAGAGTTAATGAAGGAACAGAATGTTTTAGGATCATTACGAAAGTTTCTACTACAACGGGAAAGGTATTGATTATAACACTGACTATTGACAGATAGGAATTGGGAACAAGCGGAGGAGTATTATGCGAAGAAAAACGTGGAGCCTGTTTTCTTGTACTTTTTATAAAGTCTACATTTCTTATTCCTTAAGTACGACAAATTTCTGGAGAACCAAGGAGGCTTGGACGATACTGGGCCGTGAACTCAGGAACATATGTGCTTAGGGCAGAGTTTATTATTTCATAGAACGAGTTGACCGATTCGTCAATACTCGATAAGGAGTGAAGGATGGACCAATCAAGGTTAGAGATATGAAGGCTTAGATCGGTGAAATTAGTTTTGCGAAAACACTTTACGCGGCCAGGAGCCAAAGAATCATCAACACAGCTAGATTTGGCACACTCAAGCGATATAGAAAGAGTAGGATGGTATGGGTCTTCAGGAAGGAAGTGGATTAACTTTGGTCACCGTTCCTAGAGAAGCATCAATAACGAAAACTAGGTAGAGAACTCTGTTAATATTATTTTTAATAGCATTAATTTGGAAGAGAGAGATATCGGCTAAACCGTTAAAAAAATCATTATGATTACTAGAAAGCAACAGGTTAGCGGCCTCACAGGGCAACCAAGAAAGAAGTGGTAAATTAAAGTCACCCATGACAATAATCTGGTCAGCAGAACCTAAGGCGGACACAACAGAATGTATAGCAGATAGGTGGTTTAAGTAAACCTCATCATCGGACTTGGGAGGAATATAAGAGCAGGTCAAATACATGGATGCTGTACCAATACGGACTTTGACTGCCACAAATTCAATCCCATGGATGTTGTTAAAAGGGAACAACTCAGAAGAGAAATCCGTATTGACTGCAATCAAAATTCTACCTGCATAATATGCGCGGTCCATTCTGTAGTGATAAATTTGTGAACTAAAATTCCATGATCAAGAACAGTAGAGTTAAGCCAGGTTTCGGTAAAAGCGATTGCATCAAAATCAAAAGAGGTACTATCCGTATGTAGTTGGTACAATTTGCCTAAAAGACTGCGTGCGTTTTGGTAGTGAATGGAAAAAATGTTACCTAATTTTTTGAGTTGGCAGGGCCGGTAATATTGGGACTCGGGTTGGAAACTTTATGTAGGAGCTCGTGCATGATTGTATGCTTAGGCCAGATTGACGGTTTAAATGATGCAGATAGGTAAGAAAAAGGGAGGAAAATCTTGAAGGAGGAAATATTACGCTTATGAGTAAATGTAAACTTGGACACAATTATATTATCAAGGGGAGCATTAAGTTTAGAGCATAGATGTTATCTAACATCCTCGGATGTGGCCTCAGGATTTAAGCGGAAAACAAATATCGCTTTCCGAGAAACCACTCCACTAAGTTCACGTCCCGAGCGAGATGGTGGAGCCATACCGCAAATAGGCCTCGGTAAGGGGGCAACGGGGGCCCTGTCAGCATCACCAGCAACGACCACACCAACACTGGGAGCGCACGCAACAGTGCCATCAGCAGTGATGAGAGCACGAAGTAAAGTTGAGTAGACGGTCACTTGGGTGCATGAAGAATCCACATTGGTTGGAGGTGATAACAGCGAAGCAACAGTTGGCGGAGTTACTGCTGACGGCAAGGCAGGACCCCTCTGAGAAGCAAATGATCCAGATGCTTGCCGGTAAGAGTCACTGGGTACAGGTTCCATATCACCAGCGTTAGTTAACGATGGTGATCGAGGTAGTGATACAGGTGATTTAGGTGATTTTGGGACTGTAACGATCGAGCGATCACAGTTTTTAGCACAGCAGGTGCTCATATTAAACAAAATAAAAATAAAATTTCTATAAGAAAACAGAAAAAAAAGAATGAAGAGTAAAATATAAGTCGGTGTGGCACAAGCGATGAATTTAAGCTTCGAGAAATACTAAATGCTCGAGAACTAGCGCGCAAGCACAAGCAGAAATCACGATAACAACAACAAGTGTACGGCCATCGGTAATTTACAGCACAGCGAGATAAAAGAAACACAGGGAGTCACGGAGAAAGACACGGCAAGCGCGGTGCGTGCGTGTGTGTGTTAGCACAGTAATAACCAGAGAGCGTACAAAGAATATGACAACAACAAATCTGCTGCAAATAAGAATGTAGGGGGATAGTAAGAATGCACAATTTGGAAATTAAAATTGGGAATACTTATATGAAAGCACAAAAAGCAAAACGCTGGGGTCAGCACCCATTTTATATGGATGTATGTATGTAATACAGCATATATTGGACTAAAATAGGTAATAATTACACAAAAACACGTTTAAAAAGTATGCACAGATAGCGGATCAGTTGCACGATCGGTTTAAACACAGTAAGGAGTAGTATAACTCAATTACTTTCCTTTAAGCACATAAAATAAAATAAAATACAAATTGTTAGGCGGAGCGAACTTATAACACGACCGGTAGCAACGATAGATATCTAGCTTGGTTTTGGTTAAAAACAACATACCAATATAAAATAGTTCATCCAAAGTAATCTTATATTCTTTAAATGAATTTGTTCTAGATATATTTTTAATATATATGTATTAGATATATATGTATTAGATATATATGTATTATACCCGATTTACACTGGGGCGCATCATTGCATTTTTCCGTTAAGTGGAACATGCGACAATGATGCCGGTAAGAGCCCTGTGGATAGAAGAATACAATGATGCGGCCGCATCTTTAATCATGCGGCGCATCATTGACTAGTGTTGCCGTATTCTGTGTAGTATTTTTACAAAAAAAATGAGATTATTCGGGGTATCGACGGGGTCTCGAGAGCAAAAATCTGTTTTTGTCAAACAATAACCGCCAAACCGTTCCTAAGCATTTAAATTACAATTTGATAGATAGAAATCTGATAGCAAACAACAAAATGGTAGCACAGCCACTTACAAGGGTCCACAAAGATCTTTTGGGATGCACTGATTCCAACCTTAAAAGTGCCACTTGAAAATTAAAGTCGTCAGCAGACAATTCTTGTTTGATGGAGCAAAGATAGCTTCATATACATCGCACTCCTGCTAAACAAGCACCATAAACAATTGGGTGCTCGTGGTAAAACTCCCAAGAGCACCGTTTCCACATTTAATAATAAATCGCTCATTATTTTGACAATTTCTTTAAATTTCAATAAAAATGACTTTCCTCTCTTCTTCTTACTCACAGCTTTTGTTTACTTTTGCAGCCCGTACAGCTGACATAATGATGCGGAAAAGATGCGGCTTAGGTGTAAACGCCTCGCATCATTTTTCCGCACCTTCGACAATTATGCGGCAGTAAAAAAGGAGTATTAGAGATCTGCATGATTCCATTCCAAAAATCCAATAGAATGCATTCGAATTGAATTGAGTTGATTGAGTCGACGCACGCAACTAATAGAGTAAGACGGATACAAGTTCGTTTTGGCTTCGGAGTTGTTAGCATTCAGTTGTATGAGTTAGAATAAATGAGTGCGCAAAACGAAAACATTCGAGTTAACCGATTTTTTGCCTACGCACTTTATGCATTCATACGCACATAACCTAAAAGTACGTACGATCGCGCTCTCTCTCTCTCTCTTTGGCTTTTGAAGAGAGCCAAGAAACAACAATTGAAAGGGGTTTGCTGACACTGTTGGCAAAACAGCTATTTTATTGCTAGTTCTGGTTATTTTTAAAGTTAGATGTGTATACAAATTTTTAAATCAATATTCCCGTAAATCTGAATATTCTAAATATATATTTCGCTATTTTTAGCAATCTATGTTTTTGTTCTATGAAACTGTGTGCAAAACTTTCACAAAGAAAAAGCTATTTTTTTATTTTACCACACAAACAGCTATTTTTCTTCTTAAAAGTTGACAGCACTGATAGCAGCCAAAATGTAGAGGCAAAAAAAATATAATGCATTCGAATAAATCGATTTCAGCCCTTTACTCAACTCATTCAATTCGTGACAAGTCCTTTGAATGTGAGTTTTATGAATTATACGTCTTCACTCTTACTCATTCGTACTCTATCGGCGTCGTATTCGAATTAATTCAATTCATTTTGTGCATGGATAATTCAAATGTGTTTTTTTGCTATTAATGCAGACCTCTAATATGTATGTATATACTAACAGACTCGGGCGCTTCGATGCTTTCTAAATGAATTTAATTAAATGTCGTCTCGACATTTAACTTTAAAAACCAAGCAACAAATATACTCACACAAATTGCAATCTTTTTTTAGAAAATAATTTTCCACACAAAAAGGTATACAAAATGAATGTGTAAAATACACAAAATGAAATGAAACAGCCGTTCAAATAGAATGTGTGTTTGGCTCAAATTTTAGATTTTGTTGACTAATTTTTAACTTTTGAGAAACCCATTTATAGAAAAGTACAACATTTTTTTATAAAAAGCTTACCACGTACTCTGGCTATCACTTAAAAAAAATCGTATTTATACGCACGCGTTGCGGCGATAACCCATTAATTTATAGTATAGAAGATATAACAATTTTGTATTTTTAATATTTTTTTTTTCATTTCTTTAAATTGAAAACATTTGTTTTATGTTTAATTAATTTTTTTAGCTTTAAGTACCTAAACCTAGAATCTTCATGTTTCTCAGCGCGAGCTAGGAGTTCGTTTTAGACACAAAGATTCTGGCTGAAAGATTCTTAGAATTCGTCGAAGATTCCGATTGTGGTGGATGCCTTTTGCGTACAAAAGTTGACCCGCCCTAATGTACATAAATATACATAGGTTAGGCTAAAGCAGTAGCTGTGGAGAGGAAATCCCCCCCAGCTCACATGGACCTATGCATGGGCACAAGCCTTTTTTTACTGCCTAGACCGTAGAAAGCAAATGTTGTGGTTTAAGGGCAGCCCCATCCGGTGGCTTGGATGCATTTGGACAAAAGCCCTGATTTGTTTTGGAAAGGTCCGAAATGTCCGTGAGCAAGGCAGAAGTCGTTGTGGTGGATTGACACTCTGAAGGCGTGAGTGCCAATCTGCAAGTATCCCGTGATTGTTCAAGTTACTGCAGAGCACTATACTCTGCTGGGCCTGTATAGCTCTGCCGAGCGTTTCTTCGATCGACATGGCCATATCGAACGTAAGACTCTATATGTGATGGTACTCTGTCATGACAACCGCTTGGTGCACTTTTCTTTCTCCATACAAATGTACCCTATCTAATCTACTATATAAAAATAACTCGGGTTTTCCTTCCTGACGCTATAACTCCAGAACGCACGAACCGATTTCCACAGTTTTGCATTCGTTGGTAAGGTCTCGGGCTCCGTGAAGTTTATAGCAAAGAAAATTCAGGAAAAATTTCAACAGAAAAGCGGGAAAGTCTTTTTTTACATACAGCGCCATCTCTGATACATAGCATGTACTACAAACAATATTTTAAGTAGATGGCGCCGGTATGTAATACATTGCTTGACAGCTACCCTCTAGTACCACGCAACTAGTTCGGCACCGGTGCCGCACTAGTTCCTTTTCTCACGTACCTGGTTCCCGATCGTTTCCCCGCCAATGAATTTAAGCGGAGAATTTAATACATGCAAATTAAACATTCACGGTGGCGATTTGTGTTTTTAAAAAGTAAAATTGTTTAACTTTATTTCACAAATTTATTGAGCTTAATAAGATAAGAGGATTTCCGTTTCGAGGTAAATTGTTCAACCGGATAGGTATCGGCGAGAGTTTGGCGACTTTAGTTTTAGTTCGACTTTTCCGTTCAGATCCAAGATCAAGACTGACTCTACTGATTCCATCTCCACATCATGAAACCCCAATGGTTCTCTTCTGGATACCATTTTCCTATAAACAAACGGACTGACTCGGATTGGTCATCCAGATCTAGAACTGTGAAATACCAAAAATGCAGAATCTGCAGAAAGCCGGGTGTTCAATTGTTTATTTGAAACCCGGGTGTTCGATTGTTTACCCGAAAGCCGGGCGTGGACCGAGAGTGGGCCGAGATTGTTTTTCAATTAAGGCGGGTGTGAGAAAAGTTTGGTTTCCACTCTAGGTGGGGTGTCAGAAAAGATTGTTTATAAATTATTTGGGAGCCAAAGATTGAAATCCAAAGATCGAGATTGAATCTGGGGACACCAAAGATTGTTTATAGCTCGTATAAGGGACCAATGTAATTGGGTACGTTAACTCCCCCCGTTCTTAAATGTGTCGTCCCGATACATTTTGGGGTTCTGATAGAACTCTGATTTCTTCTGATAATTGCAATATATTGTTTTCAATTATATATTTTGTGGGGGTTTCATGAATGCTTTAGAATGCTTTGTAGCCGCAATAAAACAACGGTACTAATAAGAAAATTATTAATAATATAGTTGTTAATGGTAATCCAGTATTCCCGAATTTTATAAATGGATTTAAAATATTAACATTGTCAACGGAAAGTAACTTATTAGTGGATTGTTCATAATTAACTAAATCAAAATTACTATATCTATGTTGCGATACGTATTCCCAAATTTTATTCTTCTCATTTACATACGTTTTGTTATTTATTATAATTGTATCGTTGAATATGAGAAGATAAGTACCCAACAACTTAGTGTTGTTTACGTTATTGGTGCCTGACACTAATATGAGACCATTTTCCACGAAATCTATTTCTTTGTTTTTATACCCGGTACTCGAAGAGTAAAGGGGTATATTAGATTTGTGCAAAAAATTAATGTGTGTAACACCCAGAAGGAAGCGTTTCCGACCCCATAAAGTATATATATTCTTGATCAGCATCAATAGCCGAGTCGATATAGCTATGTCTGTCTGTCCGTCCGTCTGTCCGTCTGTCCGTCCGTCCGTCTTCATTAGCGCCTATAGCTCATAGACCATAAAAGCTAGAGGAACACTATTTTGTATCCAGACTCCTGTCCTATCGCACTGTTACAAGTGTATTTCAAAATTTCGCCCCGCCCCCTTCCGCCCACTCCAAGGACGAAAATCTGTGGCATGCACAATTTTAAAGATACGAGAAAACTAAAAACGCAGAATCGTAGAGAATGACAATATCTATCTGATTGTAGAATCTGGATCAGATCGGATAATAAATATAGCCACAATGAAGAAAACCATTTCGAAATGCATCGTTCCCTCTCGCTCTCTCTCACACACAGGGGTAGGCGCTATGCCTGATCGAATTTTTTGACGCCTAGTTCTCAGAGACTATAAGAGCTAGAACCACCAAACTTTCTATCCAAGCTCCTGTGATATCAAACCGAGACGAGTTTGTTTTAAAATTTGGCCACGCCCCCTTCCGCCCCCACAAAAGATGAAAATCTACAATTTTGAAGATACGGGAAAACCAAAAACGCAGAATCATAGAAAATGACTATATCTATCAGAGTATTGAATTTGGATCAGATCGGATCATAAATATAGTCAGAAGGAACAAATGAAATTTCAGTGGCCTCCCTAGCGCAGACTGATTCCCTCTCTCTCTCGCACACAGTCGTGTATGTATATGTAGGAAGCAGATAAGAACATGTAGAAATGGCAGATGTAAAAAATTTATGTAAACAAATATGGAAACATCTAATAGATCAAAATCTCCGAAAAGGTTCGACTTAAATTGTTTTTTTTTTGGCTAAAATTAAATTTTTTCCTTTTGCGAACATGTAATAAATTACAACAAGCTCACATACATACATACTGACTGAGTACCGGGTATAAAGTAGAGCCGCGGCGCAGACGCGGCTCATAACGTTCCCCCTCGTTTTCTCTTATTTTCGAGCAGTTGGCCTTAAGGCCATTTAGTAAATTCGTAAAACAATTATTTTCTAAACTTATTTTCGCATAATTGTTAAATGTTTCTGCTTTAAAATTATTCATTAGATAATAACGTCCCCCGCATTCGCAAATAATAATTTTCTAATTTTCCATCATGTTGTGAGATGGCTCTTGCATGGTATAGTTTACAAATTATTATTAATTTGGGGGTATTTTATATAAATAATTATTAAATCTACTTTTCGAACTATTTTAAAAGTTGCAATGTCAAGTAAATCTGATAACTCAACAGGCTCTTTTTCGTGCTTGTAAATGTCATCTATTTCATTTTTATTTAAAATGTTTGTATTAAGAATGTTTATTTTTGAAAGGGTTATGGTATCAATCAAGTTCAGCAGATCAAATGTAATTAATTTTAAACGATGTTTTCTTAATATTGTCTCTTTACTGATTATAACATTTTTTAATGAGTTTGATAGCAATTCAATTTCCTTACAAAATTTTGAATTCATTATAAACTGTTTATTATTATTTTCAATCAATAATTTATTCTGAATTTTTATAAAATCCTCATGATCAGGGGTACCTGCTACCCTTATACAAACTTAAGTTAGTAATGTGATAAAGATCAGCGTAGGATTCATAAGTGTAAACGTTCCTGTCGTCTCTAAGTAACAATAATCACTGTGCGTATAGTCAACGACTTCGGATGTCGTATACAAAACGAAGGTCAATATTATTATATTTACATACATTTTCTGCAAAAATAAAAAAAAATTCTTTATGTTTTATATTGTCTTTATGTATTATTCCGTTTCTGTTATTGATCATGATTTTGTTGTTATGATTTTCCTTAACTACTTGTTTTTTGTAACGGGGTTGTAGTTTGTTTCTTTCACCGAATTTTTTTTCATAAACTACTTCACCTACTGTATAGTCTTTTCCTCTCCTATCCTTATTGTGTACCTTAAGCATTTTATTTTGAGCTGCTTTAAGTAATAATGGAACATTTTCATGTTGGATTTTATTAAATAAGATGTCATAAGGCATTTGATTTATTGTTGAATGTATTGTGAGGTTATATTCTTGCGCTGCCCTCAATATTATTTCTGTATAGCTTGTTAAGTTTAGTTCCTCTTTAATACATCGTGCTATTTCTGTTAATGTGGAATGCACTCTTTCTACCTGTCCATTGGAAGTGCTATGCCTGGGATCAGCATAAAAAATGGTTAAATTACTTCGTTGTATGAAAGATCTAAATTGTGCTGAAGTAAAACTTGGTTCGTTATCTGTCATTATTGACGTCGCTAAAGGAAAATGTTGCAATAATTCCAATACTTTATGTTCAATATTTAGTTTATTTTGAATCTCTTTTACCACCAAGTATTTTGAATAGGAATCAATGCAGGTTATAAATGTCAGATTTTGGGCATAGAATATGTCTATATGTAATTGCTCACCTCCTCTCTTCGGAATGGGAGCTTCACCTATTGGAATTTTTACAGGATGTCTCTTATATTTATTCTTGTTACATATCTCACAACCTTTGATATATTCTTTTAATTTTTTGTATAAGTTTGGCCAATAATACAATTTAGTTATCTGTTTGTAGTTTTCATCTAAACCTCTGTGTGCTCTGCAATGTGTTTCTTCTATAATTAAGGTTTTATCTTCTGGATTCTCAATATCTTGGAGGAATTTCTTCGTGAAGAGCAATTTGTTTATGAAATTATCCTTTAGTACTTTTTGAATAACATATAGATCTTCTAATGTGCAATGTATTCCAGTGGTTAAGTTTGGCTGAATATATTCTTTTAAAATATGCAGTAAATTCTCAACTGTGTCAAATTCAATTATATGTCGGGTATTTTCATGAATTCTTACTAGCTCATGAACTGTGATTCTAGCTTTTGCTATGAGTAACTGTTGCTTAAACTGATTTAATGGCTTCCTGGTTCCTTGAATGATGTTTTTAAAATTGCTTTCTGCTGAATGTTGGGTATTTAAATCTGAATCTAATTCCACTTGTTCATCATCACTGCCTGTTATATGATTTATTTGAATTCGAGATAAAGCGTCTGCTACTATATTGGTTGAGCCTGGTTTATATATAATCTTTGGTGCAAAGCTTTCAATAAAGTAGTACCACCGTTTCATTTCTATATTTGGATTGTTCTGTGACATGGTAAAGGACAATGGTTGGTGATCTGTTTGAATTTCAGTTCCACTAACTCCGTATAAATAATTTCTTAAATTCTTCAGTGCCCACACTAAATCAAAAGCAGAGAAATACTTTGCCTTCCCCAAATTGGAAAGAATTACAGAAGGATCCTGCATGGGGTATCTGTCTGGTATTGTATTATCATTTAATTTTTTAAAGTCTATTACTAACCTATGTTTCGGAGTTCCATCTTCATTTACCCCTTTTTTTTGGTACAACTAACACTGGCGAATTATATGGGCTCCTACTAGGTCTAATTATACCATCGTCTAACATTTTACTTCTTTCTTTATTAACGAAATCGTTAACAGAATAAGCATATGGATATTGCTTACTATATACCGGCCTATCATGTTCAGTATTTATTTCTCCTTTTATATCCGTTCTAAACGGTAACTGCAAATCTATATTTGCATGGTTCTTTTGTATTATATGTATCATTCTTTCTCTGAGTTTCTCTAAATTTTCCGCTTCATGAGTGAGTGTGTTATGCAATCTGATCATCTCCGATTCAGAATGTATATGTTTATTTAAGTCGGATATTTCTACGACGGTATGTTCATCCCAAGCTATTTTCTTTTGTTTTGACGGATAGTTCTACGTCGGCATGCTCAGGATTCCTTGATCCCAAGCTGTATAAACTTCCTTCTACCTGTATTGAATCGGTTCTTTCTGGCTTTCCTGCTTCAAAATATTTTTTTATTATAAATTCTTTTAACGCAAGGATAATTTTCCCTTCTGTAAGGGTTATTTTATTTAGAGAAACGTTCTCATCGAAAATAATCTGCTCTTCGTTATTATTATATCTTAAAATTCCCTTTTCGGTATCAATTACTGCTCCTATCTTTTTTAGTAGATTAAATACTATAAGTAAATCTGTGTTCATACCCTCTATATCGTAAAATACTTGTTTTGTATTAAATATGGTTATTATAGGAAAATATTTGATTATCGATTTTTCGTCAATTTTTTCAGCCTGATAATCTACTACCTGATCTGAGGTTGTTTCTAAATGTTGTTTTAATTGTGTTATTTGCTCTTTCACTTGTGAAATCTGAATTGCTATCAACTGCTTGACCAGATCGGCGGTCAGATCAGTCCTTGATTCTGTAGTCATTTTTAATTTTTGAAAATCCGAAATTAAGTTATCCAGTGTTTTTTAGTTTTAAATGTGGTACTCTGTTATATTAATATTTTTACTTATATAACTATTTATATTTATTTATCTGTTTCTTAAATTGAACTTTTTTTTCTGATTCTCACGAATTTTTCCGGAAGGGGTCGTCCTTCTTTTGGTTAACTTGATATCTTCCTTGATGATAGCAGGGAGGGTCCTCCATACAGCTGTTTCTTGTTTTTAGTATGGTTTTTTGGTTGGTTTGTTTGGTTGGTTGGTTTTTTCGTATTCAATTCAATCAATTGAATATTGATATTAGATATTGTTGAATTGTTTGTTACGCGCCGAGCCTTCCGGTTGGTTATTTAATTTCCTCACTTTTCTTTTTTTCTGTCTTAACACTCTGTCACAACGCGTTCTATTGAAGGATTTATTGAATTAATTAATTGTCCTTCTTTTGTTTTTCGGTGCTTTGAATACGCGTGGCCCCACGTTGGGCGCCAATTAAACATTCGCGGTGGCGATTTGTGTTTTTAAAAAGTAAAATTGTTTAACTTTATTTCACAAATTTATTGAGCTTAATAAGACTTAAAGAATTTCAGTTTCGAGGTAAATTGTTCAACCGGATAGGTTTCGGCGCGAGTTTGGCGACTTTAGTTTTAGTTCGACTTTTCCGTTCGGATCCAAGATCAAGACTGACTCTACTGATTCCATCTCCACATCATGAGACCCCAATGGTTCTCTTCTCGATACCATTTTCCTATAAACAAACGGACTGACTCGGATTGGTCATCCAGATCTAGAATTGTGAAATACCAAAAATGCAGAATCTGCAGAAAGCCGGGTGTTCAATTGTTTACTTGAAACCCGGGTGTTCGATTGTTTACCCGAAAGCCGGGCGTGGGCCGAGAGTGGGCCGAGATTGTTTTTCAATTAAGGCGGGTGTGAGAAAAGTTTGGTTTCCACTTTAGGTGGGGTGTGAGAAAAGATTGTTTATAAATTATTTGGGAGCCGAAGATTGAAATCCAAAGATCGAGATTGAACCTGGGGACACCAAAGATTGTTTATAACTCGTATAAGGGACCAATGTAATTGGGTACGTTAAGTTGCATGTCCTAGGGCGGAACTACCCCTGGTTCCACTATCGATTCCCCTTCGATTGCCAGTACCCTAGTTGCCCGTGAGCTAGTTCCGACCTAGTTACAAGTAGACGGCCAGCAATTAGTTCCATTGTTGATCTTCCTTCGATTACCAGTAGCTAGTTCCCAAATCTGGAATTAGTTAAAATAAATTTGGAATTGTTGTGATAAAGTAATAATTAGTATTTCATTTATAAATAATACAGAATTAATTGTGTGTACCTGTAAATAGAATCATTAAAATATAAGGATAAGAAAAAAAGTCATGTATGTAATTTGGTTCAGAAATACTTACATAAACTATTTTATTGAGTTTCCTATGTTCATTCAGCTTCTCCACAGATTATATTGGAGATAACTTCTACCTCTCCTTTTAATTGATCTAAAAAGAACAACGCTGTTTATTAGTTTGATAATCTAAATAATGTTCAATTAATTTTTATTAGTCTTACCACGAATAATTCTCCTGTATATATGTATATATTTATTTATTTACCCTTTGTTTTCTGCAATTCCTTTTCAATTTCCAAACTGGCTGTACACTTGGAACTATTCTCTACTCATATATCCTCATATATATAAATATGTAATATACAGTTATGTACCTGTTTTGATGAAATTAGAGTATATCTCTCACTTTTTATTTGATTCTAAGCAACGTTATCGCAAATTATCAGTCAGCAACGTTATCATTCAGCCACTAGGTCTTGAACAGAAGTGAAAAAACTACGCAGAAGGCAAACGCGTGGAGAAAAAATGCATTTTGTTTGTGTACTTTTCTGTATCTTGCATTCCACGAGCGCAAGTACAGTAGAATATCGCGATTAACTTACCATTTTGGTAAAATTGCATTGCGTGGCATCTTAGAAAACTTCTGAGTCCGTACTGTATTCTTTCCACGAGTTTACGGTTATTTGTCGACTTCGAAAACAAAACGAAGCTAGCTTTGTATTTTGACTGGTCGACGTTCGCTACCCCGTAACTAGTTGCTGAACTAGTACATTGTAGTCGACGAAAACCTGGTCGACGTTCGCTTCCCCCGTAACTAGTTGCGTAGCTAGTTGCGCGGTAACCGAAGAGGAACTAGTTCGAGAGGGGTCAATTGACCCCTTCGGTTCTACAGGGTACTAATTGTTATCTGTTCAGTTAATTTCATGTGTCAAACTGGTATTGTGTTCACTGTGAAATTGTGAAAAAAAAATTTAAAAAAATAAGTTATTTGTTTCCTAAAATTTCAATTGGAAACCATCAAATAAATCACGTGTATTGTGAAAATGTTTCTTCAATTTCAACAGCAGGCATTTGTCTTTAAGGTGGTAAGTTGAACTGTGTAAATTATGTGGATCGTGCATTTGAGGTTAAATTCACCACTCTGTCCATAGTCCATAATGCCTAGAGGACGACGTGCGAACATCCGCCGCCGCACAAGACATGCAAGCCAGCAACAAGTGTATTCACCGAACTTAAGCGAAGAAAGACAAAATATAATAAGAGAAAATTCCCGATTGGGACAACGCGTGAGGACACGAAGATCATTGGCATCATTCAATCGCTTGGCATTCCAATATGATCCCACTGCAAACTACAGTGATGATGAAAATTTAGATATTGGACCAATGACGACTATATGCCGATATTGCAATACGTTAAAGTTCAAAAGAGAAACGGCTGGATTGGATCCATTACTTACTTAGCCACTGATGGCGATTGTTCGATGGAAGTGATCCCGATTCCAGCCATTTTCTTCAACACATCATTGAATACAATAACTGCTTTCGCATGACTTCCTTTGGAGCTAATATCATTCGAGAAGGCGGCTTCATGCCGACTTGCAAGGTAAAAGATACAACACACATAACCAATCACCCACACCAACACAATGAATTGCAACACATAACAACTACATATACACCACTCACTACACCATCACACGATCAGAAGTTACACCGTATTCTTCAAGAAATGATTGTTTGCAATTACAGATACAAGGACAAATATATCATTTGCATGGTTCAATGGTGCCAACACCAGATTAACCGCATCAATTTCTGCAAATATATTTCATTTCGTCGATGGTGGATCAGTTGAATGTGCGGTGCAATATACAGGGAACACAACAGTTAAAAAGACGAATTATTGAACAGTTGCAAGCATTTTTTTACGCTAATAATTTTGTACGATCCAATTACAGGTACAATATTCATTATTGCTATTATTGGTTTCCATTAAAAATTCATTTAATTTTGCATTTTCAGGCGTATCAACGAATAAAAATCTAAGCGCAATGAATTACTATGCGAACGTTTAGCGTTCATCCGATTCAATCAGGCAAAGCTACGATCTGAGGACTATATACACTTGCGTGATGTTATTCATTCAGATGGGGACGTTCAGAATATTGGACGTCTGACGATTCTCCCATCATCTTATATCGGAAGCCCACGCCACATGCACGAATACTCTCAAGACGCTATGACGTATGTGCGAAATTATGCAACTCCGGATTTATTTATTACGTTCACATGCAATCCGAAGTGGACGGAATCTGAACGTGAGTTGGAACTGGACCAAAAACCGCAAGATCGCCATGACATAATCGCCAGAATATTTCAGCAAAAACTCAAGGTTATGATGGATGTGCTTACTAAGTATCGAGTTTTTAGTGACACACGTTGTTATATGTACTCGGTGGAATGGCAGAAGCGTGGACTACCGCATACTCATATCCTAATTTGGTTGCTGAACAAATTGTATTCAAATGAAGTGGATGACATCATATCAGCTGAAATTCCTGATCCAGTCACTGATCCCCATCTAAACGACATTGTGACGACACAGATGGTGCATGGACCGTGCGGTGCATTAAATCCATTATCGCCTTGCATGGCTGATTGAAAGTGCACAAAACGATATCCGCGACCGTTGGTTGCTGAAACAGTCACAGGGAACGATGGATATCCAGTTTATCGTCGGCGTTCAAAAGAAGATAATGGTCGAACTATCAAAGATAAAGTTCAAAATCAAGATATTGAGATCGGAAATGAGTTCATTGTACCATATTGCCCGCTGTTATCACGAATTTTCGAAACACATGCAAACGTTGAGAGTTGTCGTTCGGCCAAATCAATCAAATATTTGTGCAAGTACGTCACAAAAGGCAGCGACATGGCTGTGTTTGGTATTGCGTCCGAAAATGCGAATGACGAAATCAGCAACTTTCAAATGGGCAGATACGTCAGTACTAATGAAGCACTGTGGCGATTATTGTCATTTCAAATTCATGAAAGATATCCCACAGTTGTACACTTAGCAGTGCATTTGGAAAATGGCCAAAGAGTTTACTTCACTGAGGCTAATGCGGCACAACGAGCTGAGAGACCACCATCGACAACATTGACTAGCTTCTTTGCAATGTGTGAAGCAGATCCTGATGTACGTTGAAATGCCCAAGTATTACACTTGGAATCAATCAACAAAGAAATTTCAACGTCACAAACAAGGCACCCCCGTTCCAGATTGGCCACAGGTGTTTTCCACTGATGCACTAGGTCGCATGTATACAGTTCATCCTAGAAATGATGAATGTTTTTATTTGCGACTGCTGTTGGTAAATGTACGTGGACCAAAATTATTTGCGCCACCAATGCCAAACATATAGAGTTTGGGTTTGCTGGAGAACGATTCTCATTGGGATTTAACACTTGCGGATTCAATTGTTTCATCAAATGCGTACCAAATACGAACGCTGTTCGCAATTATCATCACCACATGTTTTCCTTCACAACCAATTCAGTTATGGTATTTGTTGCGACATATGTGAAGATATCTTGCATCGCCTGCGCATTCAAACGAATAATCCTGACATCTAAATAGCCGATGAAATCTACAATGATGGATTGATTCTGATTGAGGATCAATGCTTGACTACAAACAAGCTACTGATTGAAGTAGGAATGATTGCGCCAAATCGATCGATGCACGATGCATTCAACCAAGAATTAAATCGAGAGCTGCAATACAATGTTGATACATTGCAGGTATTCGTTCGAAATAATATGCCGTTGCTGAATGAACAGCAAAAGCAAGTATACGAAACATTAATGCAAGCACCTGGACGCACCTGGAGGAACAGGGAAAACATTTGTCATTTCATTGATTTTGGCCACTATTCGATCAAGATGTGACATAGCTTTGGCGTTAGCATCATCTGGAATTGCGGCGACTCTTCTAGATGGCGGTCGTACTGCACATTCTGCGCTTAAGTTGCCACTCAATTTAAACACAATTGATACTCCAACATGCAATATTTCCCGATCCAGTGCAATGGGAAAATTGTTGATGCAATGCATGCTCATTGTTTGGGATGAGTGCACAATGGCACATAAGAAATCACTTGAAGCACTTAACTTCACACTGAAGTATCTTCGGCGAAATAACAACATCTTTAGCGGCTTGATGATATTTTTGGCAGGCGATTTCAGGCAGACGTTGCTAGTAATTCCCCGTCGAACGCCTGCAGATGAATTGAATGCTTGCCTGAAGGCATCACCTTTATGGAATAACGTAAAAACATTATCGCTAACCACTAATATGAGAGTTCAACTTTAATATGATCAAAGTGCTGCACAATTTTCCAAACAATTTTTAAATGTTGGAAATGGAAAAGTCCCAGTTGATGCGACATCTGGATTAATTACTCTTACCAACGACTTTTGCCGATTTGTAGACTCTCAATTAGCTCTTATTGAAAATGTTTTCCCAAACATTAGTGAGAATTATCAGAATTATGCTTGGTTAAGTCAACGAGCAATTCTTGCCGCAAAGAATAATGATGTACACGCACTGAATATCACCATTCAATCAAAAATTGCTGGCGATTTGGTGACATACAAATCCGTTGATTCCATAACAAATCCCGATGATGTAGTAAATTATCCAACGGAGTTTTTGAACTCTCTGGAGTTGCCAGGATATCCACCGCATAACTTGCAACTCAAAGTTGGTACAGTTATTATGATATTGCGTAATTTGAATCCACCGCGACTTTGCAACGGTACTCGACTTTCGGTAAAAAGACTTATGCCGAATTTGATAGAAGCAACCATTATTAACGGAAAGTACGCAGGTGATTCCGACTGATCTTCCGTTTGACTTTAAACGATTGCAATTTCCAGTTCGCCTTGCGTTCGCAATGACAATTAACGAGTCGCAAGGCAAATCGCTTAGTGTTTGCGGGATAAATTTAGAAAATCTTTGTTTTTCACCTGGGCAGTTATACGTTGCGTGTTCACGAGTTGGGAAACCATCCGCTTTGTTTGTGTTAACCTCAGACCAAAAAACAAAAAATGTGGTTTACCAAAGAGCACTTCAATGAAACGGATAATTTGCGGACACGTATAACGCTTCGATTCAGTATTTACTTTGGATTCACTTTCATTTACTTAGAGAAGTTCAACTAAATAACACTTAATTTTTGTTTTCAAAATTATTCATTACTGTTGTGAAATGAAATAAAATTTTTCCCTTTCAAATATAAACAAACAAAAAAATGTTTCTTCATCTTTTAATCACCAAACGAAATGTTATATAAAACGAAGCCATCTGGGGGCGAAACGGAGTTTGCCGGGTTTGCTATTGTTTTATATATAAGACATGGGAGAAACTAAAATAAATAGGCAAATAAATATTCTTTAGTAAATTTAATTTTATAAGATACTATTTCAAATGTAGATAAAAAATAAAAAAAAAAAATTTTACAAACTTTTTATTCAAGAAATATTTTTTTTTTTTTAAATTTGTAAATAAAAATATATTATATCAAAAATTAAATAAAAAAAAAATAATTTTTTTTTTAAATTGACAATTAAACGTTTTTTATTGATTACAAAAAAATTTTAAAAATTTATTTTATATAGACAAATATGCACCGAAAAAAGTTCAACTTTGACAATGTGTTCTTAAGCTTTCTGACATTGGGGCATAATGTACTTTCGTTTGCTAAATTTTGAAAGAATAATCTTTCAAATTCAGTTTATTTCATAAAGATATATTTATTTGTTCAAAAGTTATTAGTTTATCAAGCTGAAATTTACGGATGTGCGTTGCAGCAGAATCCCCGACCGGCAAGGCGCCTGGCCCAGATGGTATCCCCGATACTGCCGTGAAACTGGCAATGACTGCGCATCCATCGGCTTTCGCGCACGTATTCGAAATGTGCCTTCGCGAAGGAGTCTTCCCAGAGCCATGGAAGCAACAGAAACTTGTCCTGTTGCCGAAGCCGCATAAGCCTCCCAAAGAACCCTCATCCTATAGGCCCATCTGCCTGATTGACAACGTGGCCAAGGCGCTGGAGCGATGCATAAGCAGAAAACTTCAAAAAGCGATCGTAGAGGCAGGTGACCTGTCTCCGATGCAGTTCGGCTTCAGGAAGGCAAGATCGACGACGGACGCGATACGCGTAGTAAAGGACATTGCGGCAAAAGCTAACCAGGTGGCTCGGAGGACGGAAGCACAACTGTCTCGTGGTCGCACTCGACGTCAAGAACGCCTTCAACTTGGCGAGGTGGGACGTCATCCTCAGGGCCCTAACCCGGCTAGGAATCCCGGACTACGTGGTAGCCATCATCGATGACTACTTCAGGGGCCGGATGCTAATCTACAACACCACTGTCGGCACTGTGCAGTACTCGGTGACATGCGGCGTTCCTCGAGGTTCGGTCCTGGGTCCAGGCAGTCAGTAAAAAGGCAGCCGACCTGGAAAGAGCACTGTTGCGCATGATGCTAAACACGAGGGGACCCAAACAAAGACGAAGACTACTTCTCCAGTCAGTTCGTAAATCGGTCACGATGTACGCGGCACCTATCTGGGCAGAGGCAGCGAGGACAAATTCATACAGGAGAGTGCTGGACGCTACTCACCGTCTAGGGGCTCTGAGAGTCTGCTGCGGCTTCCGAACCATCTCGGACGACGCGACCCTGGTCTTAGCAGGAATGCTCCCTGTGGCGGAACTCGCAGAGGAAGCCAAAGAAATTCCTGCAGAGCTTGACGCAGCACCTCAAAACTGCTCCTCGGCACAAAGGAAGCAAATAAAGACGGCAGCGAGAGAAAGGTGTCTAAGTAGATGGCAGGAACGATGGGCCAATTCAGCGAAGGGCAGATGGACTTTCCGCCTTATACCGGACATCGCTACGTGGATGAATAGGAAGCATGGAGAAGTTAGCTTTTGGCTAATCCAACTGCTGAGCGGACACGGCTGCTTTAGGAGCTAACTCCATCGCTTTGGGCACGACAGCGACGCTAACTGCCCGACCTGCGGCGTAGAAGAGACCGCTGAGCATATTCTCTTCAACTGCTCAAGGTTTGCTGAGCAGCGAAGCGGCATTGGCGGTGACACGCTGAACGCCGAAATCTAATCAACAGGATGGTATCGAGCGAACGCCACTGGTCCATGGTATGCAGATTTGCATCAGACGTTATGCGGAAGTTGAGAGAGCTGGAGCGGAGTCCCAACGGCACAGAAGGAGGGGTCTAAGGTGACCCGCCTGTCCCTGCGAAGCAAAGCTTCCGCGGCATATCCGCAGGAACTTCTCTTCCTACTCATTGTTTTTCTTCTCTGTTATTCTCGCATTAACAATATTTAACTAATAAAATAAAAATAAAAATAAAAAAAACCACAACAAAGTAGCGGGCGCCGATTTCAAATGACACTACATACAAATATCCGCTCCAATTCCGACAGTGCGCCACATTCCATGTCAGCAGATTCTCGACCACCCCAATTCCATCAGTGGGCACAGTCCATGTCAGCAGATTCTCGGACACTCGGAAATAGCTGACTCCACACATTTGTATTAGACTTAAGACCCAATACCAGAAATAAAGATCAGATTGGATTTAACTCTCAAATCAGACAGTTGACTTAAATTAAAACCTCGGAATATCATAATCACAACCTGGATCCCGATAACTACTCACACTCAACTCAATTATTATCATAACTCGCGCAACCTAACCCACACGACAACAAACTACTACCTAAACTACAATGGAATGGGAGGTAACGCCTGCAGTATAGAGAAAAACTCGAACATCAAATCAAAAGGCGAGACGAACACATCGAAGTACCAAATATTGAGTCCTTGACCAACTGCATACAGATAGCGGCATCTTGCATGCAAAGACCAGCCCATCATACAAGAAAACAGCCATTGTACGACGTCGAATGCCATTGGGCGAGGCAACGATCAATGATCGCATTGAAACGAGCACTACAAGAAGAAAACCTCTATTACAAGGAGGCCAACACAGCTTTTAAGACAACGTGCATGAAAAAAAAAGACGATCGCTACAGGAATATGGGTCTTGAAGTGAACAGCATAAAAGATAGCAAGAGCTTCTGGGAGTTCGTCATAAGATTGAACGGATCCAACAATAGCATTAAAATAGGGGCTGAGCCTGACATCTGGCGCATCACTTTAAAAAACTGCTATTTCAGTACAAACAAGCTGTACAGCACTATTTTGCTCTGCCATACAACACAAGCAGAGAACTGGACCGGGAAATATCGAAGGGGGAAGTAGCAGTGAGCAAGAACAAGAACTGTAACCGCAGGATAACCGCAGAATTCCTTAAAAATGCACTAGAGATATTCATTGATCATTTGACCAAGTTATTCAGCACAATTTGGAAAACGGAGATTATCCCAGAAAGTTTTCGCCAAAGCATTATTTTTTCGATACACAAAAAAGGAAGTGTCACTGATGCAGCGAACTATAGGGGGATATCGTTCCTTACTTCGATCATGAAGGTGTTCGACTCAATATTGCTGGGTTTAGAAGAGGGTACAGCACAGTGGACAGCATTTTCGTGCTAGTGGCGATAGCCAAAGAGTACATAGACTTCAAAGCAGCTTTCGACACTATCGACAGACAAAAGCCTATTTCTGAAACTCAGCATGGCTGAAGTATCAACTAAAATCCTGAACATATTAAAATGTCTGTACACTGATAGTACGGCAGCGGTCTGAAACAGCAACAGTCTCTCCGAGTGGTTCTCATGCAACTTGGGGGTTAAGCAAGGATGGTAATCACGGCAGAATCGCACACCAAGCTGCAAAACATAATCGACGCCATGAAAAATTATTTTCATACTTGGGGCCTGATCATCAACGCAGATAAAACCAAAACCTTGGTAATAAAGGACAGCAGAGGCCGCTTGGCACAGAGCGAATGTTGGACGCCTAATGGAGAGCCACTGCAAAGAGTCTGTGAGTTAAAATATCTTGGAGTCACATTAACCCAGAATATGATCTTCGAAAAGCATGTACAAAATAAGCTGGCGGACGCAAAGGTAGCTTTGAATTGCAATTGGAAACAGCTACTTGCGAAAAAACAGGTTTCCCCAAGTATAAAATATAAAGTACACATGGCAACAGCACAGAATGTTTGAGGACACAATCGCTATGAAGCTGCAGCCGGTACTCAGTCAGTATATACACATGTATGTGAGCTTACGATATATGTAATTTATTATATGTTCGCAAAAGGGACAAACTGAATTTTAGACAAAAAAGACCAAAAAAAATTAAGTCGAACCTTTTCGGAGATTTTTATATATTAGATGTTTCCATTTTTGAGTCTGCGCTTGGAAGGCCACTGAAATTTCATTTCTTCCTTCTGGCTATACTAATGATCCGATCTAATCCAGATTACACACTTTGATAGATATAGCCATTCTCTATTACTCTACGTTTTTAGTATTCTTGTATCTTAAAAATTGTGAATTCCACAGATTTTCTTCCTTTGTGGAAGCGGAAGGGGGCGGGGCGAAATTTTGAAATACACTTGTAAAAGTGTGATATTCCAGGTGCTTGGATAGAAAGTTTAGTTGCTCTAGCTTGTATAGTCTCTGAGCTATAGGCGCTAATGAAGACGGACGGACGGACAGCCAGTTATAGCTATATCGACTCGGCTATTGATGCTGATCAAGAATATATATACTTTATGGGGTCGGAATCGCTTCCTTCTGTGTGTTACATACATCCACCTTTGGCACAAATCTTATATACCCCTATACTCTTCGAGTACCGGGTATAAAAATTTTCCGACTTCCTCAAAACACAACGACCTACACAATCCATCTGGAAACGGGCCTCCCTGTAGTATTTATACATACTCTGCAAAAGCATTTCAGTTACGCATCTAGAGTGATGGATATGCCTGATAATCGGCTCCCAAAGAGAATACTCACATATCTCACTAGTCACAAAGCTGAATTCATCGCGAGCTGGGATTCGATGGCAAACGAGAGGGGAGTTTCAGGAGATTCCCAAAACCCAACATCCTGGAGAACTTGGCACGACCAGATCATCAGCACGAAGCAGACAGACAAACGTGGACATGAAGAGCAAGTGAAAGCGCATCGAGGCCGTTATACAGCAGCCTTGACCATAACCTAGCAGTCAGTAACTATTTCACAGATAGTATAGATGCCAACCACGTAGCTCTTATCTTCAGGGAACGCACAGAGAATCTACGTCTCAACGCGTCACCGTATTGCACGCTGTGCAATATGCAGGCTCCTGAGGATACCTTGCACTTCCTGGCTACATGCCCTATCCTAATGGAGATCCGAGCACAACATTACGGAAGCCCAATACTCACAGCCCAGGACCTAAGAGTCCTGCTTAACGGAACGGGATGGCACGAACTTGCACATTTCGTCAAAGAAATGTTGCACTACAGAGAGGACATATTAAGGGAAAGGTTTTAACGTTGACAATAGTAGGCGAAACTACAAAAGCAGAAACAGGGCGAACGGCATTCAAGACATGCCAATAGATCAGTTCTGAATTTAATTTAATAATTAATTTATTTGTTAGACCTTGTATGAATGGTACCAAACTGCCTATGTTTAATATAAAATTAAATAAAGAACACACTACACCTACTACTTCTACTACTACATACATGTACATTAGCCCGGGTCAATTTTTTTTCACAATAAGCGTCCACCAGAATCGGAACCTACAAAGAATTCTAACATTTTTTCACCAAGAAACCATGTGTCCAAAATAAATTCCTAGCTCGCGCTGAGCAGCATGAAGATTTCAGATTGAGGTATTTTACGGTATTTTAAGCAGGCGCCGGCTTGAAACACGGTATAAAATGTAGTTTATGTATTTCATATTTAATTCCGTCAAATTGAAAAAATTGGTTAATGCCTAGTATTCAGACCAGCAAAAGTTCTGTTGGCAGAATGTGCAATATAAAAATACTAGCGACCGAGTGTGACCAGTTCTGCATGCCTTACGGTTACACTGTGTACAAATAAAATCAGTTAAGAATTCAAATTTTGTATCAAAGCAAGCAGAAATGTTTTATTTGTGGGCGTTGTGGTGCTGCGGGACGACAATCCACGGATAAAACACCAAAATATTGAATAAATTCATCGGACGAAGCAGCGATTAAGAGCGTAGATGAGATGCAAGCAACTTAGCGGTAAGGGAACGGGGTTCCCTGACATGGGCTGACATGGGCCGACGCACAGTGGGATATTCGGCCATTTCAGATTGCTAAACTAATAACTTCTGAACAAATTAAGAATCTTCATTAAATAAACTGCATTTAAAATTGAAATTTGAAATCAAACAAATCTTAGCATGCGAAAATACATTGTGCTCCGATGTCAGAAAGCTTAACAACACATTCTCACAGTTGAACTTTTTTAAATTTTTATTATCAATGAAGAACGTTTAATTGTCAATTTTACAAAAAAAAAAAAATAGTTTTATATTTAATTTTTAATAAAATATATTTATTAAAAAATTTAAAAAAAAAAAATATTTTTTGGAATAAAAAGCTTGTCAAACTTTTTTATACCCGGTACTCGAAGAGTAAAGGGGTATATTAGATTTGTGCAAAAAATTAATGTGTGTAACACCCAGAAGGAAGCGTTTCCGACCCCATAAAGTATATATATTCTTGATCAGCATCAATAGCCGAGTCGATATAGCTATGTCTGTCTGTCCGTCTTCATTAGCGCCTATAGCTCAAAGACCATAAAAGCTAGAGGAACACAATTTCCTATCCAGACTCCTGTCCTATCACACTGTTACAAGTGTATTTAAAAATTTCGCCCCGCCCCCTTCCGCCCACTCCAAGGACGAAAATCTGTGGCAAGCACAATTTTAAAGATACGAGAAAACTAAAAACGCAGAATCATAGAGAATGAGCATATCTATCAGATTGTTGAATCTGGATAAGATCAGATGATAAATATAGCTACAATGAAGAAAACCATTTCGAAATGCATCGTTCCCTCTCGCTCTCTTTCACACACAGGGGTGGGCGCTATGCCTGATCGAATTTGTTGACGCCTAGATTTCAGAGACTATAAGAGCTAGATCAACCAATCTTTCTATCTGAGCTCTTGTGATACCAAACCGAAACGAGTTTGTTTCAAAATTTTGCCACGCCCCCTTCCGCCCCCACAAAGGACGAAAATCTACAATTTTGAAGATACGGAAAAACCAAAAACGCAGAATCATAGAAAATTACCATATCTATCAGAATGTTGAATCTGGATCAGATCGAATCATTAGTATAGCCAGAAGGAACAAATGAAATTTCAGTGGCCTTCCAAGCGCACACTCTGTTAATTTGTGTGTGTGCGTATGAAGCTGGGTTGTATACGGTACGTAAACCGTCTACAGTTAGGTCGTCGCAACTAGAACTTGAACCAGTTTGAATGCGGAGAGGGTATCGTGCGGTGCGCAATTGAGGATCTGAAGACACGGCGACAGCCTCTGATGATTGCGATGAAAATAGTATCCCTTAATGTGCAGGTGAGGGTCTGAAGACACAGCGACAGCCTCTGATGATTGCAGTGGGAATTGAGTGACAGGCAGCTTTGGTACTGTTTCTGATACTGATTTTATTCAACAAAACTTAACTCTATTTATAGGTAACAAAAGGTACAAAAAGTGCTGATTTAATAAGAATATGGTAAAAAATAATTAATGTGAAATTAATATTGATTTAATAGGATTTTATTGACTGGTGTGCAAATTGGGAAATTGTGATGGTCAGCAATTGCACCAGTGTTGTTGGTCTCTGAGGAATGATCGCATTGTCAGCAGAATTCGCTGCCGAGGCGGTTTTTTGTTGACTCAGCTATAATGCTGAGTCGTGATATTTCCTGTTGACCGGATGAGCTTTATTTGTTTTGGTAATGGTGTCATGTGTATTACATAATATGTCTACATTGTTATGTATGTATGTATCATGTTACTTATGTATGATTCCCCGACTGAACATTCTCCGGTCGTTAAACTAGTGTTCAACCATCGCCTGAGTTGATGGAAAATTGGCGGGACCTTGGGGTAGGAGCTGAAGATCCGCGCCGTTCTTGGGTTGATGTCCGTGGCTTCCATGATTGATACTTTTTCCGGAAGATGTAGCCAATCATCAATAGAATTGACATGGCTAGGGCAGCTGGCGTAGATCATCAAGTTCTTCGAGATAGTCTGAAGTCTGGTTCAGCTGGTGTACCATTGGTGATGAAGTAGATGTCACCGCTGAACTTATGTCTCCAAATAGAGTGTAGATTGATCTTACCTCGCTGTTTGTAGTGCTGAAGGTGCTGATGCTTATTTCTGTGTTGCGAGCAGTACATCCAGGAGATAGCGAAAGTAAGCCAGTTCCTTCCAACTGTATGGTTGATGGAGATCCGTTGCAGACTGCTTGAAGTCTCATTGTAGAATGTGTTGCAATGATCCATTTGTTCGGTTGCTGAGTTCTTGTCCACAACATGTCAGCCTTTGAATGAATGACTTGACATAATGTTGCTGTTTTGTTGTTGTTCATGTTCGGTTCCCGTCGTCCCTTATTAGCATAAGGGACTCCGGCCCAGCCCTGAAATTGTAATAGCTGCTGTGTAGCCCCCGATGAAGAAAATAAAATGAAGGCTCTCTTGTGATAGAATTTGAAGACGAACGACGTGTTTAATTTTCCCTCCTCAACCATTACCACGATAAGGAAACCCAACCTACTCTAAAACATTGGTCCTTCGAGCCGGATTCCATCATGCAGATCATCAAGCTCACCCCAGCAAGCATCGTTGGATTTCCTAAAAGCAAAAGACCAGATAAGTAATATATATTGTTCCATATACTCATGCACATTGCCACCCGGCAACTTCTCAAAATATATACTTACCGTACTGGTGCTTTCCCCTCCGAGCACTCCGTTCAACTATAGATGCCCACATGAGAGGCAAGTCCACAAATTATAGCGAGTTATAATTTTTTTCCGAACTATATCCAGCCGCCATATCTGCACATGGCGTATATACATCCATATGCAATAAAAGTTTTCCTCTTTTTCCACCACTTATGACCATCTATCCATGACCACAATATTAACAATATTAACAATATTTAACTCCATATTGTCAATCCTCATCGGTCTAAGGTGACTTGTAACATTATTAACATTATTGTTAGGGGCCCGGGGCTCCCGCCATACAAGACGGCGGCAGCGACCCACCCCGTAAGAACCAGAAGCCCGCACGGAGCGGCAGGAACCTACGGCGTGCGGGACGTAAGTCCGCGAGGAGTACGTAGGAATATGGTAAAACCCTCAGACCTGATCCGTCTTAACGTCTCAGAAACCTACAAATTTCTTGTGATGGACCCTGGCTGCCTGAGTTTTATCTCCCCGGCCAGTGGCTTCTTTACAAGTGGCGCCCGAGCAGGGACGTTGAGACGGTAAAGGGGTGTCAAATCGTCGGCGTAAAGAACCGAAAATTTGTCACAATCGGTCATTCTTACATTCCACCAGCGCGCATCGTGGCCCGGTGGGCGGGGAACGAGAAAGAGAGGCTGAGGAGAGACGAGGTAGAGGCTAAACGCTAGCGCTCTAGCCAGGTATGCCCGAATAGAGGCCGCTGAGGAGAAAAGGAAACCGTCCGGCCTGCAGAAGGGGACGCCCCTACACCAGTCGAAGCTGGAGATAGGGGAATTGTTTAGCGTACCCGTGCGTCGTACGGCGTCATGATCCTCACTGGTTCTACCCTACCTCCAAGTGGACAGATCCCATCTACCGGTTTTTAAGTTAGACGAGGGTCCGAGCTCCCTTAGGGGCGAGGCAAGGCCCGTGACGGCGGGAAATGGACCGGATAAGGGGGACCGCCGTGCTGGCCCCGCGGTACTACGAAAAGCTCTAGGACGAGATTCGCGTCCGCCTACAAAAAAAAGGGGAGACCTTCTTGCAGTATTCCATCGCGATACAGTCCTTGATGCACCAGGCCGGGTACGATACCAAGAAGAGGCTCGCTCGAATATACGACAATATGGCGGCCATGTATAAAATTTTTATCCGGCCGAGCGATTACGCAAATCTCAGTCAGCTTACTCAGAGGGCGGCGGAGGTGGAATACATAAGGAGGAGAGACCCTGGTTTTGAGGCGGGGCCTATTGAACACCCTAACGTAACGTGTGACAGATGGGGGGTGCGGGGAAGACAACCCGTTCCGCGAGCGACCGGGACCGACCCGGAACGCCGAGATGGCGCATCGCGCGACTACTCAAGCCGACCTATGACACTATGACCCACGAAGGGCGTCGTAGGTGTGCCGAGAACGACCATTACGCGCGAGAATGCCCTAATCCTCGGATCCTCTTCTGCATAGGTTGTGGGAAACGGAACGTGCTGACCAGAGAGTGCTGTCCAAGGGGAGGGTTGGGAAACGGATCCCAGCCCCATTCCGTTCGGGACCGAGTGGAGGCATAAGAGAGGCAGGCCCGGGAGGCTGAGACCGATTGAGGGTCGAGGGGGGCCGGATCGTAGCAAGGGTGGAGATTGGAGGTCGCCTCATCTCCGCTACGCTCGACACCGGGGCGACGCGAAGTTTTGCGAATGAGGAGTGTGTCCGAACGTTCGCAACGGTGGGGGAGATGGAGACCACGAGGACGCGCATAAGACTGGCAGATGGCTCTTGCCTGGACACTAACCGATCGCTCAGAGCTGAATTCGGGGCTTGGGGGCAAGTGGTGAGCCTGTCACCGTTGATTCTGGGGATGGACTTATTGTGCGCTGTGGGGACACGGGTGGAATGCTGGTCGCAGAGGTTGCTCATAGGAACGACAGCGGCCCCTGGAGGGAAGGCGATCGGGCAAAAGGCGGGAATGGGTAAGGAGAAGCTCGGGGAAACGAAGGCCCAGCTCTCCAACTCCCACGCCACCCGAGGAGTCTGGAAAGGCGCCAATCGACACCGAAGGTATGACGACGGGGAAAGAGGCGCGGCGGCAAGGAGACCAGGCGGAACAGCCAGAAGCCCCCGGAGGGGGACCAAGGGGACGAGGCATTGACACCAGAGTGGATGGAGGAAGGGGACGAAGACCCGGGTAAGGATCGTCCATGGCCCGAGGACTTGGAACCCGAACTGCAAGCGTTCCTGGAGGCGGAGCTCGAAGCATTTGAGGGACTCCAGGGTGTGTCTCATATCGCAGAGAACCGGGTCATCATGAGGGATGACAAGCCGCTGAAGCAGCGCTACTATCCCAAGAATCCAGCCATGCAAAGGGTGATCGACAAACAGGTCGACGAGCGGTTGGAAACGGGGGCCGTGGAACCGTCACGGAGCCCTCACAGTGCCCCGATAGTCTTGGTGCGGAGGAAGACAAGGGAGTGGCGTATGTGTGTGGATTTCAGGCAAACTCAACGCACACTCTGTCCCGGATGCATACCCCACACCCAGGATAAACCACATCCTGGAGAAGCTACGAAAGGCGAACTTCATATCCACGCTGGACTTGAAAAATGAGTACTGGCAAATCCCGATGGCCCTAGATAATAGGGAATGCACGGCTTTTACAGTGCCGGAAAGAGACCTGTTCCAGTGGCGAGTAATGCCCTTCGGGTTGCACTCAACCAGCGCCACATTTCAGAGGGCGCTAGATACCGTAATCAGGCCGGTGTTAGAGCCGTGCGCCTTTGCCTACCTGGACGATATTGTAGTCGTCGGGGAAACCAAAGAGCAGCACGTGGCCAATCTGAAGGAGGTTTTCCAGCGTCTGCGAGTTGCTAATTTGAGGGTCAATCGCAAAAAGTGCGATTTCTTTCGACAGGAGATGCGATATTTGGGCCACATGGTCACCGGGAACGGTATCGGGACGGACCCAGCGAAAGTGGAGGCGATACGGGAGCTGAGGCAGTGCATCGGCACGGCATCGTGGTACCGAAGATTCGTGCCGAACTTCGCTGATCTGGTATTGCCACTGTCCACTCTGCTCAAAAAGGGCGTCAAGTGGCATTGGGGTCAGGAACAGCAGGCTGCCTTGGATCTGCTCAAGGAAAAGCTCACCACGGTGCTGGCGTGCCCAGACTTCGAAGAAAGGTTCACCCTCCCTCCAGACCGACGCTAGTGATTTCGGCCTGGGAGCTGTGCTGACCCAGACCATCGCCGATCAGGAGAAGGTGATAGCGTACGCGAGCCGCAAACTGCTGCCGGCGGAGCAGAATTACTCCGCGACGGAAAAGGAGTGCTTGGCCATAGTATGGTTCATCAGGAAGTTGAGATGCTACCTGGAGGGGTACCACTTCGAGGTCGTGACAGACCACCTGGCCTTGAAATGGCTGAACTCCATTGAGAGTCCCTCCGGTAGAATCGCTCGATGGGCCCTCGAACTCCAGCAATACCAGTTCGACGTGCGCTATCGACAGGGAAAAATGAATGTAGTGGCCGACACGTTGTCGAGGCAGCCACTGGAGGAGTTGCACCTGGCCACGGAAGAGGGAGACACTTGCCGGTGGACGGCGCGTATCGCTAATGACCCTTCTAAGTTCCCAGATTACGTCATTGAGAATGACCAGCTGTACCGCCACCTGGGGCACAGGTCGGATGACGAAGATTACATTCCTTGGATGCGTGGAGTCCGGTAAACGGAGGAGGGTCATGCAGGAGTGTCACGACGCACCGACGGCTGGCCATCAGGGGGTATGGAAGACGATATCACGGCTGGCCCAGCGATACTACTGGCCAGGAATGTTCCGGGATGCAGCCAGGTACGTGCGGGGATGCGACAAATGCCAAAGGTTCAAAGGGGAGCAGAGGAAGTCCACAGGACAGATGCTGACGAGGCAGGTTGGTGAGCCATTCACGGTGCTGTGGGCGGATTTCGTTGGACCCCTTCCGAGATCCAAACATGGTAATAATGTTCTTCTAGTTTTCCACCACGCTTTTAGCAAATGGGTGGAATTAGTTCCCTTAAGACGAGCGACGGCGGCCAACTTGCAGCGTGCATTCCGGGAGAGGATCCTGAGTCGATTCGGCGTTCCCCGCAAGTTCGTCTGCGATAATGGGGTACAGTTCGTCAGTCGGATGTTCAAGGCATATTTGGCGTCGCTGGGGGTGGAGGTACAACACACTGCGCCGAACTGCCCACAGGAGAACCCGACCGAGAGGACGAACCGCACCGTCAAGACGATGATAGCACAGTTTATCGGAGACCAGCAGAGCACGTGGGACGAACTTTTACCGGAGATCTCGTTGGCCGTGAACTCGAGCATAGCCGACTCGACAGGATTCTCACCGGCGTTCCTGGTTCAAGGCCGAGAGCCAAGACTACCGGCAGTATTGTACGAGGAGACCACCCCGGTGTCGGCGACAAACCCACACACCCCAAAGGAGAAGGCCACCCGGCTCAAGATCGTGAGGGGGAATCTGCAGAAGGCCGCTACCACACAAGCTCGACACTACAATCTACGCAGGCGGGAGTGGCGACCAACCATCAGGGCGAGCGTATGGGTACGACAACAACAGCTGTCCAACGCAGCTGCGGGATTTGCGGCCAAACTGGCACCCAAGTTTGACGGCCCATACAAGGTGATCAGGTTCGACTCCCCCAACATCGTGAGGCTGAGTAAGTTTGGGGAGCGGAAAACCAAGACGACCAACATAGCACAATTAAAGCCGTTTTACTCGGCTGAATTGGAAGGGGCAGTCCGAGAAGGGGTAGGGAGAGTATAGTCGAGGACGAGGCGCTCAGACCAACAGTACCCTTTAACATGGCCCGCCCTAGACCCGTCCCGACCAAACGAGGCATAGTAGCGACCATCGCCCCACTCCAAGGCGATTCAAAGAAACCACACTAATACCTTTGTGTTAACAGGGTACCATGGAACGAGGAACAGCGACTGTGCGGACGTTCGAGGCGGCGTCGAGCGGAGAGGAGGACGGGCCCCTATTCCGGCGGCGATTCGCTGAGGAACGGGCGGACGGTGACGGCCAGGCGGAGCGGCAGCCACCAGTGGACACCCCGGAAAAGACCGGGCAGACAAGCCCTCCCGCAGTGGCTTACCCACGGGCGATCTCAAAGGCCCGCTCGCCGTCCCCCACCTGGACACCTCCACCCAACCGGGTTGAGCGTCCGTCGCTGAAGGGCGCCTACCGCGGGTGCCGACGGTTGGCGGCGGTTGCGCCCGGAACCGGAAGAGGCGGCCAAGTCCTTAACCCGTCTGTGTGGGCCGACTGCAGGGCAGGCGCCGCCTGATGCGGTCGCGCGGGGCCCAGCCGAGTACCACCGCGCCGCCAGAGGAGGCGGGCACGGTAATGACCGAGTTCGAGGCGAAGGTCCCGGCGCCGGAGGCGTACACCATCCGGGGCGGCCCCGCAGAACTGCCGGGCCGCATAATTTGCCAGATCGAAGTCGAGAGGACCCGTCGACGCAGGGAGGAGCTTCAGAGCAGGAGCCGCGCGACCCTGCTGGAGGACGGAGTACCACGTCACGTGGAAGAGAGTCGGCGCCGTGCGAACCAGAGGCCCGCATGAAGCGGCAGGGACCCACGGGGGTGCGAGACATAAGCCCGCGAGGAGGAGTCAAAGTTTTCATTTTTGTCCTCTTCCCTTTTATTATTATTGTTATCATTATTTTTTTTATTATTACCATATTAAGTAGTTTAGTACGCATAGCATATAAGGAGTAGCATTAAGCCATAGGATTAAGAATAGTATAAGAGTCGCACGGAGCGAAAGTTTGAGTTACCCAGAGAGGTAGTAGAAGAATAGCGGCACACGGCGCAATGCGCATGCCAAGAACGTGGCCGATCGCCGCCCGAAGGCCAGGCCTCGGAGCGAACCGGCGAGGAGATAGGCACAGTCGATGAAAAGTCAGAGCCGTAAATAGAATGGCCTCACGCGCAACCCACGAGTGAAAATTGAGAAGATAAGGAAAGTCGAGAAAGAAAGAAAGAAAAAGAAGAATAAACCCCTAAAAGGAATTGCCCGGCGTTTTTGGATTTATTTCGGGGCGAAGAAATACCCAGTGGTGAGTCCCAGTTCCTTACCGGTATCCCGGTAGACCCTATCTCTCTTTCCCTTGCCACCGACCGACCGTCAGTGTAGGCCGCCCTAACCGTGGAAAATACAGGGGCGGGGCCACCGAGTCAAGAGGGGCAGTGCGATCGCGTGGAGAAGGGACCCTCAGACCTGATCCGTCTTAACGTCTCAGAAACCTACAAATTTCTTGTGACGGATCCTGGCTGCCTGAGTTTTATCTCCCGACCAGTGGCTTCTTTACATTATTAAACCCCACAAACACAACATACATATCCGCAACCACCTGCCGGCACTTGAGTGAGGCTCCCGTGTACATACATATGTATATAACCACATACATATACCTACATACATATACCTACATACATATACCTACACATATATCCCTACATATGTAGGTGCCTACATATTGTTAACAAATAAATATAACATAACCACGACCACGAAATATTATATTTATTTTATTTACAGATTATTTATAAACTATCGGCTAGATCGATATCGATACTTCCACACCTTCCACACGGAATAAATAAATAAAAATAAAAAATATTAAACGTTCTCATCGACTAGCATCGCTTTTGCGTTCCGCATCCGATTGTCACATCATCACATCATATATTATTATTTCCTTTGGGCACGCTACTGCGCGGTTATTATTCAAAGTCAGGCATAAGCCTTTGTTGTGTGGCCTGCTGCGCTAATAGTGACTAATTGTTAATAATTATTTATTACCCGGTTGTTCCATTCCACTGTTCCGGACTGTCTGTTCGTTTACCTTTGTACCGCCCGCAATAATATTTCTCCGCTTATTCTCGGGCTGCATAACATTATAAAATGCCAGTTGCTCCTGCCAAGGATGCGGCCAAGGACGCGGCCAGCTCTGCAAAGCGCCCAGAACTGGTCCACTTCTCTGCCACAAGCAACGGTCCAAAATTATTTTTCGGCAAGCACACATAGCGTTCTGCTCGGCACGGCCATAATCCAAGTATGTTCCTTGGGAACAAAATATACAGCACGAGCATTGGTTGACTCTGGGTCAGAAGCAACCTTCATTTCTGAACGCCTGTTGAAATTGATACCACCCCAGTACCAGGCGGTTGACGCTCAAGTCTCGGGGCTCAATGGTGCCATTGCAGCCCAACCTCAACGGTTATGACTTTTTCATATTGGCTTAAGCAAAGAATTCAAATTGAAACTTCGGCTTTCGTACTTCCAAAGTTGGCAGGAAATCTGCCCTCCTACCCGATTCCACAAAGTTCTTTGGAAGATCTTCCCAAGCTACAACTCGCAGATCCAGAGTCTTACAACAGTTCCCAGATAGATGTCTTACTGGGAGCTGACCTCCTTCCATCCATCCTGCTAAGGGGGTCCTATCCCAATATATGTGGCTCCCTTGTGGGACAGGAGACGATTTTCGTCTGGACCATCACGGGTCCCATTTCCAACGTTGGCGCCAAGGTCACATCGTCTTTCAACACTCGAATTTCACTCAGTCAAGAAGTGAGGTTAGAGAAACTACTCACGAAATTTTGGGAGGTGGAGGATATCCCAGTTAAACTGGTTAAAGAGTCCGACTCAGCTTGTGAGAAGTTGTTTCGGCAGACAACCAGCAGGAATGAGAGTGGTAAATACGTTGTCACCCTTGTGGTCGTGGCTGGCACGCCAGACGCGTCCGATTTAGAGAACACTAAGTTCACAGAAGCACAGCTGGTGCAAGCAAATAATAGAAAAGTTCAGATAAACACCAAGGTTCAGAACCAATTGAATTCCCTCACAAGCTTAGTAAACAGAATCATCAGCATAGGAAAAAATGCACAAATTGACACTGCCTATTTGTATGAGACCTTATTAGCTAGAAATAGAATCCTTATTCCCGGTTGATCACAGCGGAACGATATTGTAGCTAACAGAGAACATTGTAGCTGAGTACGGAAGCCAGGTGTGGGCCGTCACGAGCTGCGCCCACACAACTACCACCATATTCTGCATGAAGGAAATAAGAGGTTCCTGTGCCCAGGGGTTACACTCTGGGGGCACCGCGCATTGCCTCTCGCAGCCGAGCCATCTGGAGCCCATCACCCTCGTCATGTTCATCATCAACAACAGACCGGCAAAGATCAGCTGTGACTCAGACACGGTAGTCACAACCAGCGGAAAGCAGCTGGTCACCTTCAGAGATTTCGCAATTGTCAACGGCTCCCAATTCCGGAATCGCAATAAAAATCCAACAGCGATTTCCCGGCATCGCATCGGTACCTGCCCTGAACATCACCGGGCACGAGACGATTCTGAGCTTACCATTCCTATACCAGCTCAGCGAGGACAACCTCAAGTACATCAAGGAAGTTGAGTAGGCCACCGTGGCCGGCCTCAGCCCGCTCCTCGCATTCGGACTAGGTATGTCTCTGTGCGGAGCACCTCAGATTCCACCTCAACAGGTAAAGAGAAGCAATACAAATCAAAGAAATGATAAAAGGGTTGAGAGCAGCGAGGACGACCGCTCTTTGAGAGGGTCGTCCCCACCAGAAGTAGGGTATCAGCGGAATTCCAGAAGTGAAAGACCTCTAATGCCGCACTCGAGTGGATGGGAGGAATCAAATTACTTTGTTGCATAAACATCCGCTAGGGAGCTGAACGTCGGCACGAGGCGCTGATGCTGCAGAACGTCGACCCGCTGCATGGGCAGCGCTGCGTTCTGTGGGGCAGACTTAAGTTTCGATTCTTTGTCTTTTGATTTTTGTATCTTAGATTTAATTCCATATTTGACCGAGCCAGATGTGCCGGCTAATAAACGATTAAATTCACATCTCGTCTTTCATTGCCGTTGGCTAAGCCTCGGAATTTATAAAACGGGAGTATTACTAAATGGAGTAAACTGAGTACCGGGTATAAGGTAGAGCCGCGGCCGTAGACGCGGCTCACAACATTTCCCTCGTTATTTTGAGTAAATTTTGCGTTTGTTTTGGAGAATTTATTCGTTGAAATTGTTAGAGACTGATTTTTTTTATGCACCATGGACGTAAGACGGAATTCGGAAATGACCACTTCCGCAAATAATAAACAAGTTTGCAAAATTTGTTCAAACCCAATGATTTCTTTGGATTTAAAACTCATAACACGTTGCGAACATATTTTCCAAAGGACGTTTATATTCAATTTGCTCGATAAGTCACGATCTTGTCCGATATGTCAAAACAATGTTGTTAATGTGTGTGTGAGCGTGTATGAAGCTGGGTTGTATACCGTACATAAACCGTCGCAACTAGAACTTGAACCAGTTGGACTGCGGAGAGGGTATCCTTCGGTGTGCAATTGACGATCTGAAGACAGCCTCTGATGATTGCGATGGAAAGGGTATCCTTTGATGAGCAAATGAGGGCTTGAAGACACAGCGACAGCCTCTGATGATTGCAGTGGGAATTTTTTCTGATTCTGATTTTATTCAACAAAACTTAACTCTAGTTATAAGTTACAAAAGGTACAAAAAGTGCTGATTTAATAAGAATATGGTAAAAATTATAATTAATGTGGAATAAATATTGATGTAATATGATTTTTTTGGCTGGTGTATAATTCTTCGACTGGATAAATATATTTGTGTAATAATGTTGGCTATGCATAATTCTCCGACAGCACTAGTTTTCAACCATCGACAAAGTTGATGGAAAATTGGCGTGACCTTGGGGTAGGAGCTGAAGATCCGCGCGGTTCTTGGGTTGATGTTCGTGGTTTCCATGATTGATACTTCTTCCGGAAAATGTAGTCAATCATCAATAGAATTGACATGGCTAGGGCAGCATAGGCCGCCATTTGGTGCTGATGCTTATATCTGTGTTGCGAGCAGTACATCCAGGAGATAGCGAAAGTAAGCCAGTTCTTTCCAACTGTATTGTTATGGAAGCATCGTCGAAATTCTTCCGGAGTAAAACCCATGAACTGATCTCGATGCGTGTTTACTGTAATTACAGTTGTTTTGAGATCGAACAAGCTGGTATGATGCTGAAAGTTTCAAGCTGAACTGTTGAAACTAGAATATGACGTGGTTTGCAGTTGGTGTTCCTTCGGCACGCATGATTCTGTATAGAATAATGACATTTTTTGTTGTAACCGGCAGCATTTGATCGGGTGGCAAATGATCCAGTATTTGGTCTAGTTGATTTTTTAATTGTTCATGAGAAACTAGCGTAGGGCTTATTGTCCGATGGTGAATACCGATTAGTACATCAGCTATATCGGACTGCATACGTTGAAGACTCGTTGGCAACAGAGTTAATTGGTCTGTGAGTCCTAGGTATGCCTGAGTGAGATGATCGCCGTGATATGTTCCTCTTTCTCTGTTGATGGTAGCCACTTGCCGTTCCAACACCTTCAGGCGATTGTCCGTTGCTGACTTATCTTTCCTGACAACATTGAGTGTGGAGTCGACAATCGAGGTTTGATTTCGCAGTTGACGTAGTAGAAAGTCTTCGTTTGTTTTTACCTTTTCGATTACTTCGGCCATTTTCTCAGCGTATTTGGAGTCAAGAATACCGAACAAATTGTTTGCCACGTTTCCTACTATATCAAGCGGTGATCGGCGTTGTCGAGAGGTTTTCATTAACATATTTCCTGTTTGTAGCTCATTGTACAAATGTTGAAAATGTTGAAATATGGAATTGCACGCTGGAACCTTTTTTTTGTTCAATTTTTTAGTTCCAATTTGGATCCAAGTCATAGTATATGATCATGGTCCATTCAGACGTTGTCATTCTTGAGGTTCCAATTTTCTTATAGAATATTCCAGGTTTGGTCGTGAATTGTGTCACATTTATTGACTGTGACAACGTTAATGGAAGCATGAGAAGCATCACTAGCTATGTTGATATTATTGAAGGTGCAACTGCCTTTCTGCGCTGTGGTGGGTGCTCATCAGGCCTTGCTATGTCGTTGATGACGGTGTTGGAGCATTTGATTGCCACGTCTTGTGGAAATAACGGTGCTAGACGAGTGATGGAGCGCTTGTATACCCCTGATGCTGTTTTAACATCAACCACTCGGACGTGGTTGTCTTGTCCAGGATAGGTCTTAATGATGCGACCCATTGGCCACTTCATTACTGGAAGGTTGTCTTCCTTCACCAAAACAAGTAGTCCTTCGGGCACGTTTGGTGAAGCGGTTTTCCACTTGTGCCGTGTTTGTAATTCTTGGAGGTATTCCATAGACCATTGTTTCCAGAATGAATGTTTTAAGCGTGATACCGATTCCCAGCGCTTTACCAGTGTTTTTTCTTGATGCTCAGTGTTGACGTCCGGTGGGGTTGTCAATGGTTCACCAATCAAAAAGTGTCCTGGGGTGAGCGCTGTTATGTCAGTTGAATCGTTTGACATTGGAGTAATGGGTCGAGAATTGAGAAATGCTTCAATTTCAATTATTACTGTGTTTAGTTCCTCAAATGTCAAGGATGCTGTGTTTGTGGTTGTGATCAGCAGCTTTTTTGCTGATTTAACCGCAGCTTCCCAAAGGCCTCCAAACGATGGGGTCCGGGGAGGAATGAATTTGAAGTCCACTTGTCTTTTGTTGCAGTGATTCGTTATTAGATCATGTGTCTTTTCGCTGAAGATGGCTTCTTTTAATTCCTTTAGTTGATTGTTTGCACCTATGAAGTTGGTTGCATTGTCGCAATGAATAGTCTGGCATTTCCCAAGCCTGCTTAAGAATCGACGGAGAGCTGCCAAGAATGCATCTGTGGTTAGGTCGCTCACCAATTCTAGGTGCACTGCCTTTGTGGAAAGCAGCAGAACACGGCGATGTATGCTTTGTCTGGCATTTTTCCTCGAATCTTATGGTGGATCGCAATTGGTCCACAGTAGTCAACGCCTGCATTAAGAAATGGGCGTGCTTGTGTGACTCTTTGTGCTGGAAGATTGCCCATAATCTGATTCATTAGCTTTGGTCTGGCTCTGGTGCATCTAACACAGCTGTGAATGATGTTTCTAGCCATCGTTTTGTCGTTGATGATCCAATACTGTTGTCTTGCTATTGCCCTTAGGGCTTGGGCACCGCAATGCATGTTCTCCTCATGGAGTTCTCGCATAATCATCTTGACCATCGGATCATTGTATGGCAGTAGAATTTGATGTTTAGCGTTGTACGGAAGTAGAGCTTCTTCTAGTCTACCGCCAACTCGGATGAGCCCATCTTCTCCTAGTATGGGAGATAACGATATGATCGAGCTCTTTTTGTCCACAGTCTTATAGCGTTGTAGCTGCCTTAAGTCTGCGGTAAACTCGACTTGTTGGATAGTTCGCAAGATTATAGCGCGAGCACTATTCAGTTCTCCTGTGCAGAGTGTCGTTGTAGCTGCTCTATTGGTTTTGTAGCAAAAGCATAACATGTATGCTACAATGCGTTGAAGCTTGTAAGATGAGTTTCTATGTCTGCATGTATATAGTTCTTCTCGAAGTGCGCTGGGTGTGATTGGCAAGCTGACATGCTTCGCCTTTCTCTCGAGATTAGTAGGCTCACTGATTGTTGCTGTCGGCCATTTGTCTCGGGATCCGTGGAGGAATAGTGGTCCGTATAACCACTGATTGTGATCTGCTAATCTGCTTGCTGCAATTCCTCTTGACAGTATATCGGCTGAGTTATTGGTCGTTGAAACGTGACGCCATTGTAGTTGTTAGACAATGCCTGTATTTTGGCTATTCGATTTGCTACAAACGTATGGTATGTCGATGCCGGTGCTTTTATACAGGATAGCACAATGGTGGAGTCAGTCCAAAAACTTTCTGAAACCGTGTTGATGTCCATATGAAGATTCATTCGGACTCGGTGTGTGAGTTCGGCACCAAGGACTGCAGCGCAAAGTTCTAACCGTGGTATTGATTGCTTGGCTGTCGGTGCCACACGTGACTTGGAGCAGAGCAGTCGCACTGACACTTGGTTGTTTTTGTATGTAGCGCGAGAGTATATTGATGCGCCATATGCTCTTTCTGATGCGTCTACAAAAGTGTGTAGTTTTTGGGTAACTGGAACCTTGCCGTCATAGACATGCCGGGGAATCTGCATCTCGTTCAATGCTTGTAGGTCTTCACGGTAGTCTTTCCATTCGTGTAGCTGTAGCGGTAATTCGTCATCCCAGTCCAGCTTCAACTCCCAAAGTTGTTTCATGAAGATCTTGGCCTTGACCACCACCGGTGCAAAAAGTCCTAATGGGTCAAAGACTTGGGCTAGCTCGGAGCATACCACACGTTTTGTGATGCGTGCAGCTTGGTTTTTATGTGTTCTTCCGCGTAGTTGATCCTTCTTTGGCATTCAGATAAGACCTAGAGTTTTCACGCTGTAGTGATCTAGTGTCTTTCCCACTTTGACATCGCTTACAATGTCCTCTTTGGAGATTCCTTGAAGAAGTTGCTCATTGGGCTGGGTACGCTGGGATATATGGTTCCTTACTCTTCGATTCGCTTCTTGACCGCCACTGAGTGCTCGCCGCGTGAGATAAAGGCCGAGATCCGGCTGCGCAATTCCTCCACAGATCTATTTTCGTCGAGGCCGAACTCCACAGCTATCGGCTGCAGTTCTTCCTTCCGTCGATAAGAAATCCACTGTACTCCCATATCACCTGGTTGGTGGTTAAAACTGTCACTCGAAACACTGGGTCAGGGTCAAGGAAACGAATTTTCGGTCGGATTCGTATATACCGCTGCTCAGATTATGGACTCGGATACTTATGTTGAGTAAGGACTCTTTATCCTTAAACTTAGGGTTGGATGTCGAAATCACCGGCCCCGGAGCACGAATTAATTGAACACTGTTGTCCTGATGGAGGACACGGATGATCGAAGTGCCTTGGTGTGCTGGGTGAGGGTTATCCTGGTCGATGTTCCTTGCTGTCGGCGATCCTGGTCGTTGATCCTTCTATAGGGATGATCCTTGCGATCGCCGATCCTTACGTAGGTCCTAGTCGTTGATCCTTAGTGTACTGCCGGGGTGTCCTGGTCGTTGATTGACTGTGAATTAATCGTCCTGTTGCGAAGTCTTGACTGAACTCTCTCGGTTTGTAGCTGCGAATGAACTGTCCCGATTTGTAGCTGCGAATCAACTGTCCTGGTTTGTGGCTGCGAATCAACTGTCTTGAATGGAAGCGGCGGATTAACTGTCCTCCTCTAGGCTTGGGTTTCGTCATATCTAGCGGCCGGCCTTCGGTCGAAGCTCCGCCACCCGATCTCCTCTGCCGACTCCTCGGTCGGTCCTCCCTCGGCCCCTCTGTCTTACTCTCTGCTTCTCCGCCGGTGCTGCTCCTCTGCTCCACTCCACTGCTCTCCTGCTGCTCTGCTGAAGATGTCTTGTAACCGTGTGGCCTTTTCGGCCGCGGCCTCGAGTTCCTTACCGAGCCCTGGAGTCACCTCGTCGTATAAGGCGCCGGGAAGCCTGGGTTCTCTACCAAGAACTACGAAAGCCGGTCTAAAGCCAGTGGTATCCGAGGTGCTGCTGTTCACGGCTAGGCTCAGCTCTGGGAGCAAATCACCCCAGGTACGTTGGTTATCCTCGATGTATTGCGCTATCACAGTTTTTATGGTCCTGTTGGCTCTTTCTGTCGGATTTTGCTGAGGTGAATATGGGGCGGTGTGCTCCAGTTTCATGCCTGCCAATGCGCAGAATTTCCGGAAGGATCGGCTTGTGAATTGTGTTCCATTATCACACACGAACTTCCAGGGGACAGAGAGTGGGAGTGAAAGTGAACGGACGCGTTTTGTTATTCCTCCAGCCATTGCCATAATTCAAGCGATAGAGCCACCCTAAAAAGCGAAACAGGTGATCAGGTGACGTCCAAACGGAAGGGGTACGTACCAAGTCCTGTCATTGCGCCGAGGAAATCCATCCAGCGCTTTTACCAGTCTTAAAGCGGTGCACCATTCCGAGAAGAGAGGCGGAGGGAACACACACAGGCACAGTTTCCACGCCCGTGGACAAAACAAGGTTTTCCACGCGCGATTTTTGCTTCTCGCTTTTCTCGAAGCTTGCCGAACAGCTGACTGGCCCTGGCAGTGCTGTCCGTGTGCAACGAATTGCGCGATCGGGCAATTCATTGCATACACCTAGGCGGAGCGAGAGACGAGCAAGACTGCTTTATCCCAGGCGTAGCAGGTTGGCACAGGGGGAACTGGGAAAGGTCACGGTACCGACCAATTTCCGATCCCGCGCCCAGGCGGTGTTCCGGTCAACGGGACGTCGGGGACCGGGGAGGGGCGGTATATCCCCCATCGATCAGCCAAGGGGAAATCCGTGGCCAACGCGGGACCCCCTAGTGCAGACCGCGTGAAATGGAGCCAATGGACGCATCGGCGCTTAGGAAGAGTAGCAAACTTCCTCGATCGCCGATACCCTCGGCAGACCCAGATCCAGTAGCAGCGCAGAGCACGGTCACGGACTCCAGGGAGACCCCTAAGAGAGCCCGCGACCCCACCAGCCCAGAGAGCTCGCAGCGGAAGACGCCGCCCAAAAGGAGTAAGGCGCGCCAGGAGGCATCCTGCCTCGATAATCTCGAGGAGCTGGGAAAACTCCTGGAAGAGGTGTCCACCAGGATGATGGACAAAAACACTCGCCACATCAACGTGGCGACGAGAACGCTGTTCGTGCGCATGAAGGAGCTGCACTCGAGCATCCAGGAGGCGAGCAGAGCAGCCGAAGCGGGCATCAGCGCCACGCAGGAAGGCCTCAAGGCTGAGCCCGTCTGCTCGAGATGCTCCCAGAGCATTTTGGGCGAAGCCAAGGAGACCCACGCCCAAACCCAGAAGGTCTGGCTGAAGGATGTCGAAGTGCAGACGGAGCCATGGCGCAGGCCTAGCCAGCCGACAGTGTCGGAAGGCACGCTAGCGGAGCCGTGCCCGCCCCGTGCGCACCAAGCGCAGCCGAAAGGATCCAAAGGATCCAACGCAACCAAAAAGTCGCGAAACAAGCCGCCAATGCGACCACCGGTGGAGGAGGCAACGCCCAGCGCCACGAGCAAGCCCGAGGGCCCCGCTAGTCCGGACAGCGGATGGAAAACAGTAGAGAAGAGGACGAGGACAGCACGCCGCACACGTCCCGACGCGGTCATAGTGCAGGCGTGCGGTAAGACCTACAGCGAGGTGCTCGCGATGGTCACCAGGAGGGAAGACGAGCAGCTGTCGGGCCTGGGGAAATGCGTCGCCAAGGTACGCTGCACCAACAACGGCAACCTTCTGCTGGAGGTGGCCAAAGGCAGCGCAGAGAGCGCTGAGGCCATGTGGAACAGCATCGCGCAGGTCCTCGGCGACGGGGCTTCAGTGCGTGCCATGACGGAGGACTCAAAGGTGGTAGTGCTGGAGATACGCGACCTCGACCCTCTAGCGACGGAGCGAGAGATCTGCGCCGCTATTGCGAGCCAGTTCAAGCTGGACGAGGGCCGAAGAAGGGTGAGGAGCCTGCGCCGCGGCTACGCGGAGTCTCAGGTCGCTGTACTGAGCTTGCCATTTTCCCTGGGCAAAGCTGTCATACAGCGCGGCGAGGTAAGAGTGGGCTGGACCATCTGCAGGATCAGGGAGAGAGACGGACGGCCGCGGTGCTACAGATGCCTGGAAATCGGGCATATTGCAAACAACAGCAAGAGCACGGTGGACAGGAGTGGATGCTGCATTAAATGTGGAGGACAGGGGCACAAGGCAGCGGATTGCAGCAATGAGCCATCGTGCTTCATCTGCTCAACAGCGGGCCTGAAGGAGGTCAGGCACCAGGCTGGCGGCAGGAACTGCCCATCATCAAGCAGCGCGGATGTAAAGCCCAGACTACCATGCAGCTGATTCAGCTCAACCTGAATCACTGCAGGGCCGCCTAGGATCTCCTGACACAGACGGGCCGCGAACTGGGCTCGGAGGTGGCAATCCTAAGCGAACCGTTCAGGGCAGCTGGCAGCGGCGAGTGGCACCCAGGCACCCTGGCACCCAGCCTATCCCTGGAGTCCTTTAGCCGCATATTGGACGAGCTCAGCAGCGACATACGAGGTCGGAGAAACGTCGTAGTCGGGGGCGACTTCAACGCCTGGGCCCAGGAGTGGGGTTCCTCCCGAACCAATGCCAGAGGCCTCACGGTGCTGGAGGCGTTTGCGACGGTGGACGTTGTCCTGTTGAACGAAGGGTCCCAACACACCTTCAACAGGGCAGGCGCAGGGTCGGTCATTGACCTGACTTATGTCAGCAGCGCGTTGGCCCGACACGCCCGATGGAGGATCAGCGAGGTCTACACCACCAGCGACCACGAGGCCATCCAGTGCTCTCTAGGTTTGCCTACTAGAGGGAGAGGAGTCCCACCCAGACAGAGGAAGGCGTTCCGGCCGGACACGCTGAGGCCCCAGTCCTTCGCGAGCGCTCTCGAACGATACGCTGCCAACGAGGAAGATGGAGCCAACGAGTGGGCGACCAAACTGGCGGACGCAGTCTTCGACTTGTGACCAGAGTATGCTCCAGAGGAAGACGTTCCGGGCACACCACGAGCCGGTGTTCTGGTGGAGCGAGGAGATAGCGGAGCTCCGCCGAACCTGCCTCCGCGCCAGAAGGCAGCTCCAACGAGCTAGGGGCACACCGCACCTAGCTGACTGCAGCGAGGCCTTTAAAGCGGCGAGAAAGGAGCTGAAGTCTGCCATCAGGGACAGCAAGAAGAACTGCTTCCTTAAGCTGTGCGACGACGCCGAAGAAGATCCCTGCGGAAGCGCCTACAGAATGGTCGTGAAGAGGCTCAATGCGGGCAGCAAATCCCCAACCGATCCCGCGGCATTGGAGGGGATTGTT